>VXAY01002689.1:958085-998628 GCA_013399855.1 Oxyruncus cristatus
TACTATCTACCTTTGCAACTCAGTGGGCAAAATACCACTGTTGACTAGAAGCATGTTTTTGGACTGGTCAGTGTTTTTGTTGTTGTACCATCTGGAAACATCCAGCATATGGCCCAGAGAGGATCAGCTTTTCAGCCTTTAATCCAAAGCCTTTCCACAGATTTGGGCTAATTGTAAGAAGCAGAAGACTCTTGACAAAGAATAGAAAGAGCACTGAAAAAAATAGTAAATTCTCTATTTTTCTACAGGTATGTCTTGGCTATTTATGTTGGAGGTGTTAAACAGATTTTGATTTTTAATCAGAGGTATTGCTGTGATTATCTAGGCAGATATAGATGGGATTTTTTTGCCTTTTTACAGACTGCAGAGCCATAAGATTTTTACCATCTCTAGACATTTGTAAATCTTCCAGCTACCCAAAGACCTGCCTGATGCTCATTATTGCAAAGGTTGGTTAGCATCCACTAAATAAGGCATTAGACACTATTGCACAGAACCAGTAGATGCTGACCCTTAATCAGAACATAAATTCTTTCAGCAATTGACAGGAGCGTAACTCTAAATCTAAACTATGATGGGCCAAAACCAAGAACTCAGCAAACATGATGGGAAAAGACGTCTCAGGCGGGAAGGAAATATTCAGCTTTTCTTGGGTTTATCAGGACTCATGCTTGCCAGTGGATATAGAAGAACTGATAATCTCTGGAGGTCTCAATTCTAGTCCTTGCTTTGCAGCTGGGCTTGTAGCTCTTGTTGAGCCAGTCACCTCTTCCATGCCTTTCTGTATCTGTAATAGAGGTAATGAGAATTACTCCTTTCACAAAGTACTTTTTGAACAGTGTTATGTAAGATCTGTTATTATCACTATTAACAACATTTGTTCCAAAAGTACCATAGCAATATTTTAAATCATTTGACTAGAAAAGATGGGAATAGCTCAACTGAAACAGAATATCTTGGCTTTGAGAAGAACACATCTTTTAGAGGACAAAAAGAACAGATGTGAATCTCAACAGGATGCTTCACATGTTGTTCAAAAGTTTTTAGTCTTGAGGAAAGCTTTCATCTGCTTCTCACCCCTTAGTTGTTCAAGGAGGTTTCCTTTGTTTTGAACCACTCATCTATTGCTACAAGACTCTGCCTTTGTACTGAAAAGATTCTTCCACCCTTGCAGATAGACTAATATTTAAAAGGCTCAAGTGATTGGCAGCTTTATGCTTTTTATATAAACTAATCTCCTGACATCTCCCAGTTTAAGTACAGTTTTCCCTAGTCTACATCTTCACGCTGCTTGCAATATCCTCCTTGATCTAAGTGAATGTAAAGTGAAGATAATTCAACTTTCTGTTCAGGACAAGGGCAACATTTTAGTTATGTTCCTCTTCAGGCTGTTCTGCTGCCAAAAAAGTAAAATTGAAGGTCGAAGAGCACATAGAAAGAATTCTGTTTTTTTTTTTACTTACCTCTTCAGACTTTCTGGAAGTCACCATATCTTCTTGAGATACATGTATATCAGGCACAGTGTGGGAAATGGGAATATGCAGGTCACCAAAGGTGCAAAGTGGTAGACCAGAAAAAAATAAATACTTATTGCATATCCTTTTGCCTTTCTGCAATGTGGTTATGGAATTTCTCGATGAACTTTGCAAATTTATTCAGTGTTACATCACGTAATTAAAATACCTTTTCTTCCAAATTTTCCTCGCAGTGCCAGATCTCAGTCTAGAACTGTGCTCCTGCTCTTTAACCCTACTACATGACTCTTCTATTGACAGCTTTGTATTTAGCAAATCTGTTTGTTGTATTTTTAGTGAAGTAAACCCTAAATGCTGTAAAATGTTGAAACAATTCTAGACCAAAATTTTGAGGTACACGCAGTTTTTGTGCTATGCTTTAATCTGAGTCAGTCTGATTGCATTTAGATTTTGATGCAGTTTCACTTCTTGCTGATATAGATCATATATTTGCAGTCTTAGGTAAAACTAATGGTAAATAATTACAAACTTTTCAAAGCAGCAAAATTCTGCTGGATTTAATGCCTCTCGTTTCCTCAAGATTCTCTTCTCCATGATATAAAGATAATATTCTTGTGTGATACCTGGTTTCAGAAAATAGAAGAGTCGAATACTTTATTATGTTACAGTTCTGTGATACTTTCACTATACTATTGAACCAATAATATTCACCACCAGTATTCATTTTATATGAAAAACTGAAATGTCCCATGAGTAAGTTCTGAGACCTTTTATGTGGTTACTGTTGCTAAGGAAACCACATCCTTGATATCCATGTGTCCAACATGTCAGTCTCATTTTGCATCTCGCTATCCATGAGCCAACACTGCAGCATGGAGTAAAAAAAAAAAAAAAAAAGAGAGAGAAGGGAAACACAAGAAAAAGAAGCTGAAAACTGTTTTCTATCAAAGTGTATTTGCATACTTGTTGGAGTTCATTCTGATCCCTTCTATGTTACATCTGCCTTGGTTTTGACAGACAATGGTTGCTTGCAATAGACTGAAAAACAGTCTGTATATGCTGCAATAAATGTTTCTCACAAAACAGCAAACTATATTCTGTGATAATCATCATCAGGCAGGAATTTGGTCCTTTCTGAACTTTCAGTGGGGAAGTCCAAATAGCAATTCTTGAAAATACATTTTATGCAATATTCCACAGTACCAAAAATAAATTTTTGGCACTAAAACAGAAACACAATGCTTTCTTTCATTTTAAATTCTTAAGGAAATTTAAACAGACTTTTTTTTTTTTAAGTGAATTTATGTACGCCCTTATAATCATATTTACTAAACTTATAATGCGTCATGCTGAATTTTAATATACTGTAGAAACTTATTATCTGAATGTCTAATAGTGTTGTTCTCATGACAGCCTAAATGCTTTGGAAGCATAAGACCACTTAGTTTCTCAGAGGGCCAAAATGCAGATTTTTGGGTACCCTGCTCCTTGAAATTCCAAGAGCACTGGGCGACTAATAGGCATTAACACTTTAAAAATCTCATCGTTTTTTCAGGTGTACGTACACCAACCAATGTATCAAAGCACTGAGTCAAAGACAACAGAACCAGTTCTAAAGAATCTACTGTATCTAAAAGCACAGTAAGGTGTTATGCAGCAATACAACATGGCTGTGTCTGTCTATCCTATCCCTATGTCTAACACAATTCCTTTCTCAAGAAGTGTCATTCTTAAAAAGAAAAATTATATATAGAATATAAAAATTTTTAGCCTGTAATGCCTACTTTTATTATCCTACACTGTTTGCCTCTTTAGGTTCAAATATTGAGTAAGATCTGTGTTGTGCCAGTTTTCAGTAGGATTGTTAGCATGGGTACATGCTTAAAATCCTCATTTAGGGTCAGAGCACCATAGGAAAATTCAGTTTGGAGGAGACTTCAGGAGGCTTCTAGCCCAACCTTCGGCTCGCAGCAGGGTTGACTCTGATGTCAAGCGAGGTTGCTCAAGGCTGGCTGTGTCTCACCATGTCATGAAAACCTCCAAGGATGGAGCTTGGAGGCTGCTCTCCAGGCAGCTTATTTTACCACTTTATTGTCTTCATGGTGAAAATGCTTTTCCTTATCTCTTCTCTTGTTCCAGTTTAAGTCCTTGCCTCTCATCTTCCGACCAATGTGCTGCTGTGAAGAACCTGGCTTAGTCTTCTTGATTACCACCCCATAGGTACACGTGGGGCTGCTGGTAGGGCTGCTGAAACTACGTATTCCCCACAATGGACAAGTTGAGCTCTCTTAGTCATTTTGTATGAGACAAGTGCTCCAGAACCTTACTGTCTTTCCTATGCTGTGGGACCCAAAACTGCACACACCGCTCTAAATGCCTGAAATGTTTTGAAGTGGTTACATAAATCTTAGGATTAAGAAATAAATAACCAAAAATCACAGTAGAATTTCTCTCTCATTTTTTTTCACTCTTATGTGGTGCTGTAGGCCTGCCTAAGCATTAATTTAGGGAACAGAAAAAATTTCTTCTCTATTACCGCTAGCTGGTCTGAAGTGACATGGAAAAAAGAAGGTCGGGAATCCATCTATGGTAACCTTCTTTGTGAGCAAATGGCATAAGAATGCAAGTTTAAGCTGAAAACTAAAGGGGTAGCTCACAGAGACTGATCACAGGTCCACCAAGGTAGGAACTTCTGACTTGGCACCAGAGTCCAAACAAAGGCTTGGCATATTGCCATTAGCTGTAGATTATTATGCCCCTCCTTCGGTGGTAAACTAATAAAATTAAGGCCCATCAACTAAATCTCTCTCTGTGGCTCTTGTTCACTCGTCTGCATATCCTGTTCAACTCTTTCCTAGGATATGCAGTTAATCTGAGTGCTAGCAGGCTCTTAAGCCACAGACATTAAGCATGAATGGTATACATGTAAACAAATAACAAAAGAAAGGAACAATAGATAAAATAACAGCACAGGACTGAATGTGCTAATGTCAAAATATTGACAGGATGTCACACTAAGTAAATATGGAAATAATATGACTATACAGAAAAAATGCATAGTTATTAATTTCTTAAATTTGAAGGGCTTCTTTTTTTGATTCCTTTATCTTTTGTTAGGTCATGTAGCACTATTTCCAGAAGCAAACTAGTGTACTCTTGATTTGGTTGAATGCAGTAATTCCTAGGTTCCTGTGTGAGGTGATTCCCTAACACACCTCTCCTAAAAGTTTGAGTGCTTTAATTGGTTCGTATCTATCCATACTTCAAGAGCATACATTTATCAGAGGCAGTGTTAAAATACAGTTTCTTCCTCTGGTTGCACAACAAGGTGCACAGTGGTGCTTTACTATGTGACTAGGCTCCTGGGCATTATGATATTATAAATCAACAATAGAAAGGGCTTTAATGGTACACTTTGCATTATCTTAGTTAAGTGAACATGAATTGAAATAGCTTTTAATTTTATGAGCACAGTCTTTATTGACATGATCTCTATTGTATGAATCATTTAGTTATGCAGTGTTTCAGTTGTTTCTTTTTTTTTCCATCTCAACACCTTCAGAAAGCATCCTCTTCCCAAGATTTTTTGAAAACTTGTTTTCTCTTTTCAGCATGTATTTATGGGAAATCTTTTTCCATCATACTTATGCAGGGGTTATATCTGAAGTGAATGATGTCAGCATATTCCCGGAGATTAGTACAACCTTCAAACTAAAGCAAGTGCAGATGCTTAGCCCCAAGTTCCTTCCAGGTTTTGCATTACTAAAATAGATTGTACAGGAACAAGGACTGTTGAATAAGGAGTGGAGAAAGGTCTTCAGTGTCAGAGAAATGTTAATACATGGCCAAACGGTCAAAAAATGTATTATATTATAGTAGAAGAAAAGTTGTTTTCCATTACAAACACAAAAAGGTTAGGAAAATAAATTCATCTGCTTTTAGAGTCTTGGAAACTCTGTGCTAAGACTAAATTGTTTCTCTTTTTTGAGTTTGCCTTAAAATGCTGGATGAACATAAAGATCTCTTGCCCTATACGTAAGATGTTGGAAAATGTCCTCTAGAGAAAAAATGGCATGGTATGGCAAACAGATGAGTAATAACGTTTTCATCTCTTGGCTGATTTTTCTTGCATGGGTTCCTATATCACCAAAGGTTTCATTTTTAATATTAGACTTGGATAAAGCATTTTGACAGTATCTAGTTACAAGCACCATGTTTCCTTTGATATTTTATGTTAAAACTTTAGATTTCCTTTGCTTCTCACAGACCTTGTACCAGTAAGTAAATCCTTTTTGAGAGTTAAATGTGAATATTTTTTCTCCACAGCTTTAAGTGAAACTAAAATCCATGTCCCATTTTTAAATAAGGTCTTTGTAAGCTCTTTGGGATACTTTACAAGTTGTGAAAAAAATTGGGGAGCCAGTGGTTTTGGTTTCATTCCAACTGGAATGCCTAGTGACCATCTGCCAATTGAATTCCATCCAGCACTCCTCCAGTAGCAAAATAATCAATAGCAGTAGAAGTAATAGCTGAGTATCAAATTGAATAATGGCTTGTATTCTAACCTGATGACAAGAGTATTCAATAATTCTTGAACCTTTCAACTCAGACTGAAGTTTTCAAACTTCTACTTTTGGCCAATATGCATTGGGGTTTTTTCCAGGATTTTTTTTTTTTTTAATTTGTTTGACTTTGCCAGTACTTTTTCTTAATTCTTTTCCAAAGTTTGAAGGAGAAAAAAGTTTAGGCTTTTCAAGTACGTAAAAATTGAGGAAAGACACTCCTGACAGTAAACAATTATCATCACATTTTTTTATAATCATTCTGCAGACAAAACAGCTGGGGGATGAAAGTTTAAATTTGGCAGGAAAACAGCACTAAGGAGAAGTGCTTTTGAGTGTTCTGGAGAAAATTGGTTTTGATGTGATTTAGTTATAGGCTTTTGAAACTCCATGTACTGAGCATGTAACACTAGTTTCTCATTAAGTTTCACTGGTACATTCTTCAATGGAGAATTTCATTGGTTTAGATGCAAAAGTTTCACCTAGGGACATATTTACTTTACATAACCTCACAGAAAACCTCTCAGCCCTCTGCATTGGGGTGTTCTCCAGAAATACAAGTTCACATCAGATAGATGTGATTCTTTACTCCAGAATGAAAATAAAATATCTCTAGGCCAAAATACTGCTGCTAATTCATGTTATGATTTCAAGTTGACTGTAATGTGTTACTTTTGTGCCTGTTACTCGGACAATAAAATAGTGTGCTTCACTTCTTTATTTGGGGTTTCAGTCTTCTAAAAAACTGTAGTTTTCATCTATGAAGTTTATGCTTTGAAAGTTGCAATATTTTTGTCTTTTCAGACATATCATTCTCTGATTCCTGAAGTGTTCTCTTACATAAAACAGATTGCTTGAAGACACACAGATGACTTTAAATATTTCTGCACTTCACAGTGAATTGCTCATTCACCTGAGTGTTTAACTGTGTCAGTGTATTAAACATTATCATATTTAATTGGATGGTTCAACAAGATAATATGCCAGTGCACACAGAATTCAATGCATTATTGGCTCACAATAAATAAGGCAACTCTCAAATAAAACACAAGGGATTTAGCAAGAAGAAATTATGTATAATTGAAGGAGACATGAATGCATTGATGGTTTGCTAAAGGCTGATAACTTATCAATTCTTACAAATTTGAAAATCTGTAAATTTTTAAAAAATAGGGCCATGAAAGAGAATGCATTTAAATACCATAATTAGGACAGACAGCTGCAGTCTCCATTGTTCGCGATCCATTTCATACCTTGAATTACATGCGCAGAACATTTAAACTGACTCATTTGTTCTCTAAAGGTCCAAAGTTTTATATTTTAAAGACATTGGTCTCACTTCTTAAAGGTCCTCCTTGAAGGAGGATGCTGGTGTCAGCAATGCAGCTCTTTTCTGTTCTTCCAAAGCAATCTGCAGAGTCACTGATTGCCCTGATGTAAGACCAATGTTTAGCCAAAACCAAGAAAAAAGGATGCTAAGAAATGATGCGAACAGAAACAATTCCTCATCACTTTGTGAAACTTCTGGAAAAATAGACTATCAACATTACTCATAGATATCACTATATTCATAGAAAATAAAGCATAGTCTGTCAGTCTTTAGGCAAATAAAATTTTGGCTTAGACTACACAAAAACAGGTTCTTTAACTTAGATAAGCAGTAAAATTGTAACTAGGATGTTTAAGAAACTATTCCCTTTTCCATCCTTTCTACTGCACAAACGGATCATGTTCATTCTCAGTTTAAAAAAAAAAAGGCAAGGGGAGAAGAATTTTTCAGCTAAACACCAAGCTATCCTGAAACCAGAAATGCTGCTTTTTGTCCTTGAGATAGAGTTTTAGGTGTCTCATTCTGCTTACCATCCACTACTCAAACTCCCCAGTTTCATTATTGCTGCAGTGATGCAACAGGATTTTTTTCCTTAATAGGTTGCTGAAATGAGTAAATAGCACCTGCATCAGGTGTATTATCAGAGTTGTGGAGATATGAAAGTCCGAAAAGTGAGTAAAGTGTCCACAAAAATACTGCAATGGTATCACATTTATAAAGTACCAGGTTTGTGTATTTGATTTACTGGCACAAAAAAGATTGGAGTTTTTTTGGAAAAAAGTTTTTTTGAAACACCTGTTGTCTCAAAAGAGAACTGATAGAAAATTCACAGTAAGAGCTAAAAATAAGACATATAATAAAACTGAGTATATGCCTGTAAAAGCTCAGGGTTGCAGCCACAGATAAGAGTACAGTGTTGCTCATGTCATACCTTGTCCTGTATGAAGTGTTCATTTTATATAATTGTTTTTTGAATACAAGGTGTTTTAAAAATAAAATTCATTGTGTATACAGACAAGAATAAGACTCTCTAGGACATGAATTGGTAGACTGTTAATGTACTTCTTAGTCAGTCAAAGGCTCAATAATGAAATGTGTGTGAGTTGTGCAGCATAGGAACTTACCGCTCTGTTCTCTGCACACTTTGGGTGCCACATGTAGATAAGTCTACTGCAGACATGAGTGTTTATTTATGTTCTGTGCCATGTCATCTCTGTCACATATGCTGTGAACTCTCTGTGTATACATACATACTGTGTAGATGTGTTCACAGAGGAATATTTCAGCTCTTAAGACTTGCTGGAACATTTCAAATGAAATCACTTCTGACTACTTATCAGCAAACTGTACTGATCTCTAAAAAGTATTTACTGATGTTTAGGTTTGCCTTTTACACTACATAGTCATGGACAAATGTCTTCAAACAGTATATTAACACAGTCACATCCAGCATCTGAAGTTCACCCTAATTCCATTTTGTTTCACAGGTCAGAACGTTGAATTGACTTACCTTTTCAGGTTTGACCACATCATATCAACTTCTGTTTAATGGGTTCATTTGTTGCTACTGCATCCGAAACTCTATGCATCAGAGAAAGATTTTGGAGATCTTTTTATTCCTACTTCACCCAAGAAAAAGAAGCAATTGTTGCATTTCTATATTCTAAGTTAAGCTACACATCTATACAATTCTAAAGTTCGTTTTTTTCATTTTATATTTTCTTTCAACAGAAGACATTGGAAGGAAATTTTTAACTATCAAAGAAGCAAAATTTTGAAACAGCTTTTCAAGGGGACAATGAATAAAACTAGTCACCTTTAAAAAAGATTCATAATCAGCCTAAATTAAGGAGTATTAATCTTTCAATGAAAGAAGACAAGATGTATTGACATAAGAACTACTATACATGTTCCTGTTGTGGCTCATCTAATAGTCATGTATTAAGATTTATATTACGCTCAAAATTCAATTACAAAGCTTGTATCTTTATGATACAGTTTTTCTAAAACAGCTACCTTTAGCACTTACATTTTCTATTGGCAATTTTTCTGTAAATTGTGAAAACCTTTTCCCTCTTTTCCATCATTTCCATCTATTCTTCCTATCTTTATCTGTTTAAATAAGTAATTTTATACATATTTTAAATGTATATAGGTATGGATACTGTATTAGTTAGAAGCATGACCCAAAATTTTTCAGTAATAAATCCAAACATATGTAGTACCCTGTTCCAATCAAGCTAAATCCTGATATAAAGGCTTTCTTCTGCTTTTCTATCTGACTTATTATTAGTCACTTCTATCATCATTTAGAATATTCAAAAATTTAGCAGTGAAGATTCAGTTCAGTGACTTGGATTATCATTAACTAGTCGGATGGATACATGGGTAAGAATCTGTCATAGTCATTTTAACCTGTAAATTTCTCAGTTTTTCATTCATCTGATATAAGTAGTCTGGAAGATATAAGAGATGATTTGGAGATAGCATATAAACCAATATAAATCTTCATATTTTGTCATATTTTTCACAACCTCTTTATCAGCAGTTTTGAAATAATCCTCTACCCTCCTTAGGATCTTAAAAATAGATTAAAAAACTTTTGGGGGGGATTGGAATAAGCAGAATTTTAACTTAAATTATCAGCTGATGAGGTTTTTCTCTTCTTTAGTAGCTATAGTCCTTATAGATTGAAAACTGAGATATTAAAGAAAAATGAGATAGATGGTAGCAGCATTTTGCCTGCTCTTTCCCAAAATGTTGTGCTGGGTATGTCTGAAGCATGTTTGGGTCTGTAGATGAGATCAGAGGATGCACTGAAAGGTGGGAACACTTTACATGTGTTTGTATAGAGATGTTCCAGGCAGTCTGCACAGTGTGGCTCATTGAAGAAATTAAATAAAAGTAGGTGAGAGAAGGAAGGGAGGGGAATAAAATCAACTTCATAATCTAGGATTAGATGTGATTGACCATTGCTTTTGTTAGCCCGCTGGGCATTTTTGATGTTTTGTAGTAAATTAATAAATAAAGAACGCACTATCTCTCAAACTGAAATTTGGCAGAAGGTAGTTAGTCTGGACCAATTAATGTCAGAAAACAAAAATCATAGAGTAATGACACGCCTTTTAAAAGAACACATTGTGTGTGTCTTAAGCTTTTAAATAAGTCAAGAATTTCTGAGATTAAACAGATCTGATACCACGTTATTTTAATTGAATTTATTATTTTTTTAATATATGTTATAGATTACAAGTTCCCCTCTGCTTAGTTTGTACTGGTTTTGTCTCTGAACCAGGATTTGCAAACTAGCTGCTTTGAGCTACAGTGCAGAGCTGTAGTGAGAGTTGCAACTACATTTGCTTAAGTAACTTTATAAAAACATGTTATATAACAAGTTTATCCTTGGCAAGCAAGTAAGAGACATTTAAAGAGGTGAATGAAGTGGTCAAAACAGGTCAAAGTCAGTAACTCCAAAATTATTTTTTCTCCATTACTGATTTGGACACCACCACAAGCCCCGGGTGAAAAGCAATTCTAGACCACCTTGGTGTTCATATTTTCCAATATCAATACAAGAAGGGTAGGCAAGGGAAATTGCAGACTGAATCTTTAGACCAGGTTTCTGCTAGCGCAACACCATGTAATCAGCTGGTGTGAAGACAACACGTCTTGACTCTAAGTAGTATCTACAATCTACATTTTCAGTATGCCCATATAATATGTGGACACAATACATATATATGTTCACATTAACACAAATAAAATACATAATATATAGGTTAGACATTTTCAAGACTAAAGATACTTAGAGGTTTATATTAACATACTCATCCTGTTGGGACTATCGGGAGACAGAATTTGAAGTAAAGAGCCCATGTGGAGGTTTGGATTCGTGGAAGAAACCCTGGATCCACCGTAGAAAATATACATCATTAAGAACTCTGTCATTATGTATTAACAACATGTGGATGTCTCCCTTTGATCAGCAGCCTGAGTGCAAATCACCCTCATATCAAGGTTTTAAGCAATGCAAGTCTATGCTCCCCATCTCTAAAAGAATGTTTCAGTCACTGCAAATTAAATGGAAGACTTAAACTAACTTTTGTGGCTCCGCAGTAATAGAAAATCTCTTTATGTTATTTTACACCTCTACAGGAGAGGGTGACAAGCCTAAAGTTAAGGAAGAAGCCCACACTTGTACAAAAGGAAGTTTCCCACCTAAAATGCCTGGCTCTTAAGGATGTGGCTTTCTAGTTTTTGAATGTCATCTCAGCACTGTTGCTCCTCTCTTGCTAGAGGATTGTCAAAGTGATGTCATGCAGAATCATTTCAGTTCTTGTAAAATGTCCTCCCTGTAACATTTTATCCCTTCCAAATGACACTTATTCTTAACAACTCACTGAAATATTTATACACTTGAGACTAAGATTATACCCTAGAAAATGAAGGCTCTTTTGAAAGCCTACCTCTTCTAAATCAACACGCGCTACAACCAGAAAAAAAAAGAAATTTGAGCGTAAGCCAAAGGAGCAACACCGGAAGGCCAAATCAGAGGACATATACATTAAAACTTAATCAAGTATTTAGTACTTTCCTGAACTTCATGTCGCCCAGGGCACTTTATGTGTCTTTTCTATTGGTCCCCCATCTTCCGATCTATGTCTTTGTATTTTTGTTTTTCTCCATTACAGATACCATTCCTTACAAGGTATGATCTGTATTAACAAATCAACAAAACAGCCGCTACAGTTAGTACATTTTTCTTTATCTGTTCATCTTTTCAGTGGTGTAAATTGTATAGATACTACAAAAACATTTACAGTAGCTCAGGCATTGCAGACACATGCACATACTTGTATAGAGAGAGCCGCACATACTTGTCAGACATTCAGAAAAATGAGTAATGCGGAGTTATTGTTGCACATCTCATACTGGGCTTCTTATCTGCATTATAACGGCTCAAGAGATATGCCCAAAGATGCTCAGAAACTCAGGCTCCTTTCACATGCTCAGGGCTTGCAGTTTGATGAATTTGCTCTTTTAGTCCCCTGAATTCCTTTGAAAACTGAAACACTCATGTCATTCAAGCTTTGTATGTCTGAACAAATTTTTTTTCCCACAGGAAGGTCAGGACTTGACCTATGAAGTCAATGGAAAATGGAAATTTCCTAAACATGTTTGCCAAGAGTGGCTGTTGAAAGATATTTTAATTAAAAAAATAATCTGGTAGTGGTATTCATCCACCCATCTTTGGCACAACCTGTAATAATTGCCCTGAATGACCAGTTTAGGCGCAAAGCAGATGTTTTAATAGTAATTTTCACAAATTATTATTCTTTTGCTCTCATATGCTGATCATTCATTTTTATTTTATTGTTGAACTGATTAGCTCCAGCTTCTGATATGCCAAAGCAGAACACAAATGTATTACTTGCTCTCTAAGATTCTTTGGGTAGGCTTTATCTCACTTAGTTTCAATCACCCCAAAGTTGGTATCTGCTCCCATCAAAGCTCAGAGAGAATGGCACTCTAACCAGTAGCTTATGGCTACACACTGTAATCCAACCTACATTGTGTACAGCTGAGGGTAGGGATGCTGAATCTGCAACTCTACATTATTCAAACAGGACTGTCATGTGGAGGTTTGGATAGCATTCAATTTACATGCCTTAGAAGTATACAGAAGCAAAAAACTCCACTCATTAGGTTTTCAAACCATGGAGATTATATATTTCATTTCCAGGTTCTAGATTGTACTTTCTGGCACTAGTATATTCCCCAAAAGTCTCAGGTTTCACAAAAAAAATTCGGTTTTATTCCAAGGTCTGGTTTTGTTGTCTATATTAATCATGTTACAAAGCCATTTTATTACTGTCCCAGGATCATTTCCAGCCTATAGACATTACTTCTCCTGGGGATGCCAAGACACTCATACGTTTGTCTTTTATTTCTCACCTGGGTTATTGTAATTCATTACTTGCTGGTTCACTTGTCACTTTTTGTTTTAGTTGCTTACAGCTGGTGCAAAATTTGGCGGCTTGATTGCTTATGAGATTTCTAATTACATTACTGCAATAATGAAATAGTTTCACTAGCCACTTGTGAAACAGCAGATTGCTTTTAAGAGTTTACTCCTAACAAATAAATACACACAAAAAGCCATTTGTTTCTTGTGCCATTTTAAAGTGACTGTTTCCTTTATTCTGACTGTCTTTTGAATGATGGGAGTTTCAGCTCTTCAATATTTTTTGTTCTATATATTTGTAACGCTTAGATTTCACAGCATCCTTATTAGCTAAATATTAGTTTCTCAATTTTTATGACCTATTTCTTTTCCTTACCCCTGGTGATTTGTTCTAAAACTTATCAGGTACCAAAAAAAGATGTATGTCCATATATTCACTGATATCAGACAGTGAAACAATTCTTTGATTGAGTACTAAAGCCTTTTCAACTCTGCCATTTCAAGATGGCAGAGGTAGTGATGTGGTCTGTAGCCTATCACTTGTCCTGAAAGGGGTTTCTAACAAAGCAAGGCTGAAATAAAACAGCACTAAAAATTAAAAAAATGAGACAAAAACAACAACAACGACAAAAAAATCCACCAACCATTTTAAAACAAAATTAAATCACACCTGATTGGAATATAAGATTATTTTTCCTGAGTTTTCAGGTTGATTTGAACTAAAACTGACAGTAAAGGGCAGACGACAGTTACAAAAAAACTCCAAACAAGTAATGCAGTTCCTAGATTCATTTACAAATGAAACCTTGAGAAAACCCCTATGTAAGCACAGCAGCAATGCTTCATTTCATCTGCTTACATAAAGCTGCCTGCAATATTTAACTAGCCAGTAATTAATAAGCTCAGCTGTACTACATCACAAGTCATGTAGATTGCAGAGGTTGCATCAAATTAATATAATCATGCTGGTATGCATTCAAGGTAATTTTCTGGTTTAAATAATGTGTGAATTTATTCTCACCCATCTTTTGATACAGAAATTTTGAAAGGATAATGAGAAGCTTGGAATAACTTTATCCCACAAAACAAACTAGGACTCTGACATTTAGAAAAAAATAATAAAAAGGGGGGAAAGGGAAAACAAGGTAAAGAAGACGATGACAAAATTCTGCAAAAATAACAAAAAACCCCTTGTATTTAAGTAGGTCAGTGGGAACAATCATTCAGCAATAAAATTACTCACATCAGGTATAAAATGAAGAAAAGGAAAATTTGTTTTCCAGAAAGCACAGGCAAATTACAGGAACCGCTGCCAAGGTGTATTTCGGAGTTCAGCAGTCCAAGTCAGTTTCAATAGCCAGTCCTGGACAACGACTCCTTCAGTACTTCTTGAGCACAGTCATCCCAGTTCAATCCGTAGCCAACTTCTAATGTGCCAGAAGCTCAGACATATACCAAATACAGAATTATTGTGGTAGTATCCTATTTCTAGCACTTTCCCAAAGCATCAGATGCCAGACAGTACATACTTGTTCTGACTTATAACCATTCTATAGTTCATGAGCACAAACAGGCACTTACTACTATATGCAGAAGCATCAAGTTGTAAAGATAATCGTGACTAAGCCAGTGAGATAAAGCAAAAGTAATACAGCTATGCCTGCCATCACATATAGAAATCAGAGTGCCAGATTTACATTAAATGTCACAGAACCAGGAGAGGTCAGACAGAGATGAGTGCTCTTGCAGTAAATAAAAATTGTTGTGCCTTCTCTCTTGTCAAACCTGACTGCCGAATCCTTATTACACATTACAATTACTTCTGAGATGGAATACAGACTTCATGCATTATATTTATTTCACTTCATTTGCATCTTAAATGCATAACATTTGCATTTCTACTAAAGCAATGACACAAACTTGTAACTCAAAAGATGTACTTTGATTGGAACTTGTAATTATAACACGTAACAGAAGTAAGATAAATTTTCAACATACACTGGGAATTTTGTACAAGGGGGCCAGTACTGCTTCACTGAATCATTTCTAAAAGCACTGTGGAGGAGTGAAAATGAGGAGAAAAGAGATCCACTAGCCAAAGGGAGATAGAGGATAGAAAGAGCATTTTAAAAGAAATAGAAAGTATCCAAAAAAACAAGCCTTACTGGAAAAAAACATCACTCAGGAGAGTTCAAACTTTAGACGCTCACCTACCTGACAGGAATTGGACATTTAATCTCTAATTAGTATTGACATATAAGAAATCAGTGCAGTTTTGAAATGTAATTACCGAGCAATTTACATGAAAAAACCTTTCAGTATAGGAAATCTATCACTCAGGTAACATTCTTGTGTGCATGAACCTTTAAACATTCTCAATTTGAAAGTATGTTCTAAAAATGCCGTTGCATTTTTAAAAAGTGACATTGCAAAATATTTACTTTAAAAATATGTCTTACAATTAGATTAAATTCCTTCCCCTGAAAGTAAGATATGACGAGGAAAGCAGCTTATTCCTTCAAGATTTCTTCCTCAGTATACTGAACAAGAGATTTCTATTGATAATGTGGGCTACACAGAAAATATTCCTGCAAGATACTGAGCTCAAGGAACATCCAATGTGGGATCACCCAGCCTTGGATCCCACTAGTTTTCAACTAACTTTTGTCAGGACTCCCATCTCATCCATTATTTTTGTAGTCTATACAAAAAAAGGCATGGCAACAGAACCTGTTAATTTGAAAGCTTTGATAAAAAATATATCGGAGTGCTTTATAAATTTCCTAGGACACTACTACATTTCATACTAAACAGAGTACTGGTGTGAAACGTCAGCTATCTAAATTGCTCTGTGCTGTCATTTCGCTGGTTGCTGCGTTTGCTACAACAATGTTTGAAACCTTCTGGGAACACCACTTTCCAGAATGAGCTCCTCTCGCACTGAAGATGTGCTGTGGTAGTTATGCATTGCCTCATCATAAAGTGTAAAAGCAGAAGTTCTAGCATGACTTACATACCGATAAAAATATTTGCTAGTAACCAAGGATGTGATGCTCCTTGGCAGATGCCTTTTCAGTGCCTCTATATAGGCAGAAGAGGCCAGAAAACTTGGCAGTATTTTAACTTGCATGTTTTATGTACTTCAGTAAGAAATTGCAATGCCTATTGCTCCTATAACTCATTCCATCAAAAATATTTATGTCAGCCATACAAAATTATAACAATACAGCTCTCCTGAAAGAAACCCAAGCCTATGTATTTCACCTGTCACTGGAAAAGTCACTGGAAGGTCCAAAATGACAAAAGGCAAGACAACAAGTCAGAGAATATATGGCAAAGATGATCTGGACACATGTGGTATTATAATGAAGCTGAATAATGAAGAAAGAAAGGTATGTATTTGGGGTTTGTTGTTTTTTACTTTGTTTTCATTGCAGTACCAAAACTATCACTTTGTTCTAGCAATTTGGATTTATCTTAAAATACTGTATTTGAATTTTACTTTTGTGATGGGAAAAAACAGAGAGAGAAAAATGTGCTATTTCTTGTGTGACCTATCTGAGAATTTACACTTTCTGCTTTCTAGCCAGGAACTTATAAATATGCAACAGCTATAAACAACCAAATCTTGATGTAGCTAAATAAAATTTTTTAAAAGTCAACAGAGATAACTACAAGGAAAAGACTAATCCTGACCTTATTCCTTTCACATATTGACTGAACCTATGAGCATGAACTATATTATTACTTTTGACATAAACATAAATTCACTGTTGGAAGGATGTCTCCTGCATTGTCTGTTAATATATCAAATTGTTATAAACCATTTATTTCCAATTAATTATTTATTCATTTTAAAATAACTATTGGACACCTTCTTCCAAATAAAAGATGAAGAAAACAAATCACTTCTGGAAAATTGATGGTCTTCTGATCAGGACACAGGTAGGAAGCAAAGAGCAGCTATGCAAGGACCTGAACCAATATATCCTACATGTCTAGTGAACTCTCTTCCACCACCGTGTTCTGATGAAGGCATGTTTTTCCAAGTAGAAGAACAGATTAAAAGTTCAAAGAAATTCAAGGAGACTTAAGCTGACAAGGAATAGGAAACTTTGGAAATGTTTAAAAGGTTTTGCTAAATACAAAGTTTATTTCTTACTCTATCCTACCCTGAACAAACATTAGCCTCCATAATCTCCTCTCTAGCAGCCACGCTTGACTATGGCAAATACAGGTGATGTCAAGTGTGGTGTAACTAAATGAACCAAAGGCTGCTTCCTTGGGCAAAGAAAAATATAATTAACCAATGTTCCCTAACATTATTGCATGATATCAAGACAAACATTTTTTTACATCCCACCAATAATTCTGCAGATATTAAATGATTACCCAGAAGAAAAAACACAGGCTGCCCACTAGGCTCTGGAAAAGGAAAACCCATTTAAATAAGTGTGTGAATAAAATGTATGGAAAATATAAGATGCTACAAATCTCGAGGGAGATATCACACTAAATGTGAAGCATTTCTTTTGCAAAAGTATGAACATGCTGAACTTGGAACCACTAAATATTAGAAAGATCAGTACGTAAAATGTTGTTGAAAGTTTAGTTAAATAAAAGAATATATTTCATTGAAGCTGAAGAAAATAAACAATTTCCCAGGGAAATTTTTGTGCAGACCACATTTCTTCCTGTCTTTATTAACTTAGTTTTCTGGAAATTACTACCTTCAAAGTTAGGAATAAGCAACACTAGAGTCAGGACTGGAGAGGACTTCAAGAAATTAGTTATTCAATCTCTTCTCAAATATTATATATCAGTTATCCTTGGTAGGTATATGGCTAGCCTATTTTAAAAGACCTTCAAGGAATGGGAACTTAGTAACCCTTCTAGATCCTCTTCTCCCCATTATCAGTATAATGGTTTAACTAATGCCAGACCTGATTTTCCATAATTCTATTGTTACTTTCTGTGGTAGCCACTCTGACATGGAAAACTATTCAATATTTTTTTCTTTTTATCATGGAACATCTCAGGTATCATCTTTCTTCCTTACCCTCTCTGTCTTTTCTTTTTGGACATAAATTATGTTAATTCAATTTGTATTCCTTCTTCTATCAAATATTCTGGACATCAGATGATCCTTCTTTTTAACTTCAATTGTTCCACATTTTCTTGAAGAACAAGGTCCACACCAAGCACACAGAAGTAGAAGACTGTCCAGTGCCAAGGATAGAGCAACCTGCCCAATGCAGATGGGAATAGAAAATGCCTTCCCTTGCTTTGCAGGTGTATATTGCAATGCAGGTTTTGTTTTCTTCTCCTGAAGGATAATGTGTTATTAACACATGTTCAACCTCTAACTCCTTTTATAACTCTTAAACCCCTCACAGAACTGCTGCCTCATTAGTTGTTTCCAGACTTCTCTGTGCACTTCTGAACTCACTGCCTAGAACTGAATTTAAAAATCCTCCTTTCTTGTTGTTTTCTGTACCTTCTGTATCAAAATATGTTCATCAATACAACCTACCTCACAGTCAGGGTCCTGCTGCACTCCCTTCTCAACATATACTCAGGCTGCTCAAATTTCCAGTGAGCTATAAATCCCATTAATGGTGCTATTAAAATTCCAGGGGAGTGGGGGGGGAGAGTGGGGGATTGAGGGGCAGATCCATACAGGGGAAAAAAAAGCCAAACAAACAAAAAAATTGAACAACTAAAACCAAAACAGAAATCTTTTTCCTCTTCCTTACCTTTCTAGTTCTATAGTAACTTACAGATCTTTACACGGCATTTTGTTTCTTTTCCCTAGAGACTTGAAATATATCTATACTCTGCACAATAATACTAAGGCACTCTCCCCCCCATTTCTTCCTAATATTTCCTAAACTTCCTATTTTCTTGTGTCTCCTGAACAAGTTTACATTCTTACTCTAATCATGGAAATTATTCCACAGTATCCATTATGATTCTCCTTTTTATCGCCCATATATATTGCACTTGTAATTTGTATGAAGACAAAGTCTACATCTCTATCTTCTCCCTCCTTCAATTCATGCTACAAATAATAACCCAATACCTTCTGTTTTCAGGAATTTTATCTGAGTATTTTTCACATTGTTCTAAGGAGTTTTGTTACTCTCCTGTCGATCTTGGAAGTAAGGAGTAAACTTAATATTCTTACTCTTTTTCATGAGATATACTCTAATTCCAGTTTAAATCTCCCAACATAACATTGCAAGGCTGAGTAATCAGGGTGGTCTGGTGAAACCATCTCTGTGGGATGCATCCTTCACTTCTGCAAAATTAATGCAACTTGCACAGGTATACCTTTACTAATACTTTTTACTTTGAAATTTTATTTACCAAGAGAATTCTTCTCAAAAAAAATGTTCATCCAGACGAAGTTTGACAGAGCAACACAGGAGCTTTCCTCTAAGTGTTAAATTAGAGCTTCCAAATGAAAGGGTTGTTTGAAAATCCAGCTGTGCCCCTCAGATCAGCTAAATGCTTCTGTAGTCATTATACAAGATTGATGAGAACCTCCTTGACAGATCCTCCTTGATTTGGACAACTGAAGCTAACAAGGCTCATACTCAAATTATTCTCACAGCACTAAATAAATACAAGCTTTTTAATTGCTTATGATGTTTTAATGAACCAGTTGAACATGTTTTGGTTTAACAGTTTTTCTTCATATTTGACCTTTTTTAACTCTTCCTCTAATTTCCAATCCTGTAAATATACTTATTTGATACTAGTCCTCATGTTTTTTATCCCTCTTAGATGTTCCAAAATGGTTCATAATGTTGAAGATCTTGTAATAATGAATGTGCATTGGATTGCAGCTATGAACTGTACTCTTAGGCTGAAAATTCCTTTAATCTTGGGCTAGCAAAGCCTTTCTAACCAAATTTCCTTTTGAAATATAAGGCAAGTACTAAAACTTCCACTGCACTCTTTTCCTATTACTGCTGAGCATTACTATTGAAAACCAAGATGGCATTAAGTTGGGGTACTGTCTGCCACACATTCACAGACATAAAAAACATGAAAGTTAATTACAGAATCACCAAGACTTTTACCCTTATGAAAACAAAAATGTAGTAATATAGTTAGTATTTTTCTCATCAGGAAAACTTCATTTTTATTTGCCCTAATTGAAATTAGTGAGTTTTACTATTATCTTCAGGTAAATCAAAGTTAATTACACTTTCAGAACTAGCTTCATGCAGTGTGGCTGCATGCCTTTCAAAATCTCGCCTTATTTAGAGAAATCAGTGAATTGAGCCTAAATACTCAAAGAGAATAACAGAGACTGTTCCACACAGTAGTTTCATTACATATATTATTCCTTATAAACATGTTAAACCATAGTCAAATAATGTAGCTGTTGTTTGATAGTTTTCATTTTCTCTCCCAGGAAACAGCCAAACATTATTTTATTCTCATTCTAGTTACACATATCAGACTGTAAATTTTTGCATCAGAAGCTACCTACTCATCCCATAAAGCAACCAGTGTATTGAGTTTGAACAATTAGAAAGGCCTTAGAAAATGCTTGAATTGGAAAACTGTTAAATGATGACTGAATAAAATAAAAGTTTAATCAAGTCAGCACCCCAGCATGGAGCCTAAAGGATGCCACAATAGTGTTGAAGAAGTGTGAATATAAGAAGAGGAAATTTGAATGAGGAGACTTTTACATGTATAAGGAAAAAAAGAGCTAGGAAATCTAGCTAGAACCTGGCATCTTAGTGAGGAAGAAAATAAAGTGATTTGGTTTCTTCAAGAACAAAAAGCGTAAATGTTTGAAAAGTGTCTGTGGAAGTGTGATAGATTCTCCATGATACAGAGTCTCTAAATCAAGTTTGAATGACTTTCTGAAATACAAGCCTGGGTTCAGTCGGGTAGTTTAGGCTTGGTGCAGGAGCTGCTGGAAGTAATTCCCTAGCATGCATTATGCAGCAGGATGAGCTTTAAAATCTACTGAGAAAATGTTTGGGCCAAAGTAGCAGCTTGCACACACTGATACAACTTTTTAAAAGCCAGTTGAGTTGTATTGATTTACACCAGCTTCTGATCTTGCCCTTGGAATATAATTTACTGCTGTCATTATGCAATAACACCCAGACCCTGTCTGTTTTCCATGCTGTAATAAGAGCAGCTGTCTTTGCGGTTTGGGGCCTGATCCAATTACACTCAATGGGAAAACTCCCATTTAGCGCAGGCACACAATTAGATGGTTACAAATTGGTCACAAATAAATTCAGACTGGAAATTAAAACTATTCCATCTGAGATTGTTTTTTAGTTATCTGGTAAAACACTGGAGCAGCCTCACAAACAGATTAACAAGTCAAGGAACACATTAAAATTAAGACTGAAAATAGGGAAGGGACTGTGTAACAAACAGAAAAAGGGGGGAGGGGTGTAACAGTATTTCCGCTGTACCCTCCTTGTCTCCGGTAATCTGTAGCACAGTGACAGCACTCATTTGAGGCAGAAAGCAGTGGAACTTGGAGGTCTAGGGCACTTGAGTTCATGGTGTCTCTAGGAGGGCTTGAAGTAAACCTGTAGCTCTGTTGCTTCATAACACCTTTTAGGTGTTATTAGTCCTCCTGATGGGTTTTGTAGGCACCAGAAGGGTGCAGGGAGTGCCTTCAAGGTGTGGATTATCTGTGGTTTGTGAGTCTTTATAACCTTCCCAGGGCCTGGAAAGCAGCTGTGATCCAAGGCAGAAAGCAGGGTGGACTTCCACTGTAAACAAATGAGATGAGCTGGGTGTGCGCTTTGGGGTCCTGCTCAGTTTCTCAAGGTTAAACCATTTGCCAGATTTCATGTCACCAAGAATTGCTTGCCCCAAGTCACTCATAATTACTGTTTGGGAATTTTTTTTTTCCTTTTGCCTTGTAATATATGCATTTTCTTTAACATGCTACCTTACCACTTAGGACTTTGCTGAAATGAATATTCCTCTGGCATATTCTGGTTATGGGGTTTTCTTGTGCTTCAGCACATTGTAAGCAATTTTTAGGGAACCAGGAATTGTCCTGTTATATAGCAGATTATACTGTAGACTTTTCTGAACCAAATATCTACTATAGAGTTTCCTCTAGCTGTGATGCAACTGATGAAATGAAAGTGAGCCCATTTGGTCTTGTTTTTCTATTTATGTTGTCTACTGTTGAACACAGAGTATTTTATTTCTGTCTTTTATTCCTGTCTTTTTTTTGCTATTATTATTCCTGTCTTTAGGCATTCTGCTATATCTTTGAAACAGGAAGAGCACAGTCAGACACAGACTCTGTAAAAGGAGCCCAGACAAATGAACGGGAGGCATTCTGATCCCAGGTAAGGCCAGGGCTTTTCTTTATTTGACTTGCTTATTATTCTACCACCTCAAATGTTACTGTTATTTCTGTCGCACAAAGCAGAACCTGAAACACTATAAGAGCAGCATCAGTGCTTTCCCAGAAGCAACTCTTTCAGTAGAAAAGCGAAAGGGCTAGTATATAATTAAGGTACCACAAATAGGTTTCATTTGACTAAATAGAGATACTTATAATATGATGTTAGTTATATCCAAAAATGTATCCCTAAATATAAATTGGAGTACTACTGACATGACAGTGACATTCCACTAAAGAAAGAATTTAGGGTGATGAACTCGAATACAGACATTGTCACTGAAGGCACTGAAAGTTAGATTAGGTACATTTAATCCTAGATTCCACTACTGACCATTTTAGGAGATACCAATATAATACACTAAACATGATGAAAATGTTCCTTGTTTTCCCAGTTTATACAGTCTGATGTTGAGAATAAATAAAAATAAAATAAATAAAGCTGACTTAGCTAGCCATGTAGGAATCTTGCAAGGATGGGAGGATCGCCAAGGTGCAGATGTGCATTGCTCTGAAGCTCTTTACAGCTTGCCTTGCCTTAAGAAACATGACCTGAAGAAAAATATATATGGAGTACTCTTCTTTTCCTGTGAAATATCAGTCACTTGAAAAAGTCCCTCAGCAGAAGTTAGAACAAGTTAAACTTATCAAGCTGAAGTTAGGTCTTAGTAAATAGTAATAAACAGAATTTTGGAATTTCTCATCCTATCCTGTCAGGCAGTCACAGCACACACTAGGAACAACTAAAGGTCTGTGTCATTATCCATAAGACATGCAAAACTTCAAGCACATATAACTCAAAGTACTTAAAAGGCGAGCACTATAGGCTGCATATTTTTATTAGTAATATAGAAAGATAAATCACTTGAAAAAAATTTTAATTGCTCCTATATTAATTTCCTAGCCTAGAAGTAGCGGAATACCTATAGACAAGAAGTAACATAGAATGGTTTCTTTCTGTTTCATTTTTGTGCATGAGAGGAGTTTACACAAAAATGCATCCTATTTTTACTCATTATGTATAATTTTACAGCTATTTTTCACATAAAAGAACGCACATACATGCACATCTTGGTGCGATTGCTTCCATTCCTCAAGTACCTATATTATCAGTGCTACAACTACTACCCTTCAGATAGCTTTCCATTCATCATATAATAGATAAATGTGGCTGATTCCAGGGCAGCTGAGTTGTTTCCATGGTTTGGTTTCAATGGTAAGGGTTTATTCAGAAAGGCATTTAAGTCTGTGTTCAATTTGGGGCAACTGGGTAGTCCTAATATATCCTGCTAATTAGGCACCTGTCTACATCAGTCAGAATTAGTGATAAACCCAAATGTTTTCTCTGAATCAAGGCTTAAATTTAAGGGTACTTACACTATTAGGGAAAATTCAATGGCAGCTTTAGCAATGGCCATTGGATAGAAATTATTGATTCTGCTCACAGGAGTTCTCACATTTTTTATTTTTTATTTATGTATTTCCTAATTAGAGTTAATAAAAAAAATAAAAGTAGATTATGAATATAATACAAGGTGGAAATCAATCTTCCACTAGTTTTATCTACTAACATCTTACTTTAATTGTGATCAGTTCATAGACATTTCTGGGCAAATTAAAAATCAGCTTACAAATCAGTGAAAACACTGAAAATTATCAAAATTCAAAGGTTAACTTTTTACACTAAACCAAAGTTTAGTTCAATAAATATAGTTAGCCATGTAGAACTTAAAAGTAGAAATGTCAGAACACATATTGATCGAGAAAGATGCAGTACTTGGATTTTGAAAAATCTGGATGTCTTGTGCATTCTCTTTTCATAAGGAATGGATTGTACCTGGGAATCAGAGATGCTGGGAAAAGTCCCATTGAAATCAAGAGAAAGATGTGCTCGCTATGCTTAAGAATAATGTATCACAATGATACACGCAATTTTCCTCCAAAACATTCAGCAAAGTAACAAAATGTACACAAAACACTGTCAAACAAAGTTCCTGTTGCATATCAGCACAGGAATTTGTATCTCTTGCTTTGAAGTTTGTTGTCAGAAATGGGCACAGTCATGTCATGCAGAGCAGGAAAGGACAGGTGCAGTGATGGCTTGCCACATCTGCTCATTCCATCTCTACTTTTTTCAAGTATAGATAATGGAAGAGGTAGATGCTATAGCTTAGTCAACTGGAGCACAAATAGTCCCCAGAGGCAATGTCAAATACTGCATCATTTTTGTGCCCCGCTGATGGTGTCTGGATCTGGTGCAGCTTCCCCTTTGAGAATCTGTCCAAAACATTTTTTTTGGGCACAGGCCCAAAACATGGTTTATGGTTTGGGGCCTGTGCTGGCCAAGATGGAAATATTTATTCAGAAACTATGGAAAAAAAGATTAAGAGAGGAACTGGAAGGTTAAGAGAAAAAGGAAACTTTAAAGAGACAACAGAAGTGCAAAATGCTTGCAATATGTGACAATCCACAACCTCAAAATAATTGTAAAAGACAATCCTAAAGATATCATGTAGCTTTGCACTGTCTCTGGAAAACAACCTTTTGCTTAACTCTATAACCAGGGAAAATAACAATATTCTTACACTACAAAGCTTCTTTATTTTACTATAATGTGAAATATCATATGATTAATTTTAATAAACTTTATTGGGTTAAAAGAAATGCAGAAAATGTAGCCGTATTCTGATAAATAGCAGTTCAAATTATCTAGAAAAGTAATATTTGATAACATGTAAAACTCTGAAAGCTCAGGGTTCTTCTAAGCTCTGCATACCAGTGATTTAAAGATTAAACAATTAAATTACCATTAAACAATTTCCAAAGATTGATCAATCAGAGCTGTATCTTGTCTTCACTTCATTTATATATCATCTCCGATCTAGGTTCAGATGAAACATTTCTGAACTTTGGAGACATTCACATCCCAAGAGATACGGAGGTAGATTCAATTAATTCTGTTTTTCGACTGGCCAAAATTTGAACCTTGCTTTTACATTTACACTTCTATAATTGGAATCCCAAAGTGTTTTCAACTCCCAGCCTGAGTGTTGAAGGTCCATCAAAGTTACCCACCACCGGGTATAAAGCACCATATCTTGGGATCACCAATCTGATTGAGCTAGTTCGCTTTTCATAGTTTTTAGGGCTACAACAGAAATGCAGGTGTAGTAAAGGCTAACATGACACATCATAGCAATTACTGTACTAAGGTGATGGATCTGTACACATATAACTGAGAGCAAAAATGTGCCTTATCAATTCTGTTATTGTTACGAACAGACACAGGGAAGGTAGACTCTAAATATTATTTGATTGTCCTTTAAGTCTTCTTAAAGAAAAGAGAAAAAAAAAACCCACTAAAATTTCAGGAGCATGTATNTGATCAGACACAGGGAAGGTAGACTAAATATTATTTGATGGTCTTTTAAGTCTTCTGCTTAAGTCTTCTACATTTTTTTTTTTTAAAAAAGAGAAAAAAAAACACTAAAATTTCAGGAGCATGTATCTATAGATATATATAACTTATAATTCCAATTAAAAAAACACCTAAGTGGTGGATTTAAGTGTCAAAATATGATTGCTTCTCCTGCCCTTCTCTGATATGATCTTCCAGAAAGATCAATTAGTTGGAATGCCTCGGAAATTGCAAAAGTGAGCAGAAAATCAACCCTTACAAGCATACGAGCGCTCAACATCCTGTTTCCTGCTGCATGATCTAGCATAAAATCATGCATGTTATGCTATTGTGTTATTTTATATATATATGTGCCTCATTAATGTTATTTATTGCACTTTTATTTTGCTTTTTTGGTATATCCGGAAGTTCTAATTGACAAAACAGGCTCACTGGACAGCATGTTCTACAAACAGGTGACTTGAAACTTTATGATCATAGCAGGATTTGCACTTTAAGAGGGCAGAAGGAGGAGAAGAAGACAAGAACTGAAGTGATTTGCTTGATGTGGCTTTTACAAGGTCTGGAACCACTGAACTACAGTGTCACCTTCCTAGGAGTTTCTCTGTGTTTCTGATGAAAACTGATGAAACATTATTACTTCATTCTTTAAATCAAAATTAATACATTCTTTATAATCTTTGTTGTGTTTCTGGACTGCCTAAATGTTCTGGTCAGAGAAAATAGATCTGAAATAAAGAGGCAAAATGTTTTATGATGTTTCATAATTTAAGAATTGACAGGACATCACTCTAGCATGTGTTAGAAAGAACTATCACTGTAAGACCAAGTTGATTCCATGAAGAAATACAGGAAAGAACAATTTTTCTGCAGTCAATAAATCTAAGATTATTTAGCAATTTTAGAATCAGAAATTCAGTTCCTTGGGCTGTATCTGTAATTTACTTTTCATAAAACTACATGGGAACTGCTTAAAAAAAAGCAAACTTTAAAAAATCCTATTGGTCGTTCTGCGTCTTGCCTCCACCACACACAATAGCAAATACTTACAATGAGAATAGCTCCACTGGAGCAATACTAATACATTTGCCACAGTTCCCACTCTGTCATTATGCACAGGAGCCTGTGCTTATCCCTTTTTAAATTGGAGACTCTTTTAACCAGGAATCCCCAGGATGAAACTGAACCATTTTCCTCACGGCAAAACAAATCCTTCTCTGGTGAATTTTGTTATTGTTTATTGTTACAGTGTTTTATCAGCACTAAACTGTATGAAAGCTTCAATTAGTTCTTGATGAATGATCCCATAAAATCATGTAGTTTCATTTCCCCTGCCACTAGATATTTCACTGACTGTTATTAAATGACGTATAATTGGGATGGGATTCAGGAAACTTAGAGTCTTCTTATTTTCCTTTTTGGGCTTGAACATTAGAGTGTGCCTCAAATATTTAATTTTTTAAAGGTGTTAGCTTTTTTTTTTAAACTGACAAATGCTCTGCTGTTCAAAACTATTCTTTAAGGTTGACACACCATTAGCAGTTAATGCAAGAGTAGGAAAACACAGATATTTCAGCCATTTTCTGCACCTTTCTCCTCTGTCAATAGCTTTGCAAATTTTGCATTATGAAGACTAAGTAAGATTCACTGGAAAAAAAAACCATTCGTCCCAGCTCCTGTGAATAACGATATTGTATTTGTCTCTGATGAAACGTCATTGAATGCAACATAATTGCAGCAAGAATGAATACAGGGTTTCTTACTGTACGTTTAAATTCTGGTTTATTATGACTAGTGTTCTGTGTTTTGGGATAGAGAGTTTGCTTCAGCAGAATCCAGAGAGCAAATGCTCTCAGCAAGTAATTTAAACTTTCTTTTGAAAGGAGAGATTCAGATGCACTACCACTAATTTTGTCCTTGTTCTTAGGTTTCTTATCCAAATACAGAATTTACCGAGTAGAAGCATCATTGTCTACATTCACATTTATGATATCTGGATTACATGAGAGCTTTACAGCAATGGAAAGCCTGCTCTGAACATAGTTATCTCTCTTTTATCAAATTCTCTGGCATAAATGCTAGCAAAAAAAAAAAGTCAGTAAAAGACTGTCACATCTGGATGGAGGGGCTAACTGTCAGATCTCATAATGGAAGGAAATTCCTCTCACTACTTAAAGACCCATTGCAGCCTGCCCAGAGCTGTCAAAGTATCCTTTGACTTGTCTGTTCACTTCTTTTCCTCACATGTTTCAAGTAGATTTAGCCAATGGTGCTGCTGGATATACACACTGCTGCAACTATCAGTGCTTCACAGCAAAATACAGTTAATCTGCTGAATGGGATAAATGTGTTTATTGGTATCAGACCCAAACATCACCCACCAGATACATCTAAGTAACTTCCAAATAGAAGATGCTATTTTCAGCAAGGAAAAAAAGTGGCAAATATCAGACTATTCTATCATCAAAGAAGTGTAAAGATATTTATCATATACTGCAAAAGATTTTTTCCCTTTGTATAGTGGAAGACGAGGCTACTATCAGGCATCATATTCTTGGCACACGCTTTTGGATCAGTTAAGAAGCAGGAAATCAAACCATCAAACGTCACTAAACACAAGATGTGAAAGCTTCAGTTTTTACAGTTACATTAGAAAACAAATCATACAGCATTGTGAAACAGAAGAACCTAATAAATACATGAATGGAGCATGATATTTTTGCTTCTACAGGTAAAGTTTAGTTATTTCTATAATTTCTTCAGCAAGTCAGAAATTTTACTAGAACATCTCAGTGTTTCGGTTATATGTTCACAGACCATGGCAGTCAGGAAAAATTCTTTCCTACACGATTGTATCATTGACTGATGAGGCATAAACACGCAAAAAAACCCATCAACCTTCTTCTAATTTAGGACTCCGGAGAATTGACTTTCACATGCTGGCTTTGATACAGGCATTTTCTGTCAGACAAGCCATTGTCCATCTCAAAAAAACAAGGCCCTTCTGCTTCCCAAAAACCCATGATAAATTCACTCCCACTAGAAGGACATGCCTGCATTCATATCTGGAAAGTTACCCAAGGATGCTCGTGAGTAGCTCAAACCACCTCAGTATCTCTCTCCTTTCGACCAGCAGGGCAGCTGGCAGCTGCCCTTATCTGGGCATGTGTGGCATGCCTGGAAGGTAGCTCTAGCCACTGATAATGACTTAATGTCTATGTTATCTATCCCTAGCAAACAAAATGCTAAAATACAGGGGAAGGTGGCAGGAGAAGACCAAACCTTGAATATTTATTCAAGAAAGTACATCTTGAAAGAACATACCCATCAACAGTACAAAAGAGGTAAATGTGCTTCCTGATAAGAGTATTTGGACTCCCAGTTAACAAGCATTATAAGTGGATAATTGTGGATATTTCTTCACAACTCTTGAAGAATACTTTTGAGTTTCAGAGATCAAAAGAGTTACGTGAACCAAGTGTTATTGGTGTATTATATTGAGATCAGTTATAAATAAAAGAAGATAAAGGAAAATAGTAAAGTCAAATTGTTTTCTTCTGTCATTCTTTTCTTTTAATCAATATTTGTTTTTAAAAGTAGGAGAGTTCTACAGGGCTCTGGTTAAATAAGACCCTTTCTGTAATTATAAATGTACACATGCAAGAGTCCTTTTAAAGGAAAATAATAACCTACTGGGTATTTGTGAGAGAGGGCTTGTTCTCTTACAAATTTTCACAGTGCTCTGGGAGTTAGTCCTCTGAGGATTCTTAGTGCTGGTGGGCTCCCACTATAAAGAACTTCAGATTGCTGAGGGTGGTGTTTCCCCTTTGAAGACTGTTACATTTTTTAACAGATCCTCCTTTGAAGATATTCATATCTGTGGGGTTCTCCAAAAGAGTTGGGGGAAAACTCCCCTGTTGATGCTATTTACCAGGTTAGAATTTCAAACTTGGGAAAAATAGCTGATCCCTGAGAGGAGGCTGCTCTTTTTGAAGCAGTTCAGATGGTTTCAGTAGGCTTTACTTCTGAAGTTCTTATTGCTAGAAGGTGTCTGGCTTTAAAACTTCATAGTACACAATGTCACAGCAATACTATGGAGAGAGTAGCATTAATTTTTTTAAGAAAATATGAAATACGCTGCTATGAAAACCTTTTAAAAGGCACACAACCTGTTTGCTCGTTTGATAAATGCACAATTTATGCTAAGTGTAAGGACTGTGCTCTCTCTGCTACGGTAATCTCAGCAGAAAGGTTCTTAGCATGCAAAGGCTGTGATACACAACATTTGACAACTTTAAAAAAAATTTCTGCTCTTTGAAACAAATTATGCTGATGATTATCATGTTTGTATTTTGACTTTGGGCAACCTGAATAGTCCTTTTGCAGAAGACACACGTAAAGATTAGCAGTGTTAGGCTGGTCCTAATAAGAACTTTCCTAGAAAAATATGCTATAACACATGTCATACCAAGAGAGGGGTGATAGAAGGTAATAGAACATTCAGGAGGCACAACATGAAATTTCTAAATGGAAGGAAGGAACAATGTATGACAGTATTTGTTTCCAAATATGTATGTTTTGTACAGCTTTTTGTAATATACCAGGAAAATACTTTCTTCTCCATAGTATTTCTAACAAAAGGCTTACAAGTTAACCAAAGGCAAAATGAAAAGCTAATTCTACTTATTTGTTTTAAATACCACACTTGTTATTACCAGCAATCTACTGAAATATTCTGCACCAAGGCCATCATAACCAAAAACAGTCTTTCTACTGAGATTCCTAATATCTGGATATAGTACAACCAAACTTGGATTAAACAGAGGTAAAGGACAAACAGATGCAAAGACAAAGTAAGTTGTTGGCTGTTGGATGGAAGAGTGCAGAGCACCAGCACTGATAGTTGTTCTTTCAGAAGACAAATAGGGGGTGCCTGAAGTTTCTGGTCCATTTTCTCAAGTAGATTCCAAAGTGTAAAACTGAAGATGATAATGCAAAACCTTTTTCTTGCATAAAGTGTGGCTTTAGCTCTTCAGAAGCATATAGGTTATAAAGAAACTCAGTTCTTAAGATCTCGTCTAAATATCCATTCCAGCAAAGTGCTTTGGCCATTTAACAGTGAAGATCTACGTTGCTTCTCTGAGAGCTTGAATCTGAGATTACTAATTACTTACTAATCTGAGTTTACTAATATGACAAGAAATTTAGACAAATACCACTCTTTTCTTGAAGGGTAAGGTAGGTTTTGTCAGAATGTTCTGGTGTGGGCATTGCCATCATTATATCCTGTTAAATGTAAGGGATAAAAGTCCATGTACACACACACACAGAAAGAACACTTGAACAACAAACTCCAACAAAAAACAAATAATGACTTCTTCATATTTTGACATAAGCTTATGTAGATATACTGATGATCTACAACTCTGGTGGGGTATTTGGGGTCAGAAAAGTATGATTTGTTGTGTTGAAATTAAAGAACAGAGAGGAGAAAAGATTTGTAAATGGTTTCTCAAGTAATCTTGTGTATTTGTCTTGGCTTTAAAAAGGCATCAGAAAAATAAAGTTAGATGGTGAACACGCACAGAAAAGTCAAAATGAAAAAAAGAAACCAGCAACAGCATAGTATATACTGATTAATGGATGCTATAGATATCTTACTGCTCTGTCCGCTTGGTTAGCTTTGTTTCAAATCTGATACAGATCTCATGCTGCACAGCCGATCCTGAAATAGTCCATGTTCCTTTAAATTCAGGCAATGCATCACTTTCTATTACCCTGTGTCACATCAGTCTATGACTGTAAAGGATGAGTTATGTGGACATGAACCAGCATGAGGGCCCAGTTCAGACAAATCTTTCATGAGAAAGTCAAATGTTCACATAGACAAATTCTTTCTTTTTATTACAGCACACATTGTTTATGCAGAAAAATTTAGAAAGGAAATTACTTACTTCCTTAAATATTACAGTCTATTATGGGTTCTTTTTTTAATGACAAAAATTCCTTGGAAAAAAATTTTCCAGTAACCATTACAGTTACACAGTGCCCAGCTTCCACTGGAAAAGGGAATCCATTTACCAAATCTTCTTTAGTTCAAAACCCAGAAACAGATGATGGTAGCTTCAGAGAATTACCTCCTTGGCATTGAAGAGCTTTATTGGCATTAATACGAATTCCTCAGCACTTTTCTTGTGCTGCAAAGAGGCACTAAAATGGGTATGCTGATAAGAAGGTTTAGAGGAAAAGAATCTCTCAGGTTCTGGTTCACACTAATCTTTTGTTCTAGACCAGCATGCAGTTAAACCCAAACTTCCTTAGCATCAGTGTAGCTTTATGTGTTAGCACAAACACCGATTTTAGGCTACAGCACATCAACCAGGTTTCCAGGAAGGAAAACTAAAGATGCAGGCAGTCCAGCAAGATGGAGCCAAATGTCTCCAGCTCTTTACACTGTATCTTCACTACTGATAGCAAACAAATTAAAGAACATTACATACCCATAATGTAAAATCTAGAAGGAATTTTCAGATTCTAGTCATAAAGCACAAGAATTCCCTTCTGCTGCCATCCTTAGCTACTGTATTTATGAATGTTATGACTTCAGAAACGGAATTTTGGGCCCCATGAAAAGCACTCAAAAAGAGTAAGAGAACATAAATTAGATAATTCGGAAGTATGAGTAATCACTCTTCTTGGAAATGGCTGATTTCAAAAAGACCCGCAATACTACAGCAAACCCACACCAAACCTTACAGCAAACTCACACACATTATCTCAGGGGAGAAAAGAGAGAGGAAGAAAAGAAACAAAAACATAGGAGAACAGTAAGGGTGGCTCCCCAGGATCCTGGCTGCTCCACTCCACAGCTGAACGTGCAGTATGTATTCAAGATGCCAACACTGTTGATCTCAGCAGTCTTTCCCAGTTTGCTTTCTCATCTTGTCACAGATTTGATTTTCCACTAATGTTTTATGTGAGGAAAGTCTAACTGCTTTTCCTGCAGCATAAGCCCAGCATGGGAAACAGAACTGAACTGTTCACAACCCAAATGTGTCTCAGGGACCTGTGCTGGCCACCACTGTGTTACATGGCCAACAAAACTGTAGTCTGTCTATGTTATAAGGCTACAAGGCTGAATTCTCTAATGTCCAAAAAGTGCCTTAAGATTACACCGCAGAAATCAGTGGGGCTCAAACAACAAAAAAAGGTGAAGTACTAGCCTCAAAAACAAGTCAGCTGCACACAAAGTGGCCACACACAATTTTTGGTGTCATAAAAATACATTTATATAGCAAAAAGGGTACAATTTTGCCCTTGGTTTCATAGGCAAAGCTGAAAATAAAACCATAGAAGGACACTCTCCCAGAATATCTCCGACTCACAAGATAGATGTTCATGATATAGACCAGAATTAAAATCTTTTGGCTGTCTTTAACTGCACTCCAAGGATTTCTAAAGAGATTTTTCTGTTTAAAAGTGGATTTTTTTTTTCCAATCTTAAAATTTGCAAAGTTGAGAAAAAATGGAAACAGTCTCAGACAAGCTTTCCTCCTTCCCATAAAATCAGAATAGAAATTGGGACATCAATAATTGGAGTATTAAAAACCAATAAATGACCTTTTCAGGAAAATCTCTTGGGTCCAGTTTTTTCCAATTTTACTTCGTATCAGTTTCATTCACTGCAAGGAGATTCTGCTTACTGTTTCACAGTAAATACCTCTGAGTGTATCCTTCAGTTGTGCTAATTGTTGTAATTTTCATAAATTATTTTATTTTTTATTTACAAGCACATATCTTACTGCCCCAGGGGTAATGAGATATAGAAGGCACCAGTGTTACTGGTGCAGCTGAAGGGTACTGCTGAATCCAGGTAAGTGCTGCTCTGTGGCTAACTTTTTTGTTCTGAAAAAAAAAACACAAGGAGCTGACAGCTGAGTAATCACATGGCAGCTTTATGGTGTGAAAAGCACGTGTTAATTTCTTAGATTTTTATCTGAAACTGTCTTGTTCCTGAAAAAGAATAAAAAAGAAAATATATATAAAGGAGAAATAGGAAGCTGTATTCTTTTGAATATAAACTATAAATAAAAGAGCAGCACTACACAGGATGTAAATCCCCAATCCACTGCTGTAACATAGAGCCATCAAACTTGCAAACTCATTCTCCTTTCATGTCATGCCTTCCTTAACCAAGTAAATGGTAATGAAGACTAGATTTTGGTGGCATTTGCCACTATCAAACACCCTATGTAACTTGTCATCTCTCTAAACTCAGCTGCCTCTTAATGGAGGAAATGAAACTGGGTTCATAGGACACCCTCTTCAACAAACCTTGCTTCTTTCCAGCAGCTTGAGACCCCACTGCCAGGGGTGGGTGTTTTGCACAAACAAATGTCAGCCTGCATTGGGTAGGGTGACAATAGCTTCATGTGCATTTATCTGTTTTTCATTACTTTGTCTCACACTCTCTAATTCTATTTACCTTAGCTTTTATTTAAGATGAAATAAGGCTTCATTGATGCATTTTAACTGCGTTATTCAACACCCACCAACTCAGTGACAATTGCACATCAATACATTTTAGTTAAGCATCTGTTTCCTCATTTGCTTCCTTGTCAAATTTGCAATTTATGTCTGCATAACTTTTCACTCTGTAGCTGCACTCTGCATGAAACAGGTAGAGAACGAACAGCAAAATGCTACGCTTGTTCTTCAGAGCAAATATGCTGTGCAAGTTCATGCTGTGAAGATCTGAAAAGTTCTTTAGGGTTACACATAGGTGTGAAAACTGTTGTGATACTCTGTTGAAGCCATAGCCTAAGCTAGGTAATAATTAAATCATTTAAAAAAAAAAAAAATCAATGTTAAGCCCTTATATTCAGAAAGGAGACTTTCATCAGTAAGCAGGGGTGTTTTTTTAAAAAGAGATATGGACAAAATAAAATTTAATAAGTTCTTCATCATGACATTGAATATTTCATTGTTAAGACATCTTTCCTTTGTATCCTCCCGCTCACCCCTCCTTCCACTGCCCCCTTCCCAGAAAAAATCAGGCTTTTTCTCAAGTTTATATCAAAGAAAAAAAATATTTTCTTGCGGCAGCTGAAAAGCTTACTATCCAAATCCTGAATATTTTATAGAAAATAAAATGATATTTATTTTTAAGTGCATTCTACCTTCAACACAACTGCATCCTCACAACAAATCTATTGCGTTGTCCTGACATAGTTACTGCAAAGGTTTTTCCTTTGCTGTCCCAAGGGCCCAATTGATTTATCTGCCAGAAGCCTAAAGCCCCAAAATAAGATCGCTTTGAGTTTACAGAGGTCATTTTTCATTGTCTAAATAAAAATTTCTAAACAAAAATCTCTCATCCTGTTAACCGCAGGGTCCTTATCTCCCCAGAGGCTACAGAAACCTGAGAGAAGCCATTTCAATTCTTTTATGAAGAAAGATAAAAGCAAGTTTTCGATTAGAAAGCCAAGGAAAGGCTTCTTATTAAATGGTGGTAACAGTAGTAGAAAAGGCAAAACTGTTCAAGGAAGGGGGGAAAGAGGGAAATCATTATGCATGAAGCAAACACTATACATGAGGCTGCCAAGGCAATCTGAGGCAGTGACATTCGGGAAGAGAAGGGAAGTTCACAAGCCTTTGTAACTAGTTGTAGTTCATTCCCATATATTTAAAAAGAACTGTTTTATCAGGCATGTTTTCTTAATTGTGTGTCCATAGCTTTATCTACCAATATTAACTGTGTGTTGGAGTAATTATGTATTCAGCCCCACTTTCTCTTGATCTGTCATCATTCAAAGCACTTATGCAGTGCTGACTGGAGTTTGAGATGGCATGTGATTCCAGCCCTGGAATAATGGATTCTGCAGTGCTAAGCTAAAAGTGAAATTATTAGAAGTACTTCATATTCAAAGTTATGATAAAGTGAGATAAACAGAGGCATTAATGGTGATGCACCGGGAAATTATCCGGACCTCTGAAAGCAAAAGGTTTCTGCTGTTTGGAAAAATTCTCAATATATATGACTGAACTACCCCATTAGTGTTTCCCTTGCTCCTTCCTACATAACAGAAGAAGAGAAATGAACAGCATTTAGGACACTAGGTAATTCTTCAGGATGCCAGCTCTAAATATCTGACCCACTATTTAAAATGCTGAGTTGAAAAACCCACCTATAATTCCTTATGAGGAAAAAAAAACAGGAAAGGTTTTGAGACTGGTTTTCCTTTAATAAGGATGTGAATTCAGAACTCTCAGCATTTGAGATTTTCTCATGCACTAAGTTATATTCCTAAATGTATAGGTGAAATCCATAGACAAATGAGGATGATACAGTCATATCCCTCTCCAGTAGTGCAAAAATCCACATTTGGATTTACCTGTGACTGTCACTGGTAAAATGTAGCAGACAACACCGTCTGTGGACATGGCATACTCATAGATAGCAGGTCTCCTTAATCGCCTATATCCTGGAAACAATTCAGAAAATAACCTGAGGTGAATTTCTCAACCCTTTCCCAGTTGTTTCCAGTACATTCTTGAACACGATGCCTTTTTTAATTGGGGAGAATATTCTTACCTATCCTAGATGACACAGTGCTTCCCTGCCTTTACACATAATTCAACTGAACCAAAATGGAATTATATTTCCCTCTTTCGCTGCTCTCTTCCCCTGCATCTCTATGATAACAAGTAATTCTTCTGCCCCAAGTTTATATTTGCAACTGAATTTATGCTCTCAAATGGAGCAAAAGAAAAATTTAGTTTACTCAATTCAAATCAATAAGAAAGTTTTATGTTTCTAAAGGCGGCACATCTCTTCGACTTCAGTGAGGTCAGGATTCTACCTCTAACATGTAGCTTTGTGATGTTAATAACTTCAGCAAATGCAATTTAATTTATGCAGCCATCTTTTTTACCTGTATCTTACTTTTATATATTTCTATACTTACAATAGAGATATGTATCTCTAATTTAAAAAAAAAAAAAAAGCTATGAAAATTAGATTCCCACTAAACCACAATTTGCCATGCTTACTTCATTACTTTTCATATTTAAATGTATCATCTTTGCAAAGAATGGTTGTACTGTTCAGCAAAGTCCTGATCTAACCCCTAGTGCAGTCAGTGGGGCCCCCTCCCATGACTGCAGCAAGAGCTGGATCAGGCCTTAAGCGTGGGCCTTCTAAACATGCCTTTTTTTCCATGTACTCATCTAGTTGTTGATCTAAATGTAGCTGACTGTTTCAGCTAATGCAGGTACCTTGTTTTGGCAAGTAGAGTTCTAAAATTTGATTTTCTCGGCGTAAAATATGCTGGTTCCCAAAAGTGCCTTGTGCAAGCATAAATTATTTTTTATATTTTTTTTTATATTATTGCTTAAGAGATCTTTGAATATTTGCATGTCTTGTGTATGTCTGGATTCTAAAAAGGTAAAGCAAGATGATTTAATGTGTCCAAAATGATCGAGAATTATGAGAGGAATTAAAGTTTTGAAATGTCTGCTTTTCACTTTAGACCTTGAGACATTTTTCTCCTGATCAAGGAGAGAGTTAGAGAGACTAAAAGAGAAGCTGATCAGCCAAAAAATTAGAAATTTCACAACAAAATTTTCTTCAGTCTAAATAAGGCATTGGGAGATCTGATTTTTAGAAGTCAAAGACAAGTAAATAGAAAATAAGGCCCACATTTATCATAGTAAGGATGACTAGCCGTCAGAACAGCAAAAAAACACTGCCAAAAGTGACACCAAAATTGGTTGCCTTTCTAAAAGGTACAAATCTTGTCTGTACAGTTACTGAATGTAAGGCAGAGATTAATACCAGGGTGTCCTACGGCCCCTGCTAAACAGGAGGTCTGACAAGACAATCCAACAGCCCCTTCTGGCCTTAAAACCCTTCGAATCCATGAAACCCAGGAACACTTTCTGTTGGAACACATTTGCTACAATTGCTATGATTCACCCTCCTTTTTACTCTCTGGGGCTCCCTGCCAAACACAAGAAAATAAGGTTTTAAGCCCAGAAGGATTTCTACAGTAGTACACGATATTGATCCCTGTGTTGTTTTCAGCAGCAGTTTGTTTCTCTGTCTGGGTTCCTTAGAATCCCAGTGTGCCCAGCAGCTTAATGCTGAGTAACTATAAGATGTTAGGAAAACATGACACATACTTTACTAAACAGTGTCATGTTACCCAGAGACAGCAAGAATGACACTGGCATAGATTCAAGCCAGTGTTTATGTTTATTAAAAACTGGTTGTATACTGAAATACAAGGTATACCCTTACAATCTGTGGCACCCATTCCGTGCCAATTCAGGTTAGTAAGGGTTGTGCCACCTTCAAAAGGCCACAAGCTGAATGCAAGCATGGGAGATGGGACTGATGCTTGGAAAAACGCACAAACACAATGAGCCACATGTCAATAAATGCAACAGGCATCTTACCGCTTAGAAAACAGAGCAAAATTCAACTCTGCCATTTTGATAGAAAATGTTGTGCTCCGTTCTTTTCTTGGGCCTGAGTAATTCAAGAGATGATAAAAGAATTGATTCTGTTTACTGCTTGAAGATACCTCTTGGTCTTTTAGTGATCAGACTGATGCCCAATAATAACATAGCTCCTTACATCAATGCATTTTCTACCAACTCTTGGCAATGTGAGCATCAGAGGTATTTTAGATGTTTTTTTAAATTACTCGCAGGAATTTTTGCCAGACTTTTTCTTTCTTTTGAGTGCAGGTAAATGTCCTGTTAAAATAAAAATCTCCCAAGCATCAGTAAACAGACTTATTCACAGTTATTCACAGAGGTTGAGCTTGCTCCAGAGCCTCTGCAGATAGAACTAAAACAAAACTGGTTCAAGGTTACATTACTCCCAGACAAACCATGGCACTGATGTGTCGCTTGCACAGTTGTTACCATCACTGAGAAATACAATGTAATTGTGAATAATTTCCAAAATGGGCCATTCTCAACTGACCTTTTCCCCTGGAAAGACTACGCAACTTTTGTAATAGCAGTTTTCTGACAACTGCAACCATTCAACAGAAGTCCAGAAGTTGATTCTCTAAGAGAAAACCACTGTATGCATTAAAGATCAAATAAAGACTGTAGGTGCTGGTCTATATGCATTCTTACCTTGCTATATGGGTGATATAGCAACAAAAAAAATGGAATTTTCTGTTTTGCATATTTTAGAAATGTCTATACGATGAATCTTTAATGTTTTATTGAGTTACAGTCTTTAAATAGTCAAACCAGAAAGTTGGGGGGAGGAGTGATTTGTATATTTTACACAAAAGGAATGAGGCTGAAATGTGTTCTCTGATATTGTGGCACTATGTCTTTTTAATTCCCTTAATTTTCTTAGATGCTTGACCATCACTTGCTCACATGTCCAGGGTCAAACATGCACCAGGCTCAGGGTTAGACAGGAGTTTTCTTTCTGGTGACTTCAGGAACAATTCAGGAAGAGTCTGGAGCCCTTTTTCTGCAGGAAGGGCCACAGAGCTCAGGCAGGATCATCTGGGCAAGTCGTTCCTCATCCAATTCCACTCACAACACAGGTGTTGGTAGAATCCTGATCTCTCCCTTTCTTGCTAGAGGAAACAACAGTTGTGTCCCATGACAAATTAATCTAACCAAAGTCCCTGGGCTCAGTATAATGTTTTCCTGGTGCGACAGATGCAGCTTGTGGTTTAGAGGAGATCAGATGAGATGACCTGAATGTTCTCTGGAGCTATGCAACTTGTTGGCATTTAAAAATCGTAGACATATTAGCAAACATCTGTTACGCTACACATCATAACATTTATTGTAACATACTGTACAATATGCTGCACTATGTTAGTGATAATAATAACTATGATAATTACACATACAAAAAAGGATGTGCAACTCAAAAGCATTAAGTAGAACCGAAATATAAATCTCTCTGACAGAAAGTTCTCATTTATAATGTAAAACCTTACATGAAAGAAAAACACAAACAGCACAAGACATCTGAATTGCAGCTCCGATTGAGATCCAAACAAACTAAAGTTAGGTGTAAGGGCAATGTGTACCCAGGGACATAAATAAATAAAAGGAAGCAAGAAAATAGCCTCTTTTTACATCCAGACAGCCCAGAGAATAATAATGTGCTAGTTTTTCAAATCCAAGTACCTATTGAAGATTGCAATGATTTCAGTCTAAAAAGCAATGCTGGAAAGCCTCTTCAGAGATTGCAAGCTCCCACTGTGCAGAAACATTGTGTCACTGCACACGGCTGAGACAGACAAAAGAAATACTTCAAGGAAAGACGTGGGGAAGCACCGGATGATGCACTTTCCCAGAAAACCTAGTTACAGTTTTATCCGTGACAAAAA
>VXAY01002689.1:998637-1088792 GCA_013399855.1 Oxyruncus cristatus
TAGACGGGGGCGGGCGGGGGGGGGGGGGGGAGGGGGGAGGCGTGGAGGGTAGAAGGGGACATTGTTGAGTCATTTCTTGCCCTAAACTGAAAATTCTACCTCAAAATTGATTACCCTGCAAGTAGAGAAGCTTAAGGTATCCCTTTATTTTTTCAGAAATGGTACCAAAAATTTACGATGAGAAGGGATCTCAACATGGTTTGTGGTTTTCCACACATTCTACAGTAACTTACCATTCCAATTTGATCTCTCTGGGCTTCTCTACTGACCCTTCCATACAGAAAAAAATTCAGAAGCACCAAAAGGGCTGTGTTAATCATCCTTAAACTTGTGTGTCTGAAGCTTGTTTTACTCTATATATTTAACTTGCTTTAAAAAAAAATCAGCATAGATTGTTGCACACACAAAAGACACACTAATTAAGGTGAAATTACTCAGATTACTTTAGTTTATTTAAGCCTGTATTATCATTTAAAGATGCTGAACATTGTATACAGCATCAATAGTAATTACATTTTATTTACTTCCAAGGGTTGATCCAGTATAATATTTATGAGGTAGAGAAAAATATTGTACTTTCAGGAAATTAAGTTTTCCAGGAATATGTTATCTAGGTTTCTTGTTTTTTTCTTAATCAATTCACAATAAATCCATTTGACTCCGTGTTTTTAACTACAATACAGAGAAAAATCATGACATTTTTATTAGAGGTCAAAAAGACAAGAAGATATTTCTGAAAGCCTTTTTTAACACAAAATTATTAACACTTAAAGGGAAAGAAGCTATCTCACATTTTGAGTTTAAAGGAACCCATTTTTATGAGAGTTGCAGAACAGCATTAATTGAAAGAGGATTGAAAGGGGAAACTCAGGATCCCTCTTTCCTTATAGGAGGACATTCTTTAATTTGAAAAATACAAGTATGAAAGATTGATATATAGGCCATGTGAGAAAAATACACTAAGAGCCTTCTTTTCATACTGGATAAAGTCATTCCCAACCCTGAAGCTTTATTACTTTGAGTACAGTCAAGGTCTTTGTGTTTCTTGCACTTTTCAGTCAATACTTTTCCTAAGTCCTATAGAAATGGAGATATATTTATAGAAATGGACACTCAGAAGTTCTCAAGGCAGATGTCCAGGTCATTGTCAACACCTAGATTACCAAGCCCAGCACCCACATTTTGCCCTTGGCAAGTGGCAGTGACAAACACTGACAGAGAGGAAACTTCTGGGTGTCAGTCAGTCCCACAGGGAGTGGCTGGGATGGAGCATGGAGAACAACCTCTCTGAGCATCTCAGCAAAACATGCTGAAACATGCAAAGAAGCAGCAGTAATTTTGACTCCGAGACATTTATGGGACATTAAAGGGAGGGGAAATTCCTTCTAAGATTGATTTTGCAGCCCTTTGTTGCACTAGTTCCCTCCACTTCAAGGGCATGGCACACTTCTTAGCAACAACATTGGATCCAGGTTGCATACAAAATACCATTTATTAAAGAATCTAGAAATTTAAAATAGAACAACAACAACAACAACAAAAACCAACAAAAGAAATTATACTGTGTAAACAAATGTGCAGTCATACTTCATCAGTAATGCATATATGCAAAACTCTTCAGGTGCAGAGATATTTCTTTTCAAAGCCACACTAAAATTGGAAGCTTTCTTTGGTGATTCAGAGCTTTCACTTTCTTGTCTGATGTTTGTGCCACACAGAAAGAGAGCACAGCCTCTCAAACATTTTTTCCCTTAAGTATCTTAGCTAAAACCCAGCTGGGTGCAGAAAAGCTCAGAGCAATAACCTTATTTATCAGTACTCATGAGATCAGATGTCTCTAACCTAACTGTAACGATGATACTTCCTGACTGTAAGTTCTAATCATCACTATGAAATTTGGGGCATAAGTAAACAATTGTAATCCTAATAACATTAGGAGATCTGTGATATAAACCATGGAAACCACTATAGTAATGTATGTTTTACTTTGTTTTGTCAGGATTCAAAAATAAATAAAAATATGAGGAAAGCAGAAAGTAAAAATAGAAAAAAATAGCAGGATATTGCTGCCACTGATGTCTATGGCAACTGGCAGAAATCCCATGCATTTTAATGGGAGTAAGATTTTCAATTTTTAGTCCTTGTGCCCTACATATCTTTTGCCTTCAGCTCTTCTCGACGGCATTGATTACATGATGTTCTGGAAAATGAACCTCCAAAATGCAGTCTTGGCCTGTTGGAAAGGTTTACTCTCTTTTTTTCTTTTCTGTAACTTATGCTCAAATTTCAAACATGGGCATAAGGATTATATTTTTATTTTACTACATAAGGGGATTGAACAAGTCTTGATGCTGACAGAACACTTTATGTGATATTTAGCAACAAAGAAGGAATCTCTGTCAGCCCAGAATTCAAGAGAGCAGGAGTTGGCTAAATTCATGGCATGGTGTGGGAAAATTACCTCAACACTGTCTACTTTTGCTGATTTTTTCCTTATGCTGACACTTCTGATGCCCTGAAAGTTGCTGTGCTCACATCCTCTGCTGCTGGTGTCAAAGAACACTCTCAGTCTTCACATGCCAAGATGAGGAAAACCTATTGCAATGCCCAAAAGACTTAACTCCTGTCAAATATATTCATTTAACACAAGCACTCTGGTCTATTGCTTTGAAGTCTTAAAGTGATGGTATGAAGGAGAAAGGAAGAGGAAAACAGGCAGCAGCTTTAAAAAGAAATCTTTAATTAATAGATAGAGCCACTCCATTTCATTGTAGGAGAAAGAGGCAAAAAATATTAGCCACAAAGACAGAATTAGATTTTCAAATTAGTGCTATACACAAAGGATTGCACACAATCCTACTGAAAAATAATAACTTAGAAATAACTCCCTCAGGTGAAAAAAACCTCTACTTGTTCATATACTGAAGACACAATCCTTCTTGTGTCCAGATTTGTCCCTGAAGACTGCTGTCATCACTTGGGTCACTTTTAGACATTATCATAGGTTTCGAATTCATACATTCTGTATTAAAAAAAAAATAATATTTTTTTTCAGCTATTTGGGGTGCAGTCTTCACTTATTTTTTTTTCTATTCTTGTCAAGACTATAGAAGCCCAGCTTACAGTGAAATAACTTCTTCCAGTGCTACTGATTCCCTAAGCTAGGCAACTATCCCACTCCACTCCTGTCCTCTCCATTTCATTAAGTTCACACAAATGGGAATAAAACACTTTCAGAACAGGGCCAATAGCAGGCCAGTCACATCAAGCTCCTGATTCTATGACATTATAAGAATGTGTTCCTACACGTGTAGGGACTCCCAATGATGTTAGCATCCCCTCATGGGTTGACTTGGAAGGGACCCATAAGGATCATAGAGCCCAACCCCCTTAGTTTTAGGTAGTCCTGTGAGTAGCCCATCCCCCTCTGGGCTCCTCACAGGACTACCTAAAACTAACTCAGAAGACCAGACGGGCCATTTGTTTAGTTTACCACATCCACCAGCTGGGTTGTATTTGGGCTTCATAGCTGTAAGGTCCCTGCCCAACTTCTTTCATCATCAGACTTCTAAGAGTGCCACACCATTTTACCATTTGTTTCGCAGCATTCACAAACAAATGAGTAGAAATTTAAGAATAATCTCAAAAAATGTTGAAGACCGTGATGCAGCTACAAGAAAAAAACCTAGCAACATCTACAAGGCAAGTGAAATAATCTATCTATGCAGCCCAGAAAGTGTCATCTGAAGGCTTGCATGTACCACTGAGTCCTCATGTTGGAAAGAAGTGGACCAGCTGAGGTGAAGTTTAAATCATCAGGCCTGCAAAGAAAGCCTGAAGGAACTGGGCTTGTTTAAGCTTAAACCATTGAAAATGGAAGGAGTCTGAGCATTTTAGACATCTGCCTATACAAGTGTATACTGAAGAGTCTGATTTTTTTTCTACCCACTTCATTCTCAGAAGAGTGCAATGAAACAGCTGGTAGCAAAGGAAACTTTCTGGGGGTTGACATTCAAATCAGGACACACACAGAGCTTTTCTATTTGCTTGGATACTATTAGCACTTTCTATATAGCCAGAGAAGTAATTTTATAAACAGTGAAAACATTTCTACTGAAAAAAGATTATCCAGAACAAAATACAAACTTTCTACTATTCTTAATGATCATGGTAAACCTGCAGGAACTTTTGAAACAAGAACACAAGAAGATACAATGACAATTGTAAGAGAAAAAAAGAAGAAAATTAATAAGGAGAAATTCAAAATGCATTATTTGAAGTATGTAATTTTGTAAGGTGTTCTCCAAGACTATTGATTTGCGATTTGATTCAATTGTAAGTTAGATCTGTGGAGCACTTGTAAAATCTCCTATTCTTGCTCACATCAAAAACTAAGATAGGCTTGACACACTTCCCATTTAGACCATAACAGGGGCTGGAGATACACAAAGCAAATCCAATAATTCTGAAGGGTTGTGCTGCCAGCTTTAGCCCATCCTGCATTTCAACTGGGTAACACTAACAAGTGCTGCACTTCTTTAATATCTAAACTCTTGAATGAAAATGGCTCATTCAAATTTAAATATAAGATGTGACCTGATGTTGTTTTAGTAAGGGACTGTTTGGCCCCTTAAAAGATTCTTTTCTTTAAGTAATCACAGTATTGTACCTCATTATGTTTGGTTTTCCTCAGATAGTCTTTATAGTCAATACACCAAAGGGAGTCAGTACAGCAAAGGGAATGCAACAGTTCCTGACATCAACTATTTATCTAACGCAAAACTGGAAAGATTTTGAAGACAATGACAACGCAGAGAGTGCAGGGTCTGGCCACTAGTTCTGCCCTGCCTATATTTGTTGATTCTTTAATTCACCAGGAATCTCAGTCTCCTCATCCTGCCTCTGTGTACAATGCTGGGTTTGAGCTGCTCTTGTGCTATGCTTTTTTTTTTTCTATTTCTATTTATTCTGAGTACTGAAACATTTTTTAAAATACTAAAAAGAGCACACAAACATACAACTAAAACCCAAAAATCAAGCATGGCACAGTAGGAGAAGAAAGCTTCTGGGGAGAGAAAGCAAAACTGTGTGACAGATGGAAAAGTCTCAATGGATGAATGGTACTACTACAAATAAGTAGTAGGCAGCCAGAGGGAATCAAATAATGATTATACAAGAAAAATGAGGGTTTAAAAAATGGAGTGAAAAACCTTCAGCACTGGAAGAAAATTCTAGAGTAGTAATGTATAATATTTTTACAAGGGAGGTTTAATTATATGCTACCCACAGACAGGGAAAGCAGTAAAGACAGAGAAGCTAGATGGTTGAGAAGCGAGCCAATCAGGACAGTATAAAAAGCTCAACATGTCCTTGGAGAGGAAGGAATGTACTCGAGGGTTCGGCCTGGCATGCCCCCAAACACGAACAGATTACTTTCTGACGATCAATACCTGTAACCACCAGAGGCCTGTTGCAGAGTTTAAAAAAAAAATAAAAAAAATCAACTTCAAAGAGACCTGGTCCCAAGCCCACATTTTATTTTTGCCACTGGGTGCTGAGGTAAGAGCTTTGGACAAGGCTCATTTTTCATCTCTTTATAGGGCTGTGGATTGAATATGAAGTGTTGCGGCACGTTCTCAGGGCTTTGTTCCGTTGGTTTCCTGTCCCAGAGAGGAGCACTCTCAGGATGGCACTCGTCCCCTTTGACCAAAGCTGGTATCAGATCTTTCGCAACAGCCTGATTAATGTCTCCTTTAACATCCATGACTCCTATAAAGGAAAAAAAAAAATAAAATACTTATTGTTTTATTAATTTAAGTCCCTTTTCCTTTGGACACAGGTAGAAAAACCAAAAAGGTTCCTCATTTTATGCGAAATGTCACTGACCAGCAGTTATATCCAAATGCAACTTAGCTATTTTAGAGAAGTACACTGGGTACTTTTTCATATACTGTAGTATACTTCAATAAAAATTAAAACCTCAGATTTTTCCCCATAATATAATTTAATCACAACGACTTGCTGAAATAAATGTTTTTAGACATGAGTAGGAAGCGATAATCCATACATGTTTCTGGAGTCACAGAGAGTTCTGTACAGTTTAGCTTAATTTTCTTTGGTCTTTCTCCCATTTATTTTTCAGATACTGAAAGGCAGTACACATTTTCCAGGAAGCACTGATGCACTTATTTTTTCATCTGTCTACCTCAGTTGCTCTGAAAATGACTGGTCTGAATAAGGAACTTAAAAGAAGGACAGAAAATCTAAGCAGTTTTTTAAGGAAACAGACAAAAAGAAAGGAAGGAAAAAAAAAAGAAAAAAAAGAAAAAGAAAGAACTATATTATTAATAGCAAACTCCAGGATGATGGATGAAAAGAACAACAATATCCTTTAATCATAAAGCACTAACATTCCAGCAGTGCTGGTAAGTGAGTGGAGCAGTGAAACCATTTGAGACTTAAACAGATGGATTAGGAAAGGTTCCACTGTGGGTTCCTGGACAGATTTCAAAACAGCAGCCTGATTAACTAATGCACAGAAAGCAAGTGATTCTTCCAATCAATAAGCTTTTATGTAAACATATTTGAGTTATAATATTTAAACACAGCAGACAAGTGGGGAATCAGGAATTCCTCAAGCTGGGCTAACAAAGCAGTAAGTTTTACTTGAAACTGAAGATCTCTTTTTTTCCCAGCAACTCTCAAAGGGGTTTTATAGCTAATGTTGTCACCACATGTTCATCAATATACTAATAGCTTCTAATGGTTTTGTTAAAATGATGGTGTGTTCCAAGTCAAAAAGGTGTTCTTTTTCTACAAATATTTTTTAAAATACTGTTTTAGGGAGAACTTAACCAGATTTTCATTGAATGATGGAAACTACACATAAAATTAATTGACTACCTTCCCAGTGAGCTCACTCTCCACAAATAATTACAGAGGGAGTACAGTCAAAAGCCCAGGTCATAGGGGCTGATGCCCTTCAGTGTGAATAACATGTTTATCCTAGGTAACAAATGGAAATGGAAAATGGTAGTAGTTTTATATGTATATTTCTATGTATCTTTATTTTGAAATCTCTTAAAACCTTTTAAAGGAGGTTACCATTTTTAAGGAATTACTGGCAACGAATACTATGTCTCTTTACCTTAAATGCCCAGAGTTGCAATTAGAAGTATGATATTTCATAAAGGTTTCTAAAGTGAGCTAAAAGTAGCTCTTTATACAAGATGGTGTTGTTGCTGTTGTTGTTGCTGCTGTTATTATTTCTAATAACTTGTAGTGTTCAAAGGATAGAAACAGGCACCAAGATTTCAGGCTGTTTTGTATGATAAGTGGATTTCTAGGCCACACTCTCTAGTACTCCATTTATACCATAATCAACAAACATGCAGATTTATACTGATTACTTATAGAGGTTTCCCTTTCTAGCTGAGATCTGATTACAAGATATTTTATGTTAAACCTTACACTTACCCAGACAGGAATTTTGCTTATTTTTCATTATGTAATATCCTTTATGGAACACTTTGATAGTGTTTCCTGAAGACTAACTTTTTAGTGTTTTGAGTTTTCACATTTGGGAGTATTTAGCAGGTTTTCAGACGTAGTCCTTACGAGACAAACAATCAGAAGGTAACAGTCAGAGTGTACACAGTAAAAGCACTTCAGTAAAAGCACTTGATATCACAGGACTTTTCATGGCTATCACCAAATTATATCCACCTGTAAAAGCCATAACTCACAGAATACTGTGGAAGTATACACTGATTAGCTTAGATAACCCATGGACCCGAATGAAGTTTCAAGAGACTAATAAGCAAAATTATTAGTTCAGGATCAACACACCCATTTGAAGAACACATCCTTAGAGCCTCATGACTCAGCCAGATCAAAACAGTTTTTAGCAGGACTAATGAAAGACACACCTCGAGTTTAAGGACCACACTGGCTACCAAATTTTCTCTGCTTTCCAATCTGCAAAGTTGCCCCAAGGTTAGAGCAAATTTGCATGAGGAAATATCTCATTATCAACTATTTTTGAAAATGATAAGGAAATTCATCAAATCTGTGTCAAGGTTTATGCCATTTTCAGAAAAAAAATAATAATAATTAAAGAGAAAAACAAAAACAAAACCAAAAAAATTAAAAACCAAAAAAAAACCCACCTCCAAACCCACAAACTAATATTTGACCAAGTAAGAAAGAACTTACCAGTTTTTCAAGACACTTCAGAATCAAATATCTCCCTTAGCTATAAGTATGTTCTGCATTTTGCCAGCATGCAAAGTAGCCATTACACGTGTAGTATTTGTCACTGTCTTCTTGCCTGCTAGAAGCCAAGTTGTAGTTGCATGTTGTGATGTCTCAAGGACTTCACACTGGCCTGAAATACTAGATTGCTGTGGTACTACAACTTTGCCTCTTTCCATCAAGGAGTTTGGACTCCATGACCTGTGGAGTTGCCGGCTTTCCTGTCTCCCCTTTAAATTGCCCAGCCAGGTCCTCTGCTTACACATGTGTAGGTCTGAATATATGTATATATTTGCCTTGAGGTTTACAATGGAAATGTTCTTCATAAATTGAAAAAGGATATTGGGGAATAAAATGCCTGCAGCCCCAAAACAAGTAATAAGTCTATTAGTCTACAATATTAGAATAGTGTCTTTCAGTCCTCAGGGTATGACCCTCACAGGATGAAATGTCATTCATTGTCAGAGTGACTAAACAGTTGACAGAAGCATGTAGTAAACCTGTAGTATTCAATAAAATTCTCTGAACACAGCAGAGATCTTTCCAATTTTCTGAAAGGGTTCCTATCTTTCTCAGACAAAACCCCTCTTTTTTTCTCCTCAGTCTACATATGAGCTGTAACCACAAAGTCTGCCTTCTTTTCCTTTTCACTACGAACTTCAGACTGGGGGTGGAAGAGGAGGAAGAGTGTGATAAGAAGTCCCTTTCCTCTGGGCCAGGTTGTCACCAACTTAATCCTAACTATCAGCACATGCTGCGTGTAGTGTTTGGAGCAATGGCAGCATAAATTCTCTGCTATTTCTAGTTATTCAAATTATGTGACATTTTGTGATGATCTGAGGGCATGTTTACAAGCAGTAAAAATATCCCGATGTCGTGAATAGACTAGAACCCAGATGCTATGATTCAACTTCAGCTGCCAGTTACTGTTATTTTGAATACAAACAAATCTGAAAGTAAAAACATTAAATTAAGGATATTAAATACATTAAGCAGATTTTGAAGTATTACCCTACTTCTACTTTAAGGGGCACTACAGATTCCAAGAAAGGAAAAGAGTTCTTGTCCACAATTAAAACAGTAAACAGTATTGTATTCTGTGTAGCTCCTAGGAATTCGGTCCCCCACAGTTATCTGTGGGATGCTTCACACCGCCACAGTAGGGCAGTTCAACCTCTTACTGTAAAAATTAACCTGTTTGTTTCTAATACACTTTGAACTCTGTTCACAGAAGCCCACATTGCATGAAAGTCACAGGCCCTCACAGAGATAAAATAATTCTCCCTTTTGGTGCACCACTGAGGAATGCTAAAAATAGTTGAACATATCAGGACAAAAAAATCTCCTTTGGGGACTGCAGTGTCTTCACCTCATTAGAAAGAAGAAAACAGATATGTATATATGTGCACAATTAAATCCAATTTCTCTATATGATACTAAGTAGTTAGACTACATTCTGGAGATTCCTGAATCTCAGGTCTATCTAATTACTATCCTTCTTTATTCCAAACGTAGAAGAAAAGTGCATTAATTTCAATTACTGAATAACTAATAGCAGTTGTTGCTTCCATTTACTGTGAAAACATATTAAATACTAACACCTGTAAGAAGCATATAGTTTTGTGTAATATATAGAAATACGTGCACACATTTAAATGCAGATGCACTTATGTGCAGATGTGTGTGTACAATTGTTTGCTATGAAGAAAAAAAAATCCTCATGGGCATCTATAACATGTTGTCTGACTTCAGCAGGTGATTTAGTTGGGTGGACTTTTGCATCAGTGGCATAATGCTTAACATAGAGAGTTTGGATTGACTTGAACCTGAGTTACTGGGAGGACAAAGTTTTTTTTATTAAAACCGTGCTGATTAGCTGTAAAAGTAACACTGGTGACCTTGGAGACAGCACTAGGGGTTTTCTTCACTAAGAGCACTGAAGATATGAAACTCTTACAGTCCTAATGTGCATATATATGCAGATATCAACCACTTGCCCCACTCTATTCTCTTCTGAGATATTTTTAGAAATTCTTTTAAGGAAAATGTAGCAGCAGTAAGACCAGTTATAGTACATTTCGTCTGGAAACATACCTGTATACTAGAGAATATGTGAGAGGCATTGAATCACGCTTTTATAGACAGCACAACAAATTCACCTGAAGTCAAATAAAGGAAGTGTATGTTCATTACTGACTGTGGTGAATTTCTTTTTGGATGCTGTGTGCTCCAACAGCCCTTTATTCCTGCCTATATGCCTCTCTAAGTGGAAACGGTTTTATTAGATGTTGTGGCAGCCTTCAGATTATATTCACATAAACAAACAAAATATTACTTGGTGCCAAAACATTTGTATGGGTACTGAACAATCATCATTAAAGCAGTCAACATCAAGCATTCAGAAATGGTTAACACTCCAAAGCATTTAGGTAGATACAGATTTTACATTGTCTAAAAAATAAAAGAGGCTTTCTAACTGGTTTTCATCTATCTGCAGAAATATTTTTTCCTATTTACTGAAAGCGTTGTGCTTATAGATAAGATATTATCAACTTATCCTTAAAATAAAAGGATATTTAGGAGTGGAAATGCTAAAGTTTTCTTTTAACCATTGATATAAAATATTACCCTGAACTAAAAATAAATGTAAATGACAACTCATTTTAGTTATTGCATCTATATGTAGCACACTTTTTAACATTCATTATATATATGAGAGTAATCATGTTTTTGTCCATGCAAATGCTCTTGTAGAAAGCACTTGTAGTGAACACCGTATTGTAATGAGATATGTAGGTCATATCATCTGAAATGACTCTGTAAAGTTTAGCCACTTGATGCATTTGCAGGTGTGAAATATCTCAAAGGCTCCATTCTGATTAGATGAATTTCAAATTCTGTGACAAGCATTAACATGCCCTGTGCAGGACTGGGTGTTGAACATGCAAAGATATTTATAAATTCCACTTGATACTCTTAATATTAGAGTAATCAGTTTGCTCTTTCCTTTTTATCTGTCACACTCATTTCATGTAGCACACAACATTGCCATTGCAAACTATCCATGTTTCCTTGGTTTAAGGAAAATCAAAATAACTAGGTTTTCTACCAATAATACGTTGGTAGCTGTTGAATTTACTGTGATCTCTAAATCATGAGGCTCAAGGCAATACAAAGCCAAGGATAAATTTTTGCTTTGCTTATTCTTTTTATAACATTCTGGTTTTCATAAATGTTGTTTTTTTTTTTTTATTTTCACACCAAAATCCATCTTAACTCAGAGGACAGATTTCGATAATATGTCTAGGATTTGCCTGCCAACAGTCCAGTTTCAAACAGAGGAACATGCTGCGCATGGCCTCTGTCTTCCATCTCCCCGAGTTCACCAGCTCTTCACCTCCTTTCAGACCTATCAAGTGGAGACAACCTGGGGCGAAAGCCCACAGCAAGTCTCAAGCTACTTCATGTTACAAGATGTCTTCACTTCTGTCTCAGTGCTCCACTTTTCTATATCTTAATCTGACTCCTATAAAGAGTCTAGAGTTACTCAAGTCTGAATGACATTCCTAATCCACCAGCACTTAGAGCTGAACCAAGGTTCAAGGCTTTCCTTATCCCTTAGTCCAGAAATGAATCTTGGTATGTCTCTTAGAAGAGCCCATGCTTTATCTGGGCCATCGAGTCAGTCGCAAAACCATGCAAGTTAATTGGAAGCATTAGAAGGATTCTTAATCAAGCCATGACCGCTATTAGCAACTGAGTACTGGGGGAAAAGGTGGATAATAATTTTTTACTATACATAATGATTGTCTTAAATTTGCACATTAGAAAAATCCTCAAACAGTGCACAGGGTCACTGAAATCCTGCTCAGAGGTTCAGCAGTTGCACAAATACACACAGAGCTTACGTGAACCAGAAAAATGAAACCTGTCCAAGATCCTAAAAGCTCCCAAACCAACATGCAGCTTTAATGTGAGCAACTGTAAGATGATTTATTTTTGTTCAGATCAAATACACAAAGTTCTGGATGTAATTCAGTTAAGCAGTTTTACATCTTGCCACTAGGACTTTTTTTTTCCTCTGCGCTAAGCTTTAATATCCTTTCAAATGCATTAATGTGTCCCTGGAACAGACGCTTAGAGACTCCTGCACGCTTTGAATATTTCCACTTTAAAGATGACTTTCAATACTTACTGAGACTCTATGTACCACATCTCTGGCACCAGAGCTTGTAAAACACTAAGAGAAACGGCTCCTTGCCCAAAACATGTCTGACAAGAAATATCTTGCTTCAGGTCATTCCACAGTTAGGAAAAAAAAAAAAAAGGTGGGACCATATAAACCACCTCATGGAGATTTATGCAAATATTTGTTTCCCTTTCAGTCAACTCCCATCTCAGGGGCTTGCCTTTGAATTTCAGGTGTGAATAGTTCCTGCATGCCAAAGAGAGGCTGGGGCAAAACCAGTAAGCTTCAACCAGTTTCTTTCGAAAAGCTCTGTGTTCACTCTACTTCTTTTTGTCTTCAAATGCTATAATGCAGCTCAATATAATGATGGGAGTTCATGCATTAGAAGTATAAATTTCAGACAAACAGGATATGATTTTTAGCAAAAGGGTCAATACTCAATATCTGAATTTCAAGTCTGAGAATAAGCCTACTTCCATTTTTATTGCAAAGAATTTGCACACGAAATACCTAATTAAGACTGCATTTTACCATCCTATAAGGACTCACAGTAGTCAGGCAGGGCTGAAAAAATATTGACTATAATGTTATTACTTAAAATTTTTTATTTTGAAATTTGTCTCACAGGACAGGTCTCAAAGCTTAGTTGAGGAACTTTGGTTAGCTACCCAGGTGCTTCTCAGTTGGGTTTTATCTTGTAAAGACACACTGGAAGAAAGTCTAGAAAACTTGTCCTGGATGCAACAGGAAATCTCTTCTAGTGGTCTGATCATGCGCTGTACTAGCATGCAAGTACAGAATTATCCCACCCTCAGCATTGGTTCTCAAGAGCACTTTCAAAATGAGTTCTTTCCTATCAGCGCTGAAGCTGCTTGGTAAATGACTTTTACAGATGTCTTGACATTCATGCCTCTAAAATAGTAACTTTACTGACACTCCAGATAACGAAATAGAGTTCATGACAAAATGTAACTGACCATCTGCTTACTTGTGGGTCTGAGGAGCGCTTCGCACAGAAGCTAGCAAAATGGAAAAGCGGTGTGCAGGGAGGATGTGGGGAGTGATTTGCTATGCAAATCTGACAAAACTCAATGGGGAATTTTGTAGTTTGATGAAAACAAATATTAAAGCTAATAATAATAAACAAAATGATTGTAGCATAAATAAACCACTAAAACAACACAGCACGCAGTTTAAAGTGCAATAAAGGCATATCATCCCTTTAAGTTGAATAAAACCTCACACAAAAAAAAAAAAAAAAGAAAAAAGTGTTTTCTGAGTTGTGAAATCTGGCTTTGCTGAGGGCTAAGAAGACTTTCTAAATGGTTTTGAGAGACCACACAGTAAAATGCATCTAAACGTGCGCTACAACACAGCATAAAGAACAAAGAGGAGAAACTAGGGGTGTGAAGGCAATTGCAGGACTAAGAATCCTAAGAACTTACTGGGATCACATGGATGTTGTGGGTTAGCTTCCACAACTGCAGTGCTGCAATGGGTGGATACCTGACCTTCAGGAGGGAGGGGCTAGGTTGGGAAGGGAAAAGAGTTTTCCTGTATGTCAGAGCAGCAGAGAGTCATAGTAGTGCATGGAGCTATGCCCAGGGATGAATGATGAGCCAGATGAGATTTTATGGGTCAAGAGTAGCATGCCCATCAACATAAGGAATGTTGCAGTGAGTCTCTGTTACACTCACTACAGTGTAGTGTAGTTTGGTGGGCAGCAGTCTGTATCTTTGACTGAAGAGAGACGCACAGGAATCAAGGACGTGGGACTTTGCGTTCTATGCTAACCACGGAAAAATGTTCAAAGTGTGGACTCTACAGAAAAGACAAACACTCCATCTACTTAATAGCTTGTGCTGTGTCAGAGGCAAATCAAAGGTGCTTATGCAGTAACTAAGGACAAGATTACTCCAACAAGGAAGAGCAGAGCCTTAAGTTTGTAGTATATATTACCAATAAGTCAATGTATTGCAGAAATGTAGCTATAAATTTCTTAAAGAGAAAAACATTTTTTTTCTTCTAAGTTACATTTTGCTCCATGTTTTCTGGTGACATTTATTTTAAACTACACTGTATTCTAAAGGCAAGATTTCAGAGTGGTCTAAATTAGTCTATGGTGATTACCCACATTGTGCAACTTACTACTGTTTTATTAATGCAAGATTAAAGATAATACTTTATTGGAAGAGATAACAGCAGAATTAACCTCTATTTACCTTGACATAATAAAGATTTAATAAAACATGGGAAAATGTCAATGAACAGCATAATTATTCTAACATGAAATTTAAATGTAACTTAATTTTGTATTCTGCATGTTTAATGCTTTAAGATTAGTCATCATTGTTCTTTTCTCCCCTCTTACAATGTAGATTTAAAAATATTTCAAGCAGCCTCAGACAACTGGCTTATTAAATGCATCCTAATTTATTTTCAAATTCAGAAACATTAAACATTAAAAAAATCATTTTTTGAAAGATATTCACCAAACCCCTGCAACCAATATACATCTCTATATCTCACCCTTGTCCAAATTTTTTACTATTGAATCAAAAAAGATCTTTGCAGTTTTATTACATCAGACAGGCATCAAAGGGGCAGAACACATAGGATTGAAAAATAACACAGCTGCACTTTGCAACCGAATGTTCTGCATCTGGCCATGTTTTGTTGTTCATGTAATACTTTTCAATAAACAAAGATGTCAATCAACTTTCTTTGCAGCACATCACATTTCAGATTTAAACCACTTCAGACACAGAGCTGCCCCAAGCTCACACGTTTAACAGATAAAAATTCAGCTTTCTGTCAAGGCAGAATATAGTATTGATTGTAGACTGTATTTAGGCTGGTGTCTGTTGGAGCTATATTACTTTCAAACTCATACAAAGTCCACTATAGAGACATAACACAGAACATGTTTCTTTTCTAGTGTAAATTTTTTTAAACTTTCTACATTGATTAGTGGCACTCTCTAAATGACAAAAAAAAAAAAAAAAAGCAGCCAGAGCTAGAGTCTATCCAGAAATCAGTGATGGAGGAAGTTACAAAAACACAATAGTAATCATGAAAACTTTGATCACTTGATTTGATTCTAGTGCTTTGTAAATTAACATAATTATTCAAACATGCTTCATTAAAAATCACGACTGTACAAGTCCTTCAGTTTAATGATCCAAGAACATACAGCATGAGCTAAGCTTTAAATAAATACATCAATTTTATACTGGACGGCCATGTCAGAGACTGGCAGGTTATTTGTTTTAAATAAAATACTGAATGCACTCTTTTTCCTTGCACAGTGTAGGAGACTGATGGCTTGCTAAAAGAAGCAGCATTCTAGCTAGTATATTTTACTGTTTATTCTCACATCCACCTGTACTTCTCTTGGGATCCCATAAGGTTAGATACCATGTCACTCCTAAGCTACTCGGAGATTGGCATAAAATCCCAGTAAATCTCCAACTAATTACATTTGAACTGTAGGTGTCACAGCTGATTTTGACCTTTAAAGTTTGGCAGAAGTTTGACAGTCCTTAAAGCGGCCCCACACTCTACAATACTTATTCTCTCAAAATTTAAAGGAATGAATAGGCTGCAGAAACCAAATATGTATAAGAAAGTCAATAAAGTATCCTGTTTATTAATACACAATGTCCCAGAAAAATCAAAGAAATACACTTATCCATGGCAACCAAAATCCTCGAGAATGCACTGACATTCTCCTAAAACTGTAGCTGACAAAACACCAGTTGGCATCATTGAAGGGTTAAGAGAAACTTAACAACTTTGACAGAGGAAAGGAAAACAAAATCCAAGTTATGTTGTCGCTCTCTGATAATTTCCCTATATATACATATATTTTAAGATGTAGCAGGGCAGCTCTGATCAGTGGCTGTGAGTCAGGTTCCTGTTAGATTGTTACTCTCAATCTGGTTGTTTAGTTTGGGACTTTGCTTTTCTATAGTAGTGGGTAATTGAGTACCAGCATTTTACTCACCCACAACAGTTATCTCTCCTGTGAAGTATCATGTTACAGGCCCCCACTTCCACAAAAAAACCCCAAAACAAAAACAAAACAAACACAAAAACTAACAAACAACAACAACAAAAAAGAAACAAAAAAACCCCAACAACCAACCAACAACCAAAACTCAAAACAAACAAAACCCGGTTGCACAGAAAAATAGTGCATGAAGTCTCTTTATTCCTGGCTTTCCAACCATGATTGCAAATACCCTAGTGTCCAGACTGAATATCTCAGCTGTCATCCCGGGACTTTTAAAGACTGAAACAAAACCATGTATCAGCAATACTAAAGCTGGCAGAGGAACCTTCACAGAACCATAGAATGATTTGGGTTCAAAGGAGACCTTGAAGATCATTTAGTCCCAAGCCCCCTGCTGTGGGCAGGGACACCTTCAACTAGCCCAGGTTGCTCAGAGCCACATCCAACCTGGTCTTTTTATTTTAAAAATTCTGCAGAAATTTTCAAGTAAGAAAATTAAGAATATTACCATTTTTACATTTAAAAAGTTGGCTTTATGTGTCCATAAACATTGATTTAAATGAAAATGCTAACATACTTTTGACAGAAGAGGGGATGGCTTCTGAGAATGTTAATTAATTCATATAACTGTCTGCAAATCACCATGTTTCTGCAAATTTTGGATAGATTTTTTCATACAACTGTGGTGAATTAAGCATGTCTTAATCCAGATTTGAATCTCAGCGACAGATTATGAAGATTATGTGTTTCATACTGTCTTTATTTTGTTAGCTTTATTTGCAGAGCGGCAGGTTTTTTGAAAACTCTTGCACTAAATGTTCTCTTTCAACACCCAGGATTTTGTAGTGTAGTAGAGATAGACACAATAAATTATTGCAAGCTCACAAATTGTGTGGGAGACGGCAGTCTGCAAATGATCGTGCACACTCTATTATTGTTTGTTGTTCTTTAGGGAAGAGAAAACTTCATTTTTATCAGGTCACTAATAAAAAGAATTTGAGTATAAAAGAATGAGTTTACTTCATTTTATCAGAGAGAGGGTAAAAACATTTAGAGTTGCAAATAAGGGAAACTAATTTCAAAAGAAAGGTCAAAATAAGAAGGAACATCTCTAAACTTGTTTATCTGTCGAGGGCCATGCTAATTATTTCACCATTCCAGCTACTCTGTGGGGCTGGCCACAGGAATTTACTGTACAAGACAGGACTGGCACTCTCTGGAGAGATCCTGGTGATATGTACACTCTCCTCTTTTTAAAGCAGGCTACCCAACCACTTCTCCTCCCACTGGAAATTGTAAAATAATAAGAAATGGACATTTTGATTACATTCTTTCTTCCTCCATCCTGTTATTTCCAATCCCTTCTTTTCCTGGCCTCGAGAATGATCAAGCACTAAAACATCACATGGTAATGCAGAGGATTAGAGCACTCCCCACCATCCTGCCCCAACCCAATTAACCTCTTTTAATTAATATTTCTGCTGTGATGCTTAATTTGCACTTCTTATGCTGGCTTTTCGTGGCTTCTTTTTCTCACCGTTTTGAAGACACACAGGTAAAATTTGTCAGTAACAATCTTTGGAAAATAACACTTTTGCAACAACCATTTTTAGATTATAATTGTTATTCTGCTGTGAATTTAGTGTAAAGACATGCGTGATATAATCAATGGAGAAATTCAGAATGAAGAGCTTAAATTCAGTGGCATGCATCCATATACCCAGTTTATTTAGGGAGATCCTATTGGGAACACTATCACAGGGCTGCAAAAGAAAAAAAATATGCTGCTATAAAGTTTAAAAGTCTCTCTATCATAGCAATGTGAGAGGGTTTTCAATTTTAGTCTTTGAGCAAGATTTTCTTACAGTAACGCAATAATATTTTTTTCTGGTGACCACAGAGACAACATACTTGTTCATGAGGGAGCCCTAGATCAAATGATAGCTAAGAGACAAGTTTAAATTTATGTAGCCTCAATTTTCAGCCTACGGGTCATTCAAGCTCAACATTTCATTAATGAAATGATGTCAATATTTCCCTGATATTGCCACAGGTTGACATATGGCATTATTCCAGTGTAAGATTTTCACACATTAGTGACTGGGAAATCAAGAATATTCCTCCAGACACCTGAGGTATGATTAATTCTCTAATAGTCTTTCTGTATCAGTTTGAGAGGAAGAGAGAGATCTTGTATCACGGAGGAAAGAAAGTGGTAACAGTATAAAGAAGATAGCCTTGGCTTCTTGCCTGGAGCACTGACTTGGCCAGCTGCCCTACACGAAAGCCTTTACTGTCCTGCAGCCCAAATAACATGCCAGCAGCATGGCAGCATCTCGTAATGTACCTTGAGCAGAAATAGTGGCAACGTTGAAAAAATTCCATGAAATCCTTCATGAGAAAGAGGAGTTAGTGCTGAGGGTAAAATAAAGGTGTATCTGTTCTATCACTTGGGTTAGGGATGGGAGTCTATCAACGTTTTTGAAGGTTAAATCAAAGTTAGGGAAGAAAAACTATGCTGGAGATAGAGGAAGCAGATGCTCAGGGATGCCTTTCACTAAGTTGGGTATTAAGGCCAGCTTTCACATGTATGAAATTAAGAAAGCTGGACAGATTTGGCATCTGAACAGATCCAGCTCTGCTCACCATCAGGTGGGCACAGACATCTTAGCAATGTTGTCAGTGAGATTGTCATAGCTGAGCCACCCAAGCCCTCCAGTCTAGAGTAGCTATTTTTGTCACAAAGTAACTGTCCTTGTTAACAGAATAAAACACATCAACCACTCATGGACTGGTAGGCTGAAGAACAGTTAAACCACTTTCAGGACCAAGCTTTGCAAAAGAAGTCCTTATAAACTTACTTGTTTCTCATTTCCCCACATTGTTTTGCATTTTTGAGGCACCTGCAATGAAAGAATCAAATGGCTAAAATACTGAGATTTTTAATGGAAATGCTGACAAGGCCACCAAACACTGCAAATCTTGCAGTGCTGCTACCATAAAATAAGCAGTGCTAGTCTTGCACACAAATTAGAAGGTATTGGATGAAAGTCCAATACCTCTTTCTAACATGAACTTCATTATCAGAATGTTGGTTTGGATTGCTAAGCATGGGAATGGTGAAAATAAATGTCAAAGACAGCCCATCAAACATATCAATTTCCAATTTTCAGTTTCCAGTTTCAGGGACCCAGTATGTGTACAGCAAGACAGACAGAGGCAGACATAGAGAAATGAGCCCTAGTATTATAAATCTACAACTCATATTTAACTAATCACATCTCTTATGCTATTTCTCAGTTGTTGTCAAAATTGTAGAGGCAATGGTTTTATATCCCTGTCTATTTATATCTGAATTTCTCTCACTGTAAGTTAGCCTTGCTGTACAACAAGACTTTGTTCCTGGCGGGAAGTACAGCTTTGGCCCTTTCTGCAATACTTTTCCCATTCACTATGGGATCAGGATTGCTGAGCCAGTAAAAGAGTAGAAACCAATGACTTTAAGTGCAGAATACTGACAAAGAGACCGAATGGAAACCCAGCTCTTTGTAAGGGGAAAATCCTGCTCTGGAAAGGAAGGTGTGTTTTAACTGCATTTGTCGGTTAAGCCCTTCTTCGCCACTAGCTCACTCCCTCCCGCAGCAGGGAGGAATTGGAAGAATAAAAGTGAGAAAACCCTTGTGTTGGGCTAAAAACAGTTTAACGGTTAAAGAAAAAGCTGTGCACATGAGCCAAGTGAAACAGGGAATTCATTCACCACTTCCCATGGGCCAGCAGGTGTTCAGCCATCACTCTCAGTGTCTGCCCCCTTCCTTCAGAAGCTTCACACATGTAGCATACACAAGGGCAGAAACATGTTCTCTAGGGTTCAGTAAAAAATGATCCTTAGGCTATAAAAGACAGTGCAGCTTTGCTTGTACGTTGAATGATGTCATTTTGGGTGCATTTAAGTCAATCAGCAAAACTGATATTTGACTAAAATGAAATCTTGTAGTGCCTATACAAGCACGATTAATACCTCAACATATGATTCCGTTGAAGTTGTATGAATTTTCCAGATCTATTTCTCAAGAAATATTTTTTTCTGTCCAGTGGATGAGTGGATGTGAAACATTTTGTTCTTTCCAAATGAGCACCTAGGGTATATGCTTTTCAAGGTTAGAGGCCTAGCTGTCTCATCAAAACAGCATTTTTCATGGTTTCTGCTTGTACTTTCCAGCAATGTTCTCACTTAGTAAAAGTATAGCTTTGTCATAGCATTTATTCATTTAGATTCAATTCAGTTCATACACATTGCTGACGATTACAGAGACTAGTGAAAAGGGTTGCCCAACCATATTCCTATTTGTCAAAGGAGCTGATTTTTCTTTTTTGAAGGAAATTTCGACACAGATCTTAATTTCTCACTTCTAATTTTGATCACCAGCAGAAATGACAAACAAGATAGAAACATAAGCCTCAAAATTTAGGTTTGGTCTGAGACCAGATTTAAAGTTTGGAGATACTTCGGGATGCTTATTTAAGGATTTTGGTTTCTATCCTTGTAGAGATGAACTCTCACCACATTATGCAGATGAAGGTATGAGGCCAAACTGGAAGCTCCATAGGTCCTTTACATTCAGGATAATTGGGCAGATCCACAGTCACAAATTTCTCTAAAATCGCATGTAACCCCATGGCCGGTGTCATACTGTAACTGAATAATGTTCAGAACTGATGCTGATTAGTAACCAAACTGCATCCAGCTTTTCAGATCAACAGAAAAGTTTCAGGATCTGGACTAGATTGAAAAGAAGAGCATCCAACCAATCTATAAAGTTCCTATTGGTCTTTAAAGAAGAAAACATCAGGAGTGTGTTGTTAGATGAATTTAGCAGCAGGGAAGCCTGCAGCTCATCAGCTTTCTCTTCCTCAAAAGTAGGTACTTATTGCAGTCAAGAGGAATTATTGCTGGGGTTCTCCAGGCATGGTGATATTTTCGTAATAATAAAAAAGTCTGAACAATGCAATTCCACCCCCCACAATTATTCTTTTTGTTTCTTCACTACAATAATGCACTTCTTTATGATGGGCAAGGTTTATACTTCGATTGTCGAACAATAATGCACAGAAAGAGACAAAATAATGGTTAGTATTTCTTGTGAGGTGGACAAAGCACATGTGAGCTAGGCATACAGACTGGGTGAACTTCTTTTCTTCCCATACTTGCTTCTTCTTGAAGTCTTCATGGGAACAGTTTTCCTTATAGAAGGTTGTTCATTTACTTTTAATGACCACAAAATCTTCATCACAAATTCATATTTCACTTTAAAAAAAGAAGACTTTTGGGGAAAGTTATCAACTGGACCCTTCTCTTTAGCTCAGATGTGCCACAGCAGTTTCAGTATTTTCATAAGAGTTTTCTCAATAACGTCCAAATAAAGAAAGAGACCTGAATAAAACCTGAAGGCAAAGCTCTTAGAAGTCCTGTTTGGAATGTGAGTATGCCTAGGTGCTGTTGACCTGTGACCCTATGAGAAAATGCTGGTGTTTCCTCACAACCATTGTGGATCTTGGATCAGGCTTGGAAACAGTAACCCCTAGCCTCTGCTGGGCATCTAGCTAATATGTGGAGTAGGAGAGATTCCCATCAGTGTCTGCACACCACCAGCAGTGTTAGTGCATACAGTCAGCTTTCACCTTGTTAGCAACTGTCATGGCTATTGCACAATCAGTCTTCCCTACACATTAAGCATGAAACATCTGGCCATCAGCACTGTGGAGCAGCACCATAAAGTAACAAATTGACATAAGGATCAGTAATGGAAGGAAACGGGCTGTATCTGGAAAGGTCTAGAAGCAAAAGAGAAACAGAAGTGTAGCATTTCAAAATCAAAACATTACTTCATTTTTCTTTTTTTTTTTTTTTTATTATAAGGAATCTGAGAAAGTTAGGGAAGAAAAGCAACTTTTAAGTCAAATTCCAAAATGGTCATTTTAGGAGAAACAATTGACATTATAAGAAACAATAACAGTTCACCCCACTGTTGATTTGATTCTTGAATGTGCTTGGTTTGTAAAATTATGCAAACCTACAACAATGGAAGACAAATAAAAAGGACTGGACTTCAATTTTCTGTTCTGCTACTGCCTGGCAGGAAGACCAATAAGATATTTCTGACCTCTCAATATTTTTTTATTCACAACCTGCAAAACACATACAATAGATTAGAATCAAACTGTGACATTTAATTAATATACGTAAAGCAATAGGACATCAGGAGACAATAAGTATTGTATATTTTAAAAGCACACATTTTGTCCCTCACAAAATATATATCAATATTTGAAGGAAACTCAAGATGTCTTTTATTCTGCTTTTGAAATGAACCCATTTCCCTTTTTAAAATATTTTTCATTTAATAGCAATCTTCAGAGACTGGTTCTCCCTATCTTGCTGATTAATGCCTGAAAAATACTGCTGTTTAAAAAGTGGTACAAATAGGGTGAGGACTACCCTGAAAAAAATCATTTGAAAGGCATGTTATTCACATGACACTGATAAAGCCCAGTGTTGTTTTCCTTGGGGTAAAAAGGGCTCCTTCCCTTACCATACAAATAGCATAAAATATGCAAATTAATTTTGCATTCAACAAGTCATATATTCTGCATGTTTAATTTACAAGTTAACAAAATTCAAACCATTTTAAAGGCTACAAACATGCCATAAAATAAAAGACGTCGCACATGGCAGAAGCTGTACTGTTGCTCATTGATAAATTATTTTCTAGAATTCACATTAACAACCACATTACTGAAGTGTTCTCTAGCCCTCCAGTGTTACAGTTCAAGGTAATATGTGACAGATTTGAACATTCTTAAGGAAGAAAATCTCCAGAGTGCGTAGATTGCGGCTTTGCTCACTGGGAGATTACAGTGGCTTTTATATCTGTTACAAACGTGCAGTTATACTGATAACTTCAAAAGTGGAATATTATATATCATGCTAAAATTCTCCACCAGCCCATTATGTTCTTTCTTTGTTTCTTTTGTGCTTGCATTTTTTTCCCCTTTTTTTTTTTTTTTTTTTATTTAGTTATTGCTGGCTTGCCAGAGATCTTGAACTTGAGAAAGGTTAGACATCACAATGCTGAAGCAGTTTGTGAGCATCAGCAGATTTAGCTTGTAATTTCATTGATCTATGTGGGCTTGCTGTTTGCAAACCAGCTGCTGCACTGTTTCCCCACAGCTACTGATCTGAGTAGCATTGATTTTTTCCCTTACATTAACATAGCATTACTTCTTTAATGGGCATTAAATGACTGGATGTAAATACAAACAGGGCTTCAACAACAAAAGAGAAAAAAACGCATTAGTTCTTTTTATTTAAAGAACTCTATTAATATTTTTCAAGAAAAAAAATTAAAGGCATGAGTTATTGATCAAAATAAATGCTATTTTTATTGCTGTAATTTCCACGTTTCTTTTGCCAAGAAATAATCTTTTTCCCTTACTGTGTTTACTCATAGTCCAAAATGCTGCATCTTACAAAGATTGCCTTTTTGCCTCTGTAAAAATGGTAAAATAGATGTTTTTAAGTGGAATCACAAAAAGCAACACCAAAGCTCTTCATTGTGCTTACACTAAACCTAGATGAACCCATTTCAGCTTTGAAGGAGGTATCATCTTTTAGCTCTCACTTTTTAACTATTAAAAAAAAAAAATGGACTTTAGTTTCCACAGAATGGATGTGACATCTGCAGCATGCCATGAACTAAGTATCTTACATATAATATGCTTAATATAAGGTCATAGTCTCATCACATGCTACTTTAATCCTTCAGTGGGCAGTGTTTTAAATAATCTTAGAAATTCAAAATTCAATGCAGTGTAGAAAGGACAACGGAGAAAAAAGTAAAGCAAATTCTAAAACCCCAACCAAACTCAAACCCCAGCTCCCAGAATCTATTAGCTCAGTCATTTATGAATGAACCTGATCAGGCAAAGGTTCCTGATCCTCTTTAATAGTAAGTGACAGCCAACAGGGATGTCCATACCAGAAAGAGATGCAGAATTGAATGTTGTTCCTATAGACATTTCATGAAGAGGAACAGAATTAAGAGGGCTGGGAGTAACAGTCTTCTGAAGAACACCAGTGGTGGGTTAGAACTCTGGCTGCAAATGACAGTAGGTTGCAGTGTCAGTGCCATAATTAAAGTACCTCAAAAACACAGACACTCCAGCAAGATCCAACAAGAATAGGATTTCTTTTTAAGTATTTATGAAGGAGGATTTTTATCTTTTACGATAAACACAGCTCTTGTTCTGACCATGGAGCCCAGTTACCCTGAGGAAAAGGTCCAGTGACCTGACAGATGGGAATTCCTCATTTTCATGTAACCCTGTCTACTCCTATACTTAGAGAGAGCAAATAATTTCGTATGGCTGCTGCAGTGATATCTGAGAAAGCAGATAAATTATTCTCACTAGAACGTAATGATGTATAATATGGTGCTGAAACTTAAAACAACCCATAAAATGAGGACCAAAATTTACACTTATAGAAGTTAAAAAGTACGTGTTGTCAATCTAACCACTCTCCTAGTCTCACAGTCCTATCAACTTGAGCAGCCAACATTTAATGCCAGTTTTAGCAGATACAATTTCCAAATCATTAAAGATAATATTAAGTAACACTGGCCCCAGTGTGAACCTTTAGATCATCCTACTATTAACCTCTTTACACTCACAGGAGAAGACTTTCCATGCAAGTTTCTCTCCATCATTTATTCAATTTTTAATCCACTGTGAGATTTTGCCCCTTACCTCATAGTTATATTTTTCCCTTAATAGTCTTTTATGAAGGACCATATCAGGAATTTTTTGAAAATCCAAATAAATTATGTTCACCAGGTCACCTTTATCTACTATTTTATTAACTTTTCCAAAGCACTTCAGCAGGGTAGAGAAGCATGCTTTCTCTTTACAAACATTGTGCAGGTTTGACCCTATTAGGTTATATATATCCATATGCTGAACTATTCTACCCTCAGTTAGTTTCCCCAGAAGCAAGGCTAAGTTCAAAGGTTTTAATTCCCAGATCTCTTTTTGTCCTGTTTTAACAACCCACACCATATCAGAAATTTTCCGAACATCACTGGTCTATATCACATCTTCTTGCAAGTGTCTCCTCTATTTCACACTTTATTCTGGTGTGTCTTCTGCTATCTACATTAAATTATTTTCCATTTTTACATGAGTTTATCAAATCAGTCAGCACTTGCTTTGTAAAATACTAAAATTTTTGATAGTGCTGCTCTGCCTCTAACATATTTAGCACAGTACCTACATCAGCTGCCATCTATAAGAAAGAACAAGGTGAGATTTTGTATAACTATGGAACACTTGCCATGATTGAGTAGGTAACTATGGTTTTAATTTGACATTTTTTGTTCTTTTTAATTATTTTTCCTCTCCAAGTACTCAGAAGAGGAACTGTTCAGTTCTTCCTTCAAAGTCATAAAATCAATTTTGCAGCTTTTGGGGGTTTGGGAGTTTTAGTTTTGTGGATAGACATGGACCATCAACCTCAATGGATTATTTTCTAGCCTCACTCTGAGCATTCTTCTTAGACAAAGAGTGGAAAGGAAGGATCAAATCCTAACACAACCAGTATATAAGTAACTGGTCAAACTCACCAGCAATATCCAATACCAGAATTTATTAAAACTGGCTTTCATATGTATCTGACAAATGACAGAAAGAAAGAGGTTGTGAAAAGGTGTAGATTTGTATTCTGATCTTGTAGAAGATGTTCTTGGTCTATGCTTTAGGTACACAGGTCTTAATGATCAGGAAATATTGTTGAACACGATTTTTAGTGAAAAAACATTGAAAATTCCCACTGAAATGTGTACATGGCTAAGTAAAGGTCAGTAAGCTATTGAGTAAACCTGAAGTGCTCACATTAGAGGATTAGAAACACAGAATTTTCAGCATTCAGTGAAGTCAGTGGACTTTCCTTTCGAATTTGAGACTCACTGTCCTTAGTAGTTTGGTCTGAATTTGAATGGATGAGAAAATTGAAAAGGAACTTGAACTGAAAATTGTGGGTTTATTTATGAGCCAATGTAAAGCCACCAAGTATGAAAGCCCAGGTTTCAAACTATGCCTTGTTTCTACAACAAAACCCACACCGCATTAGCTCCAAATGGGCTTGAATTTCATTACAAAAATATCACATAGCTCTAACTATAATTATTAAGGTAGATTACTGCTGCCTTTGTTTTCCCTTCAAATAGAAGTTTCAGTTTCATCTGTGTTCAGAGATTCTATGTGCTGCACTGTTAAGCACAGATTTCTGCTTAAATTATAATTCTATCAGCTTTAACATATGAAAATAGAACACATTTTAATGTGTGTGTTGTACATTAAATCATTTTTGCTTCAGGGAAACTCTTGTAAACAGTAACTGTCAAAAATTATAATGACACAAAATTAAAATAATAGAAAATAATCTGTAACAACAGCTTTTCTAATCATGTCAACAGAAGTTCGTGTCTGTATCTTCTAACTATTCCTTCACAGAAAGTAGAAAGGTTGAGGAAGGAAAGCTCAGGTACACAATTTTACACTGTTGAACAAGAAGAGCTGAGAAATATCTTTGCTACCTTTCTTTGCTTGCTTACTGTGAAGTACCCTTCCATCAATGTAGGAAAAATGCAACCGATTTAACATATGTATATTTTTGTTGGTATGACAATTACCTTTTCAAAGAGAATTTTTGATTCATAAATGGTTTTTTCACAAAAATATTGGAAAATATAAGAGTATCATTTAAGCACTGTAAATTGGACTAACTTCTGGAAGTCTGCATTAAGTGAGAAAGAAGCTGATGTGAAGAAATTAAACTGCATCAGAAATATTGACAGACGTATAGATTGAATTACATGAATATGAGATATATACAGATATGGAGTAGTTCTGCTTAGATCAATGTCAAATGAATTTCAAGATTATTTTAGTTTTATTTTTATGTCTCTTTTTTTTTAGATTTTAATTTGAATTAGTAGTATGGAATAAAATCACTATTTATTAACTTTAACTTACCAACAAAAAATATCTAACTAGTAAAAACTCATCTGAATTTAAAATCTTCCACTTTATGGATGCCAAGTACCAATATAGTTTACCTTCATCATGATGCAAATTATTCAAGAGCAAGAAGTAAAAACTGATACTTGAATGTTTCCATCTATTAATGTGGCATGTAACCAATGTACAGAGGCTGTATGTGTATGGTGAGGTTGCATTGCCCCCTATAGTCACTCTGTGTCAGCTGGAAGAAGAGGGGGGAGAGAAAGGGAAAAGTGGGAGAAATTATTTGCCAAAAGTACCAAACCTTTGGTTCAGATTCACGCTTTGTAAAGGGCACGGTGGGGAACAGTGGACAAACCTTTCTTGGCCATGCTGTTCAAGAGTTTTGTATGCGCTATTCTCCAAGCACATACACATGAAATAAAATGTACTCTCAAATTCAGCTTAGAAGGCCTCTGCAGCCCCTTTGGTCTGGCTGTGTTTGGAATGCATTTGCTGGATGCTGGTACCTGCACACTGACAGAACATCAGGTATGCCAGTGTACTTGCCCTGTGGACTCAGATGCAGGAGGTGGTTGATTCACCAGCAAAAGGCAGGAGGTCCCACAGGTGACATCTCTTTTGCCCTCAGTGGACATACCTTTGGGGGCTGAGCATAATAGCATAATGATTCCACTTAATAAGGCACAAAGAACTCAAAAAGTTGTGCCAAAATTGCAGAGTAGAGACACAAACTGCTCTTTGAAGGAGCGTCAGCACAGGTACCAGAAAGTGAGAGAACAGGTTCAGATAAAGTCTCCTCTTCAGCAGTAAGAGCAGCTGTAAAGAACACAGCCAGTTTGTTCATGCTACCCATGGACACTGGGAATGCTGCTCTTTCACACCTTTGGGCCTGGGTGGGGCAGACTGTTCCCAACATTTCACCACCAGTACAAGGAAAAATCTATGTTCCTGGACTCAGATTTTTCAAGCCAAGTACATCTTTCTTAACTTTTCTGTCAACTAAAAATTGTTATCTATCCACGAAATCAATTAAATCTCATCTGCTGCCCTACTACTGTTCTCTTATGCACATAATTATGCACAGCATTCTGTATATCTTTTAACAGGCACAGACACAATATAAAAAAAAGCATTAAATTCTTTAGCATCTCTTAAAAATATCCGATCAACTATTGGTGCTAGTGTGCCAACAACTTCATGGAAATGGCAAATATTCAATAAGCTCTAGATCAATATCATCCTTCATTGGGTGCAATACACTGTTATCATTATTTGCCTTATTTCTGGGAACAGCTTTTCTACTACCACAATTCTAGGCACACCTTCAGCTAGAAAAGGTTTTTGCTTCTCCTAAGAGGTGACAGCTTTCATTTTTCAATCTCCTACATCTTTTCCCCTTGGTGGCACAAACATGTTTGTAGTGACACGAGGTACTGAATGGAGAACTTATGGAGTTAAAATCCTATGCTACCTTCCTACCATGTTATTTTTAGTTTGGGTCAGTTTTGGAGGCTCACCATGTAGCAGCACCAATGCTTGGACTTGAACAAGGGATAGGAGCAAAAGAAATACTAGCAAAAGGTTATTTTAACTCCCTAATTTAATGTCAGTGATATCTTGTGCCAATTGTAGGGCTTTCTTTGTATAGCTACACTTTCAAGAACATGAAATGTCCTTAAAATGTCTCTATATTTAATTTGGTTTGAGAAAAAAATACTATTAGTGTTCCCATCCATTTACCTTTACAAATATTCTCTGTCCAGACAGAAGAGATAGTCCTGCAAAGTGAAGCTGAACAACCTTAGTTTTTGTGAGTATATGCCCAGACATAGTCCCATATTAAATCTTTATTTTACTATTATGACTAGAGACTCAATAATGACTAAGCTACTGATGAGATGTGATTGCTGCTTACCCAGCAGATCAATACTGTCTCACTGTCTCCTGATCTGGAGGGGTGTATCCTGATGGTATTCAAATGTTCAATTATCTTACTCCTAACTCCAAGCTCTCTGAAGCAGGGTCAGTTTTTTATTCCATTAACCCTGTAGCTAGTATGAATTCTGTAGCTCATGAAGATATGAAGTTAAGCAGAAATAACTTCAAAGTTTACCCACTAAAAATTGTACAATATTCACCAGAGGTGTTACATCTTCTAGTTGTCTCACTTAGAAAACTGACCTCATTCATGTATTTTCTAGTCTCTCATTTTACTTTCTTTCTATCCTATATATACTGAAGTACTGTTGCTTACTAGATATCAATGTATAGCAATTCAGCTAATGCAAACTTTTAAAAATTAGCAATTCAAGGCTATGTTATTATCTTTGCCCTTTATTTTCTCATAGCTATGACTCTACACAAACACGTATACAAGTACATATATTGTCTTATTTCATTGGTTAGTGGAAAATTCTGTAAGGATGACTTGCTCATCCATTAATTTTTATTTTTTTGTCTAAATTACATCAAATATTTTTCTTCAACTGACATGATTTAATCATGTCCAAAGAACGCGGAAACAGTACGTCCTTCAACTCATGAAAATGGCAGAGTTTCATGATGTAGGAGCATACTGTACCTTCATGCTAAAGAACCAAAAGTCACAGTGGGACACAAGTCTATCCTCATAAATGTGCAACCAGCTTTCAGCCACAGTGCATTACCCAACTGGTGCAGAAGACAGTGGCACATTTGGAGAAGCAACATTTCTGAATGCTAAACATACAAAGATGAGCCACTAAATCTTATGAATTATCCATGCAGAGCAGACAGAACATTTGTTTTCAAGGTCAAATGAGAAAGATCCCCTGACCCATGTGGTAAACTACACGTTAATACATTTATCCATCTTTTGAATGTAAGGGACAAAGTCAACACAGAGAGAAACGAAGCAGTGGAGTAAGTCTGTCAAACTACCAAAATCATTATGCCATCTGTTTTACTGGCATTTTTTATGTCTGTGCAGGGCATACACAATGAAAAAATAGATCTCTAATTCAAATTTGAGTTTCTTCCAAACTAGGCTGCAGTATCAAATATATTTACATTCTTTGGATAACTCTTAATTGATTTTGTTTTACATACAGCTTCTTTCATATTCATTTAGTGACCTCATAACTAATGCAACAAAAAGTAAAACAAAATGATACTAGATTTCTTAAAGGGAAATTACAGTAATATCTCATAAATGCTTCTACTATTCCCCCTGGCCTTCACCAGTCAAAACAGAGAGTTTTGTTATGGTTCTCAACACTAATATTTAATGAGTACAATTCAGAAAAGAGGCAAGGTGGTCAATTCCTCCTGAATATTTCAGACAAACAATACTCAAGTTTGGTTACTAAACCTGATGGGCTGTTGAAACACAGCTCTTTGATAGTTCAAGAGAAGGCAATTGTACTACTGGGGAGCAGACAAGAGAATGACTTCTGACTGGGAATGTCAAATTTAAACTCTCTAGTAGGGCAAAGGAGTTCAAAAGTTAGTGCAAATCCATCCTAAAGCCCTTTACATTAGCAGAATAGGGTAAAAAGATCTTACTGGGACTCAGAGTATCGCAGCTTCTTTTGCTTTACTTTTGTCTTCCCAGGAAGAATAAATGACCTGGCTCCTTTATAGGGCACCGTCCCTGCCTTGCCCCATCACAGGGAAGTCTGAATTTCTGACTATTCCGATTAGACATTTTTCTCCCGCCCACACTCACAGTGAGAGAGGCAAATTCACATTTTCCATTCCTCCCACTACAGTATTGTAAAATCTGGGCTGAACTGAGCATTTCTGTCAGAGGATTCTACCCAGCAACATAAAGGCTATGACACATGGTATGTGCAATGTATCAGTCTACCTATATTACAGTTTTTCTAAATCATTGGGATAACACCAGATAAAAATAATTTGGAACATTTGCATCTCTGATGACTGTAGAGTGGTAGGATCTTGCAACAAATATTTCTGAGTATTCACCATTGTGCTTTTTGATATCACTACACAGGCAGTTAGTTTAATTTTTTATATATCCATGTCATTTTTCTTTCATATTAATATTCCTATATGACAAGTATATTACTTTAAGCTGCTGAATTGATTTTCAGGAGGAATCTTGGTTTACATAAATTGTCACTTTTCACAAAATTTAAAAAAAAAAAAAAGCCAGATTCAATACTATCTCTTGTAAGAAGCATTGAGAAGTATACTAAAGTAGGAAAAAATTATATGCTAGCAGAACCAATCATTGTTTTCATAAATGCTTGTGAAAAGATAGTGACTGTAAAGTCTGATCAAGGAAAAAATCCAACAGTTCAATGTATTTCCTCCTCTGGATGGTTCAAGTTTAGAAATTGAGAATACCCTTTAGAGAAACTGAAACTGAAGTAATGTTTCTCGTTTTACCACAAGTACAGCATCTCTAGAACCAGTGAAAGATGTCAGTGGTGTGTCTGTCATAGAGATGTTTTCATGCTGGGGACACACATCAAAGAGAGAGAAGCACAAAGTACAACATTGCCCACCAAAATTTGCCTACACTGATGTATCTACTGAGTGTTTTAGATATATTCAGCACTTTATTGCTGCCTGCAACCAAAGTCTACTCATGCAACAGGCTTTGACCCTATATAGTTGATTCTGTGATATGTCTGCAATAAAATATTTCCTATTTGTTTCCTATGTTGTCCTAGCTGAATCCCTTCCCTTCCCGTCTCTTACCTTCCTTTAATTCAGTTGTCACTGTCTCATGTTTAACTGCAATAAAATATGTGTTTTTCTTTAATGAAATTAATACAGAATATCCTAATATTCTAACACTTAGTCATAACACCATGTAATTGCATTATATAAAGTGCCCTATAAAACAGTCCAGTTGCTCTTCATTGTGTAGTTCAGCTCTTATCTGTCTTGTTTTGTTCAGTTTGATATGATAGTGCAGAATAATAAGAGCATTAAAATTGCGTGATTGCTGTATTGGAAAAATACCACTGGTGTTGGTCAAGTACTGATGAAAAATGAATGCAATTCCTCACCAAATTTGGACTGCCATTTTAAAAGCAGTCATCTAAAACCAGTCAGTATTTAGAAATGCATGACTACAATGTTTACCCATGAAGAAAACAGTGTTTCTTTATAATTCCAAAGAACCATATGTCTCTTTTAGTAGATCATACCAGTTTCTTTTGTGGAGGCTAATAAGGGTCATTAAACACCAATGGGTCTCTGAGTCCTTCTTCAGAGTCAATGACATTGTTGGCTTCACCACAGATCTCATTTTCCTTCTGTACAAGATCTTCAGGGCAAGGGAGGCAAATGAACTATGAAAAACATAATCACTGCTTTTACTGTTGCTTTTTTTTCATCATAAAAATTCCATTTATTTAAATTCCATTAAAAAACACATTTGCCTGCTGAAATCATAAATATATACTTTTGTCATAATTTTTCATTTTATAAAACAGTTTTATCATTCTTTCGGGGAAAAAAATAAATATTCTCTACAATAAATATTACACAAAGTTTTTACACAAACTTCAGGACAAAGCAAGTGGTTAACAAAGTAAATTCCTCCAGAACAGTTTCTCAGAGGTGACAGGAAAATATTTCTCAACCACCTGAGGGGATTAACAGTCTAACATTCAGTTTCAGAAGTGACTTGAGCACCAAGGTTTGGGTTTTCAGAAGTACCTGGGCCTTTAACTCAAATTTTAATTTAAGAGAGTTAGACCCTCAAGACCTATGAGGATCTAGAATTCAGGATGAAAAGCCTTACCGAAAGTCAAGGGAATTTGAGTTATCAAAGGCCAGATTTTTTAAAAAGTATTTGAGGAACTTAGAGGCAGAGATAGGTGCCTAGCTGAGTTTTTTTTCAAAGGAAAGTGAAGAAGGGTTAAGTCTCTAACACTCACTGAGATTAGTGTGTTCTTAGAAGGTGTTAAGTACACCTCTGGATCCAAATACCTTTAAAAAACCTTTCCTTGAACTGGTTTTGAAAGTAGGCTTTATCATCTGAATGCAATGATTTATCCTATGCTTAAATCTTGACCTCACGAAAATTGCTATAGATGTGCTTTACTCAAATAATTTTGCAGCATAATCTTGATGGAAATAGGCAGAATTAGATAATAAAAACTTATTTTTAAAATCTTATTTTTAAAAAAATTAGTTGGTATTTGGATCTGTAATTTGAAAATAACAGACAGTTTTTCTCCACTGTGATCATACTTTGGAGAGCTCTGTTAGACCCTGAGCATGTTCAGTTTCAGATATTCACTAAGCAGCCCAGAGCACAATCATGTATGTACAAAGTCATATTGTTAGAAGTGCTAGAGTTTGACAATACAAACGACTAACTTGCTTTTGCCATATTTGCCATGATTGGCAAAGGAATTTCAGCATGATGCAAATCTGGCAAGATGCAGTTTTGGATTTTGATTTCTGAGGCAGCAGAATTTCTTTCTAGTTGCATTATATCATGATTATCTCCAGCTTCACTTTTTAGCTCCGGCTAATTTAGTTCTTGCTTCACATAATTATCTTATCTAAATATAAATTTCCCTGAAACAGGTCTCAGTATTCAGCCACTAAAATGAATCCACTCTTTAGAACTGAAAACATTAGTTGCTTCCTGAGTAATGTTTGATTTTTTCCTGTATTGACTGGCTTCTGAACACAGTGGCTGATGGTAGCTTTGTCAAGAGATGCTGAGATATAAAGAACAACAGGTTACCTTATAATCTCTTCTTGTTAATGCTTGTTCTGGAGAGCACCTGCTGTCTTTAAAAGGGATTTGAGTGACCCAAGATTAAGAAGTCTCCCTACAACAATTACTGTTCTTATCACTGAAGAATACTCATACCAATGTGACATCTTCCTGATGGTTTCAAATCCACAGACTGAGGGAGAGATAAGAGTCAAAGAACCATACAGCGCAATTATAAGACAACATCAAACCCGTCCAATACAATTCCATTTTGGAGAAGAGTAAAGCTATCAGACTAATTGATTTCTGCCTGAGAAGTAACTATTAGGACAAAATACCCTCTGATTTCATTTAAAGAAATTTTAAAGTGCAGCGGTGCCTACAGTATTTCTAATCATCTTTCTAGATCATTCCTAATGTGCAAATAACATAAGGGGCACAGGGAAGCTAAATGAATCACACGATCCGACACTGGCAATGATTCAGATAGGATATTAAAACTTGAGACTACTATCATCTGTATGCCTTGCTACCTCTTTGGTTTAAAAGATATAAAAGTATAACTTCTGCTCTTATGAAGTCAAGTTTGTGATATAAGTAAAGAATCTTCTGCCGTGACACCCACAGTATGTCCTTTACCCCTCAAAACATTTTTAGAAGCCTGTTTAACCACTGAGCTCATCACTTGTATTGACAATACTTGTGCAAAGCCAGTTCTTTGAAACATTATCCAAAATCACTAATATTTTGAAAATCAATGTGGAAGGATGAAATTTTCCAAAAAAAATCATACCCATTGAACCTGCCCATCTTTCCTTCTTTCCAACACTCCAGATACAAATAAAGGACATGAACTATAATTTTGTTTCTCCTCCTCTCCCTTCCTCAACTCAGGATCCCTCAGAAGATGTCTTCGAGAAATAGAGAAAAAAACCCATCAAACCTAAATATCAAGTAGTCCTCTTTCATACTGAGAAAGTGAACCTGCTGGGAACCTTCCTTTCTTCAATCTGAGGGTATATTTAGGTCTCCGGATGACCAGTGTTCTAGGTTAGAGTGATAATGTCTACATCAACTTATTCGTTTACATGGTGTATGAACCAGAATGGAATTTACCTAGTTTTATTTCCAAGTAGAGAAAAGACTAGTGGAACTCACAGACTGGTTAGAAACAGAAATTAATTATTTCAAATCAGATGCAAATGAGAGGTTTGACAGAAGAAGTAAGTAACACAAGGCAACAATGATAAAGGGTAATTGAAGATTGGCATCCTGGATACTATGTGATGGAAAGCCAATGTGGCAGTCTGTTACAGCTTAAGAAAGCAAAGTTATCAAGAAAGCGAAATTATCTGATGTCATTTCACTTTGGCTTGGCTCTGTTTAGGATACCTCCAGTGGAAAAGAATACATTTCACTGCTTATAAACTCTCTATTTATAAATGCATTAGAATATTTCGTGCTAATAACAAAACTTGAAGGATAATTTCAACATAACTTCAGAGCACATTATGCACAGCTGTCTTCTTGACTGTAGAACACCTGAAATCCATTGATTAGATCCACAGTGGTTATAAAAAAAAAAAAAGGTACAAACAGCAACCAAATTAATTAGTAAGCTGCAGCATGCTGTCAAAAGCAAGGATGGATAAACACCAACTTTATTGGGGTCTATGCATCTAACATCTCAATGAATATTATGTTTCCAGCACCGCAGAAATTGTGTCAGCTACATTGTGGACCCCAGTGGTATATGATGATCTACTAAAATAGACTGAAGCAAGGAGGTAGACTTCTGTTTGTCTGGACTGGACACAGAAATCCAGACTCTTTCAGTGATCCACCGATCAGTTATTATACAACAAACCCCACCAGCTTCTTCACAGCTTGCTCAGCTGCTGTGTCACTCTGCAGTCAAAAAAGCCTTTAATCTTCAGGCTGACATAGGCGCAATGAGTCTACAGACTAAAATTTCATACACAATTTGGCTGAAAGCTAATTACTGCCTGTTATTCTAGCTGCTTTCCTCCGAGTATGAGAATATGGGGACAAAATTAAATGCTCTGCTTTTACTACCTCATGTTTTGTGCTACGAAGTGCAACTGTGAAATCATTAGTACAAAAATAAAGATATTTCTATGTTTAAAAAGTATAAAAGATTGTCAGACAGTCATAAAATGCTGCTGGTCAAGAAGTTTTCCTCAAGATATACACTTAATTTACTCCAGATTAAAATTCTGTTCTCCAGGTTCCCATCTGAGGACATATTTTTACAATCATTTCCAGTGAAACAAGCATTTTCAGATCTGAGCAACAGTCCTTAAAATGGGGCTTTGTGAGACTGAAAATGAACGCACTAAAGGCAATCAGGACACAAAGCTTTATGTGTGTGTAACTCCTGAAATCCAATGGGACTGTTCAGACTGTGCAAAGTGAATAACATGAGTCAGCCTTTGCGGGACTAGGGACTTCAGTGTTACATCATTAATACAATTACAATACACTATTTAAAATTCAAGCAAAAATAAAGATTGGTCCAAGAGAGAACAGTTGTTCATTAAATAGAATAGATCAAACAGAAAGAAGCAAATATGACAAGGGAACCAGAAAAAATAGCAGTAAATTCAAAGGATGTGAACATGCATATAGCATGACTTACCACAGGCAAAAATAATAAAAAAACCCCAACATTACAAATAAGCAAAGAGATGATGTGTTTCAAAATCCAATAATCGGGGTGAAATTATGAATTAATAAGGAAAATTATATCTTCCAAAAGTGACATTTGTGATGTACAAGATATTTGAGGCAGATTCACCCTTATATTTTTTAAAATGGCAAACCACAGCTTTCAACAGCAAAGAGCCTTTTCATAATCAGAGAATGTTATAAGAAATCTTCTTAATGAAACAGTTGCACTGTCTTCTGTCATAATATCCTTTGATGACAAATTATGCTTCAAGGTGAAAGCCAAGTCAGTTCAGATTCTTATTCTGAATTTTCCCACAGGAATCCATACCCTTCTGTCTCTTCTGACTAAGGTAAACCCTCACAAGTTGGAAGCCTGTGAAATAAAGTCACCCCTTCTAACTTCTTTCCAATGTAATACTTTCCTGGTTAATGTAGCTATTCATTGGACATTGATTTAAGTACTTTCATGAATTTATTTATTTATTTCAGTTTGGAAAAGGATGATCATTTCTACACACTTTTTGTAAAGAAATTGTTTCTTCCTTAGAAGAACCTTTTTTATCATGTTCTGAGTCATACAACAGTGGTTTTCAGCTTTTCTCATCATGCATTCATACTCACCACCCTTCCAAAAAAAAAAAACCAAAAAATTAAACTATAGCTTTTACAGGAGATTTCATCTATTTCCAGATACTCCATTAACAGTTCCTCCACACTGTGCACTTGAAAACTGTTTTGCATGTGTATGGTATTTCGCCCCCAGTTTCGGTTCTCGCTCTCTGACTAAATCAACCGAACTCAAACCAAACAGTTTTCTAAAGGATGTTGATTTACAAAATAAACTCGTTTGTGCATTATAGGAAACTTATCCTATGAGAGCCTCCTTTAAACATTAGCCTCACCCTTTTCAATCTCAAAAAATACCTGTGGAATTAATTTTGCAGTTAGATGAGTTGCATATACTTTTGACACTGAACTAGTAACAATTGTGCTGCCTATCTCACCACAAGTTTTTAGGTAATTTATAAATTTCAGAAAGGTCAGATTCACTAGAAAGCAGAGAAGAAAACAAGAACCTAGTCATGCTGCTCTGTAAGTCCATTGTGTGGCTACATCACTAAAGGCACCTGCGATTCTCACCTCCCTCTGTCTCGGGAAGAACAGATTGAAGAGACGCTGGAAGTACTAGAGCTCTCCATCTGAGCATTATTTCTGAGCCAGGGTCACTTTGGAATAGCTCTGGTTTTTAGATCTCTGGCAGAGACATACTATTGGGCTATGAGAACCCTGGGTCTGACCCACCATGGCAGCTCCCCCATTTTATTAATAAAGCTGGTCTCCAGAAATTACAAGAAGCAGCTTCTTCTCCATTTATTCTCACATTTACTCTCACATTGCATCCTCTCGTGCATTCAGCTTTATTTTTGAGGCAATGGCCAGCTGTGGCCAAGCAGGCCCCTGGCTATTCTAAATTATATCAGGGCTGAGAACACTGTAAATCAGGCAGGAAACTTTAATGCCACCTTTGGCCACAATGACCATCAATCCTTTATCCCCATTAGTCACAACTGGAATCCAGCCCAAGCATCTGCAGTCTTAAGCAAGACATCATCTTTGATGGCCAGTTTCCCTCAGACTTAAACTACTCCAAGTGACAAAACAGCTCTTCTCTCCCGCAACCTATGGAGGTAAGAAAAAGCACTGAGAAATAGGATCTTTTCCATGAAAGATAATTTATATGCAAAAAACTGTGCTCCTGCTACAACCAGCAGTCTACGGTAGAATATTTTTAGGATATAGATAATTCTGGCTTAGTTCCACAAAATGAACGGTAGAGCTGCCTCAATTTAATTACCACCCCATGAAGAAATCTGACAGCCCCAATGCAGTGCTTAGTAAGCATTTTACCTCAGAGAGCTTGAAGATGTATTGTAGCACTGAAATTACAATACATACCATGACTTGTTCTGTCATCCTACTTTGGGAATGCAGCATGCTTGTCTCTATAATGAGCTGTCTGATATTCACCCACTTCACCTGTAGCAAACAGGAGTAAAACGTAAGTAACCATAAGTTGGCATATTAGTTGAATGCAAGCTAAAATATTCATTTTTTTGGCAGATGATTTCAGATTCTTCTATCTAGACACATGTAATATATAATTTACTTACATTTACATTTTGAAAACAATCTGAATTTTCTAAATTTTTAATTATTACAATCTGGGGGGAAAAAAAAACAAACAACCTGCAAACCCTGACATTTCTGCTTACAAGATTCTTGGAAAATATTTTAGAGACATACTTGTTACTGTGTCTAGCACATGATAAAATATGTATAACTTAAGGACACATATGTGCTTCTATTAAGAAAATTAACTCTGCAAGAAAAAAATTTCTCTGCTTAATTCAAAAACCAAAGAAGAAAAACAATGCATTTTTAAAAAATCCAATAGGACACTGTATAAAGCTTACACTAATGTCTTTCACAATTTTTTTTTAATAAAAATATTTATGCGTAAAAATATATGCTAGTCTACTACAACTATAATGAAATTATGTACCTTTATTAAAAACCAAAACAAATCCATCTTGTTTCCAGCAGAAGAAAGATTGAAATTTATTTATTCATATGAAGCCTTACAGAGAATATTGAGAAGCTTTATTTTCTTTTTAATTACACCATTATATTAGAATTGAACTGTGCCATCCTTCCTTTGGCTAAGCAATTTTTAAGTGTGTGAAAAAGCAGTTTTAAGCCCTGGCTAAATTTTAAAACAACCACCCCACAGAAACTATTCTTATCTCTGAGAAGGCCCCCATAGAGCATCCACAAAATCAGACGAAAAGATGATCCAATCCACAGATTTAAAAGTTCAAATATACTTGAGATCACTTGCTATAGGATTTTTTTTTAATTTTTAAAAAATAAGTGGAAACATCTGCAAGATAAAATATAGTTTGTATTTACCAGATGTGAGCTCCCTTAGAAACCCTATGCACAATTAATTTGATTTGGATCTTAGCCATTATTTTGAGTATCTCGAACTTTATTTTCTTTCTCTTACACAATGTATCTCTTTTCATTTGTTTTAAAAATAGAAATGCTCCATCACCTTTCTTTAGGTTGATGGGGTTACTGAAAACAGAAGTACCTCAGGATTTAGAAAGCACTTCCCAGTCACTATTACTTGAAAGCTAGAGTTTTTACTCTCAAAGAGGTATGATGTCAAAAAAAAAAACCCCAATACTCTGAACAAAGATGAAAAATTGTAGATTATTTTCACAGGCTCTTATTCTACAATGGAGAAACTATCCAGATTCTAGCCAGGGTTCTTTGAAAAGAATATTTTCCTTTTATACAGAGATAAAAAGCAAAGCTTTCAGGTCAGAGGCTATAGGGGAAAAGAACTAATGTCTCCGCTGCTTTGATGTTACAAGTAGTCCCTCGTTACAGAAGTGTATTAGAGCTACCAGTAAACTGATCCAGCATATTTAATAACCAGTTTCAGTATGGGTGGTATATGGATTATTCTGTACACAGCAAGCAGTCATGCGTATTACAAACAATACACAGACCTTTATTTTAACATGTTAACATTACTTTAAAACACGGCGTAGCTAAAAGGTAATTTGTGATTTATAGATCCCATAGGAAGACCTCTCCTTATAAATGTATCTGAAACAGCTATAGACAGCAAATCAGGATTAAGTGTTTCTCTCACAGTGACATGTAACACAAATAATGGCGTTTGCACTTGTGAAAACAGCAGATTTCAGCCTGTAAGTACTAAACATAACAGTGATGATTAATAGTATTTGGTGTCTCAGTTGCTTTTGAATCTGAGGAACTGCAGATTGGAGTAACCAGGCCAAAACAACATGGTCTGGTGCAATTGTCTTTCACAAATTCCCAGGAGCTGAAAGACCTAATGCACCAGCTTGCATTGGTCCTAATGCACCAACACACCCAATGGACCAATTTACTTGTCAACTCACCTTTTTTGGAACAGTATATCTCAAAATTCACAATATGTTAGAATGACACTAATAAAGATTACCTTAAAAGTCAAAAATATTAATTAAACTTTTGCTGATTTGTAGCACCAAGCTGTATAACAGTAAGAGATACCTTCAGAAAAAATTATTGAATTATTTTTAACTTACTTTTTTTTGTACCTATGTAAATTGAAACTTGCTAAGAGTACTAATCCTCAAATTAACAAAAATAATGTTTATTCTCTTGAGTATTTGGTATACTCCAAAAAAACGCTACGTACAATAAAATATAATTTCTGATTGAGTTTTCTATAATTTGGAAAATTGTGTTTGTTTGGATATTAGTGAAATACTAACTGCTGACTGACTATTTATTATGCACATATTAAAATTAAATTAAGACTATTTAAATACCCTGTAGTTGAGCACTGCTTAGTAGAATAACAGAGAGATTGTTCACCAAAATCTCTCAAAAATCTCAAGTAATTGGAAAGTTGAAATGCAATTACCCTGCATTTGAACCACAGGCAGATAAACCCTGGTAACTTTTCCTCTGTAACAGCTCCAGATTTCAGCCAGAAGTTGGCCACTGCAAGAAGGGTAACAAAGGCTTGAGAAGGACTTGCAGTAGGGAGTTGCTGCAGGAAAGATGGAAAGGATTCAAATGAAACAGAAAAACAGTAGAAATACTGGGAATGGGAAAGTGAAAAGAATCATGAGTTCAGGGGAAAGCAAAGAAAAAAGGGAATAAAAAAAGCTAGATATATGAGGAGTAGGGATAAAGAAAAAAAACTGCAAGAAATGAAAAATGGGGAACCTTAAATAGAGAGGAACAAGGGAAATACCAGTTTCACTAAATGTTTCCTGGTACAGCAGCAAAGAAACAAATCATTCTCCCTATAGGTTCAGGTACCTGCCACAAAAGTCCAGGAGGAGTTTTTGAGCCTGATTATTCTTAACAGATTTCCAAATTACATTTTTAGCTCTGTAAGTTTTATTTATAAATATATTTAAGATTAATGATTCACTGGAAATATTGGAGAACACGCTGTCCTAAATAAGACCAGCTTTCCTACACTCGATTTTCACACAGGTAAGATAGGCTTAAACTGATGATACTGGCTTCACAATGCTATGAAATCACCCTGCCCCTCTGCTGGAAGCTATACCTCCAAAAGCAGAGCTGTGTGAAGGGAGTCCATCCTCTGTTCCTCCAGCTGTAAACCCACTGTACCTTCTGAGGTAGTATAAGCTCTTCGGCACGCAGACATAAACATGTGCTCTAAGGATAATGACTGCAGCAGAAAAGGCTCACAAGCCCCATTACAAGAGTATCAGGAGCAGAGAGTTTGTAAACTGGCATCCAGTCCCACAGAGGCTGAATTCATCAGGGTATCTCCTGAGATGCGTCACAGCTCTTAGCAAGTAAAACAACAAAAATGCAGACTACTTTTTCAGTGGGAGGCATGACAGACAGAGGCTACATTTTGTTTCTCTCAAATGGCTGGAAGTGCCAAAGCTGTGATGGACCATGTCCTTTTTTGTGTTTCAACATGTGTTTTGGAAATCTCCAGACTTTTCCATATGTTTCCAGACTATGTCCTTAGTAATACAATTGTGAAACACTTAAAACCTCTCTACTCTGATTTGTAATTTTTTCCATTCTGCCTGCACACCAATTTCTGCCTTACTGCTAAAGTGTCTGAGCATTGGCAGGTGGGTTCCCCAATCCCTTTCTCTTTTTATATGTCAGCGTAATTCTACTCCATCTAGATTGTAATATTTTAGACTAATTTTCTCCCCTTTCTTTTGGAGGGGCTGCATGTGGACCCCATTCTAGCTCCTCAAACAGGACCAGAATGGAGCAGACGTGGGTTTCCAGGTGGGAAGTAAGCTGAGTGATTTTGTGTACAACTCATAGCAATGTAGGGTGCAGTCATAGGGATCCCCATCAGGTTGGTGTGCTTCGTCCCTCAAAACATTTCTTTTTTGCCCTTATTTAGTCTTCAACAATGAGCCACTGGGAACAAAAATCATCAAGTGAATGTGTTTGGGGTGCGGGGAGGGGAAAATCAAAAAAGAAAACAACCCCCAACACCACAAGAAAAGGCTCTACTGCTAACAAGAAATAGTGAGGAGAGTTTTCTTTAGAAAGCCATGTGACTTATAAACAATATACTACTGCCATGTGTTTAAAAAGAACAAGGTCACTAGTGAGAAAGAAACTGTTATTCTTAAAAGACAAAGTCAGGAGATACAAAAGGGCATACATCATTTCCCTCTGAAATTGTATGATAAAATGACAGCAAAAATCAGCTTAGAAGCAACACGTGAACTAGCCTTCTGTTCCCCCTGCTCTCTTCCTTCCAAGACTAAATGGATCTGTGTCTCTCTTTTGTCACATTGTTGTAACTTTCATTCAGTCTCCCCACTTCACCTTGACCGCATCTGAGCAGTGACAATATGTTTCTTGTTCTTCACACTTTTCCCAGCAAGGATCACTGACAGCCTCTTACTTTGTATTTTCTCGGCTTTTGAGGCAGTGATTTTTTTTTCCTCCTTTTTCCCCCAGCCATCATCATTGCTATTTGGAGAGAATTTGGTTCAATTTCCATTTTAAACATGAAATGTTTGAATTAGCTCATAATGTCTCCCAGCTTGCAAAAGAAAGAGCTGGTCTTTAAAAAGGGGGGGGGGAGGGAAAGTTATTTTTTGCAAAATAAAAAATGAAAAGCTTCAGAATAATCTTAAATCGTTTTACACTGCACAGAAAACTTGAAAATAATGAGAGCTCTTCAATTTGGAAATGATTGGGGTTCTAGGAATATGAATCAGAGCTGTAAAATTATTAGAACACTACAGCATCTTTCGTAAGCATTACAATTCAGAGGTGATCAAAGATTCTGGACTTGCAGAGCAATTTACTTGGCATTTGCAGGAAAGCCTTACTCTTTCAAACTGAAGCACTCTTAACAACGCGAAGAACTCCAATAATTTTAAATTGATGTATACCATACATGCCTAGAAATCCAATTTAGGTTTTAAATAAAAACATTATAACTTCAGAAGTATGAAGAGCCCACCCACAACATAACAGCAATCTAGCCTTTCCAATTCACATGTCAATTCAGCCTAACTCTTATTTCTTCCATGCTAGGTTTTTCTGGCATGAGGAAGTGTTGAAAACATTAGAGATTTCTTTTTATCCTTGCTTTCTGATTATCTATGGACTTTTTCCTGGACAGCCTTAGTTTGCAAGCTGATTTGCAAGGTGTGAATGGTACTTTTAAATACTTTTAAATATGGTAGATTAAAAACAGAAGACAATGTTTAAACCAAACCAAAGACTTAATATTTTCCCAACCAAAACTTTAGTTCAGATGAGTTTGTTTGTAAATAATACATATATATATATTTTTAATTTAGCTGCGCTTAGGTTTGCAAATAGCTATTCCTAATGGAAATACAGAGTACACTGAGTTCTAAAACAATATTGATAGAACAGGAAAATAAAATTAAGACTAAATTTTAAAAATTACATCTCAATTATACATGAAAAAAATAATTGTTAAATGTCCCCTGAGCAAGAGAGGCCCTGCGTTGTCCCAGCAGATCCTCTGCTGCTTCCACGCAAATCATCCTGCTGTGTAAAACAGACACCTGTCACCAGACAATTTGTGAAGCCTCTCAGTTTTGCATTGCAGGCAACCAACTCTCCAACCATACTCACCAAACCTGAAACCCTTCGTGTAGCCCAGAAGGCTTGTGAGTGGTCACAGAAGAGCAACAGTCTATAGAAACTCAAGGGTTTTTTCCTTATTGACACAGAAGCAGGACTGTGTGAGACATATATGAGGCACTCGGTGATATGAGGTCATGACATCCAGTTCTGAAAGTATCCCATTCTGTCCTAACTTGGTGCTATAAAGACATCAACACAAATTTGAATCGACCTTGATAATGCTGGGGAGCACTGGTGCACCAGAAACAAACAGGTAGAGGGAATCGATCAGTTAGGGTGGCCACAAAAGTTTCCCTCAGGCTCTAAAAGCACATAGAAGTTGTTTTGCTTCACATAGGTGATGCAGTGATGGATGGAAAAGCCCCAGACAGCATAATCAACTTTTGCCACAAATGGATAAGACTTGCTGGCATTATTTTAGATTTTACCACCTGAAAGTAGTTTCTTCAAGGCACAGCATATTAAAATACTTTTGACTGGTAAGGAGCTTCTGGAAGTCATCTGATGCAACTCCTAACTGAACAGAGAACCAGCGCAGATCAGGTTGCTTGGGATTTTGTACAGTCAATATCTGAATATCTGCAAGGATGTAGCTTTATAAATTGCTAATACTTCATGTTCTTCATCTTTTAAATTACAGTATTCTAAAATAAGGAAATTTTAAATTTTCTACATGAGAAGCTGATAGTCGGGCCTGTTTCTAAGGGTAGAACATATCTATGAAATATTTATGCGACATAAACCAGTGCAGGTGCCCTTGAATGTTTTTAGTACTATTGGAGTTTATGTGATCTACGATAAGAATTCTGCTCTGTTCCCCACAGGTTATAGCTTAGCCTCAAGACTTTGTGGATGTGTGACTTAGTGTGAATTGAGAAGAGACTATGATGTCTATAAACCCTTACAAAATCTCACCCACACAAAAAAAAGTATTAGTAGATTTCTACCTCAAACTATGCCAGGCTCACTGTCAGACAGAAAAAGTTCTTACAAGTATCCATCTTAATGTTCTCAGGATTATAAAATTAATTTAGCCCCTTTTGGTGCAGACTGACAGAAGCTAGTAGAGAATGCATTTTAAAGAATGCATTGTCTTTTCTTGAAAATAAGAAACTACACTAAACCTCTACATAATCTTTTAAATAGTGAAGCCTGAAGTATCTGTAACTGGACAAATGTGTGACAAAGCCTGAGGATCCAGCCACCACTGTTAGACACAAAATTGCATATTTCAGATGCATCTTAAATATTTTCTACCACATTTGACTTTCCTCTATTTGCTTTGTGTGAAGTTGACATCAAACTGATTTTGGAAATGTTAGAAGAGGAAGAGAAGTCATGGGAAACTGTCTACATGTTTACTATTAAATGTAGATGCAGTCAGAAAAAGATGAGACATTACCAATAAACAAACATCTTGCCTCAATTCTTCATAATTTTAACTGCATTCTTAAATGACATTTAAATTTATTTAATGTATATAATTTATTTCAGGAAAAAACCTCTTTTAGCTTACCATAGCATCTAACTTGGATGCTTACCTATTGAAATAAACTATATGCGAGACAAATGTGCTTTTATCTTCCAGGAAGCTGCTTTTTGGCACTGTTCTGTAAGACAAGGTTGTTCAAATAAAAATAAAAAAAAAAAAGTAGTTAATGCTATTACAATTATTTTGTGTATTAGCCAGATGACTCCTATTATTTTTGAGCCAAAATCTTCAAATGTTCATGGCATGACAAAAATCTAGAAGTCTTAATCTATAGATAACATTTCAGCTTCCTCACTGTTGAAGATTATTGTTCTGCTTTGAGTAGTTTAGTCAGGTAATTAAGATTTCCCTTTATGCACACAGAATCTATCTGAAATCAGCTGCCTTCAGCCATTCCAGAAGCTTCAGGCCAGGAAGGGAAAAAGGTAAATAATGTCAGAAAAAGTGTCTAAGCTCATTAAGCTCTACCATTAACTTCACAGATTTCCCTTTAGGATTTACCTCAACCTCTTAATATGTTTAAAAACCTGTTTAATGTCCTAAAGTTCAAAAACATGGTAACATATATTTTTTAAATACCATTTTTCAATACTAATTTGAGGAGTCATTAAACTAAAAGGAACAGTGTTCCAAGTCAAAACCAGAAGCTTTCTGTGGGGTTTGCTTTAGTTTTCTCATTAAAAGAAGTCCATTTTCTGTTGGTTTTGATTTGTTTTCACTGCTATTAAACACAATGGAAGCATACTCTGTTTTACACACTCCCATAATTCAAGAATTCTGAAAGGATTTCACTGAAGTTTCACAAATAAATTCTTTGGCTGCAAAGAGCATATATTAATAGTTACAGCTTCAGCCCAAAGACTGAGGCTTCACACAGTTAAAACTGTATGGCAACAGGAGGTTATGACACGAATGCTTCTGGTAATCCAATCATGGAGGACTTCATCAGGAGTCAGTAGTAAAAAATGTGCTACACAGTTCCTCAACAGTATGTGTAGCATATTTGATTTGTTGCATAAGAACTCAAGCCCTGCTTGTAGGCAATTCCTCCAAAATAAAATCACATCCTCCCACCTTTTTTCCTATTTCTTTCCACTTAGTACTGTTAAAAACAAACAAACAAACAAACAAACAAACAAACAAACAAACAAACAAACCCTAACAACTCTTTTTCACTCTTCCGGATAAACAAAGTTGGAAAAAACCACCAAATGCCAAATTGTGAACACTTAGGACCAAGGAGAGCATTACTCCAAAGGTGACTAAGGAATAAGGATATGGATATTTTACTTCCTTGACTTTTTTTTTCAAGTTTAATGGTTTTTCTTCATCTTCTCTATTCTCATTCTTTGCCCAGTACTCTTTTTTTTTCAGCGGTTTTAAAGGTAGGAAGAAAAGATCAATACTTGAGGCAGAGAAAAAAAGTGATTTTCTTAAAAGATTAAAAAAAATAAAATAAGGCTGTGGATTTTCACAATGAAGTATTCAGATGAGTTGTCCCTCAGTAAATAAATATCTCTTAACACATGAGTAATGAAAAGTGCTTTCTATTCTAAGTGAAGAATGTATTCCTCTCTTTACCAGGTCCACCCATCACATAACAACAGAATTTCGAAAAAGAAAGGCATTGTGGTTTGGGGGGACCACCTGGAGAAAACAGTTCAGAATGTGAGATGAACTGATGATTTTTCACATATCCCCTCTTCTCAGTGCAGAGGCTGCTGAATGCTTTGTCCATTCTCACCTACTAGAGCTACACTGGAAAACTGCTGTTAGTGGGAGTATCCCCCACTGTATAAAGGCATCAGTATAAACTAAGGCTTAGTGCGCTGAGTCTTTTTGCCTCTTAAAGGACTAAATTCCTCTTGAGAGTAGAATAATTCTCCATTCGTGATAGTCTAAGAGAAATTACTTTAGATTTTAAAAAATCAAATTTTGTTGAATCTGGTCTCAGTACACGTTTGCATAACTTAGTTCAAGTTGAGGGATATTAAACTAGAAAAAAAGTGAATATTTCTCCTTGAAAGTAGATGATTCCCTCAACAGGGTTATTAAATTGGATGATAAATGTGATACTAAATGGAGTGATGGACAGTGTAAAGTTACTTCCAGTATGTGATCTTAAGGTACTCTGAGATCTGGCACATTCAAACTGGGGACTAGTCCAAGGCAAGAGGGACTCAATTTTGTTTGGTTTTGGAGGTCATCATAGACCCATAAACAAACCCAAGAATAACCCAGAGTTTGCAACTTTTCTGCTGCAACCACCTACCCTTATGGTCTGAGATACAAGGAGTAACAAATGTTGGAGGAAGTTCCTCCAGAGGCAGAGGCTAAGGAATTCCAAAGTTCTTCCAGTTGTTCTTGTAACAGAGTTGGCAGAACCATTTCGAGCAAGTTTCACCAAGCCAGAGACATGTTTGCAAAAATATTTTCTTTTCCCCTTCATAAAATAAGCAATGAAACTTCAAGATCCACATTAGAAGGTGGGGTTTTGTTTGGTGGATTTTTTTTTAATCATATCACTGCAAGACATATGCAGGTAGATGTACAAAAACATACAGAAGCAGAAAATTTGGGAAGGCACATTTTCTAAGGGTCCCATCTCTCTGCTATTGTGTCTCACTGTCCTTTAATCACAGAATCATAGAACCACAGAACGGTTTGGGTTGGAGGTGACCTTAAAAATCTTATATTTCCAACCCCCCTGAAATGGCCAGGGACACCTTCCACTTAGACCAAGTTGCTCCAACCTGGCCTGGAACACTTCCAGGGATGGGGCATCCACAACTTCTCTGGGCAGTCTGTTCCAATGTCTCAGAAGCCCCCCTCCAGTTCCCGTCTAGGCACTGGAAGGTGCTATAAGGTCTCCCGAAGCCGAAGCCCCTGGATGAAGAGATCTGGCCACTGTTCCGGCAGCACAAAATAATTCACGGCGGAGGAGGTTTGCCACCCTCCAGAGCCGGGAGCGGCGGCGGGCGGGGGAAGGCGGACCGTCCCCCGGCCGCTCCCCAGCGCCACCGGGAGCGCGGCCACACGATATCGCCGGGCGGCCCCCTCCCGCCCGCCCTCCCTCTTTCTCTCTCTCCAGCCCTTCCTCCCTCCCTCCCTGGGCCGCTGGCCCCCCGTCTCCCTCTCCCCCCGCTCCCACGGGAAGCGGCGGCGCTGGCAGCATCCCCGTGTCACTCAGGGCCCGACTGTCACTCTGCCTCGGGCCGCCGTGGCCGGGGCAGCCCCGCCCGGCGCGGCCCCGATCGCTATCGCCGGGCCGCGGGCTGCCCCTGCCATGAACCTGGCTGCGGGAAGGGGGCTGGGAGCGGGAGGGGGCCGGGGAGCGGAGAGGCGCTGATACAGTTTGGTTTCTTTTCTTATTTCCCTCTCCTTTCTCCGGCGCTCAGTCTTTTGTGTCAGCTTTCAGAAATGCTCTGTTTGACTGGCAGCCTGTCACAGATCAGTTACCACCTAAAGCCGCTTGGCAGGGAGAGGTGACGGCCCAGGAAGGGATCTAAGTGGGTTTATCAGTGCTTCTTTACGCCTCGTGAGCTCCTTGACACAAAAGGAAAGGGTATTAAAGATCTAAAGCGAGCCCAAAAGCGTGAAAGCTCCTTATAGGCTGCGAGATGTGGATGTGACTAAATTTTTAAATATTTTGAGTTGATGCTATTCATTTTGCCAATAGAGTAGAAAGAATTTTTGTTACAGAAATGAGTGTATGTTCCACTTGAGTGAGATTTGGAAAAGGGAGGAAGTCCCTAAATATGTGCTTGGAATACTACAACCACCCTATATTTACAATCATGCATCTCTTTTGAATATATATAAAATCTGACTCCTTTTTTTTTTTTAAATAAAAAAATCCCAACCCCCAAGCCATTTAGCACATACAGCATTCAATTCCTGCTACTATTGCTGAATTCATTTAGGGGGGTTGTGTTTGTTTGTTAGTTAAAGTTTAAACATTATAACATAGAAGGGTTGGCAATTTTCAAATCCTAAAAATGGTAAGCATGGAAAAGGTCCAGAATTCATTAGGTATATGCCATATCTCCTTTCAGGCTCTTTTATGCATGAATTATTGTTAAAGTAGTGTATTTTTAGCATGCCAATGGCTTCTCACAGCACATTACTCCAACCATAATGGTTACACTCTAGGCAGTAGAGCACAAAGACTTTTCCTTTGTTCCTAATTTACCAGATCTCAAATTCTTTTATTGTCTGATTTAAATTAAAACACAAACACTTCTGTGGCAGACAGCATCAGCAAGGTGTGTGATTTGGGGGTGATGAAATACGCGAAAAGCCAATCTACATCCTGATGGTCAAAATAAGCAGACTTCTTTCATCAACCACGTTAGGGAAATTATATGTATTCTAAACCTAACATAATCAGAGGGTCATATTCCAGCTTTGGTGAACGTTAATAAGCGTTATGCAGGGATCAACAACTGTCATGGTCAAGATCACTTTTTTTTTTCATTTAGTCAAAAAAGACAGGAAGTTCTTATTTATTCATTTTATTTTTTCATATTTTTACCCAATTTGTTTTGAAAGAAAGTTTTTAAAGTGTTTGGGATCATAATAACATGGGGTGGGGGGCTTTTTCAAATATACAAGAGTAAGTCTCAATCCTTCTTCTCTCAATTCTATATAGTCAGTCAACTTGTTTTGCACATCATTATAGCCCCTCCTAGCCTTCACATCTGCTGTCTACCATTTCCATTGCTTGTAAGCAGCAGGTGAATGGCCCAAGTGAAAGATTTAACAAGCCCTCAGTGGAGCTGCTGCCCTGAAATTTCACTTCCCTACACAATGCTCTTTCCCTCTCTTTGTCTGAAATAAAAAGGATTTTTCTCAAACCGTTGTCTTGACTGTTGGCTAATATTGTCATCCTCTATAAACTTCTGCGGCTACTGACCAGAAGAAAATGAGTACTGTTAAAACATCTTCATGCTATTTCCTCAAATTTGCAAGGCAGGCATCTTAAATCATCCTCTCACCCCACTGTGATTAGAAACCTGCAGAAACTCAAGGAACTCTGTTTACTGGTGTACATGTTAAGCCAGTAAATTAAGTGCAATAAGTGTACTAACAGTTCTTATGCATTTCTTTTCAGATATTTTCACAAAAATATCAAGTGCCTACTAGATCAATGAAAACTGAACTTTTGATTTTTGAGCAGTTATGATTAAATCCTACAGCAAACAAAGTTTGAAAAGAAACACATTTGAATAACTGAAAATGCGGGGAAACAAAATACACTTAGTTGCACTATCAACCAACTAAGATTTAAGTCTGGTTTTTTTCAGTTAATTTCCAAATACACTTACAAGCACAGCACCACATCTCATCTCCACCAGATCACCCAGCAAGGACCCTAACTTCTCAAGCTGAATTTATAATGAACTTGTTATTTTCTTTGTAGGTTTAATCAGAAAGACTACTAAGAAGCTAAACCTGTTACCTATGAGGTGGATTGAGGGAAAAAGAAAACCCAAACTCATCATGAAATTCATCGGGGTAGGATGTCATCAAAATGAAGCTTTTAAGAGGTCTAAACTGAGATTTGAAGTTAAGAACTTGCAAATCTAAAGCCTAAACTTTAGGTGACATCTGATTGTATTCCAGGTTATCTATATTATGGTACAATGAACTCTACCTTAAATAAGCTTAGGACTAAAATTAAGTTAAATTTAGAGAAGCTGAAAGATGTCAAAAGTGTACATAGCAGTTGCAGGCACCCAGCACAGCAGCTGTGTGGCCTTTGGGAGCACTGGAGATGTAGTCCCCTGCAGACACATGCAGGTCATTTAGACTGCCTTAAGATGAAGTTCAAAAGTACTGGTCGTAATATTTTCTTCGTGATATTCAAATACTAAATGTTGGCACTAATTTTTAAAGTACATACCCTTTCTCAGACTACCCAGAAACTTCTAAAGCAAAGATCTGTCCCAGCTTTAGGGATGATATATTCTCTGCTTTCTGAACACCTGGCACATTTTGGGGAGAGAGGGCTGGAATTCCTGGCTTTATTTGTATTTTTGAACAAACTGAGGCATTGTCTCTGCTAAACTAGAGTCTGATCAGTGTAGGGGATTTCTATGGCAGGACTGACAAACTGCTGGTACTTAGGGAATATGCCAAGAAAACTAAGCACCATACCCATTACTTTGCAGATGTTATATGGAAGGATCCTCTAAACCATCGCATTTGGAAAGCTAATTTTAACACTCATTTTAGGATTTCTTTACCCTGACAGTGTGGTGCAATGGACTTCAGCATGGGTAAGGATGTAGCTATGGTGCTAAACAAGTGAAAATGGAAGAAATTGCTGTCTTTCATTTTTTTGCTTCCTATGGTCCTTGGCCTTATCCATCAGGGTTCTTGTAACACTTTTTCCCCTCTTAACATATGAGGTTTTGCCTATAAAGAAAAACACCCATATGCACCTGCAAAACTCCCACGGGAGCCTGTCTCCTTTGCCAGTCACTCTTTCTCACCTTCTTTCAAGCAAACTGCAGTGGAAAGCAGCTGTGCATAGACAGTGCTCAGTGCCACAGCTGGGCTGTGGGAGGAGGCCACAGTCCCTTGCTTTCCATGAGAGAGAAAAAGAAACTTCAGCTTGCCAGTACCCAAGACATATTTGAGCAGAACTTGTTAAAAGCAAGCTGCGGAGCCTGGTCAGTGACAAAGATTAAGAGGAGTCCACAGAGAAGGGAGGGACAGAGGGAAGGAGATGGAAATGAGGAACCAGGTGGGAAAGGTGCTGATTTTACACTCTCTTCCTCATGAACACTACCAATTCTTGAGTCACAACATTAAGCTTTTTGGCTGGTTTGCATTTGCAACTCATACTGAAGGTTGCATTTTAAACTGGGCTTTTTAATCAGATGCTTACTAAAGCAGCAAATGGCAAGAAAGAGCTGAAAGTCACAGTCTGCTCTTCAATGGCCACAAGCCGTGGCAGGTGACGTAGTTGGTGGCAGGAGCTTACTGCAGAAACTTGTGGCCAAGGCACCCTGGTCCTTAAGACAGGCATGAGAAGCAGGAGGACCCTGATACTGGCACACGACCTATCAGTCACTCCAGCTATGAAAGAGCTAGGGCAAAGAAAAGATAAAAGATAAATTTCCATCTGTTGCAATATGGAAGCTAAATTAGGTAAATTAAGCAATAAGCAATCCACTCAATGTAACAGGGCACTGTTGCTTTTAGAAACCTAACCACTCTTACTCCAAACCTTCACCTGGGATGTCAGGTGAAGCCAATATCAGGGTTTGGGCTTTATGTTTCTGACAAAGTGAAAAGGGTATTGAGCAAAAAACATTCCGACCTTTCTGTTGGCAAAAAATGGGATTTTCACAGACAGAATTTTTAAAAACCATGGTTCAGCAACAGTGACAACTACAAGTGTTCAACCTTAAAAAAAATCAGAACCCTTCTTATCCAAAGGTGCTACCTCTTTACTTTGATGTATCTGAACATTAATTTTAAAGGTACAAACTACATAATAGGTATAAAGGATAACTATAAACATAGTAACATCATGCTTACCAGTAGTTTTTTCAGACACTATTAAAACAGCTGATATCCACCAAAAAAACACAGTTATATAAAAAAGGCAGAAAATCTTAATCCTGTCTGTAGAGCCTTTAAAGTTTCCATTAGGAAGAAGGGTACTATAAAAATATTTTTAAGCCTGTAAGTAGCAAAAATGACTTCATTATGATCTCATGTGCTGCCAGAGCACCAATTAAATTGACTTGATAATGTTATGATTAGGCTGCACTTTTCATCAGTTACAAAGCTCTTGATTGAAGAGATTTGCAACATTGAAAGAAATGACCTTGTGATGTGGATTTTTATCAATGACTTTTTACCTTGCTGGTTTCCAATTACATGACAAATAAATAATAGTACTTGCAGCTTCTATTATACTTCTGAGGATCCCAAAGTACTCTGCTGATTAATTAGCTTCACAAGAGCTGTGAGAGTTAGATACATGTTATCCCATTCTTATTAACAATTCAGAATTCCAATGTGATATCTTTGCCCCATTCAAATAAATGGCAAAAATTCTCTTGACTTTAGTGGGGGTAGAGTTTCACTAAGAGAATTTAAGCAGTTTGACTAAGGTCACAAAAATCTGTCTGGAACAGAGCTGGGACATTTCTCCTTTCTCACTATAAACTAATTCAGGCAAAATGTACCCAATGTTTGAATTACACTTGGCCATGTAGTTCCATTGTCAGAAAGTCAGCTTTAAACTCATAACATACCACTACCAACTCAATTTAAAAAAAATAAAATTTAGAGCAAATTCATTTGTTTGATTGAGAAAAAAATGAGCACGTATTCCACAAACCATCCTTTCAAGTCCTTTTCAGTCTATAATATAGAAGTTTGAGAACACTTGTTTTTCCATATTTATATGAACATATATATTGAATAAATATGTATTTGTATTAAATATGTTCTAATATTTGTCTCAGCAGGAATTCATAAAAGAAAATCAATGCACAGTACAGCAGCCTACTCAGAGTTTCTCAGCTTGTGCTAAGGCAAATTCAAAATTAAGCAATTACATCATAAGAAAGAATAGTTTAGAAAAAAAGCATTTGTATTCCTTGATGCTCTAAAATGTGTACTTCATGGTTACAGTTCTTTCTCATAGCTAATTGCTGTTTGGGATACAGTGCAGTAGGCATTCTCCAGACTCCACTCCAAACTCCTTTAAAATGTTATAGAAAAGAAGGACAGACAGACAATTTGTTTTTTGCTTTTCAATTATGGAACAGAGTTGAGAGAAAAGAATCTTTCTGGACTCAGTTCAATAAATGTGGCAGCTAGATCAGCAACAGCTGAGTTGTGTTGCTTGTTGTCCACCAGGCAGGCTGGTTCCCCATCAAAGGAGAAATGGAATCTGAGCTACCTTCTTATATTTGGAAAGTATATATCACCAACTAATCCTTTGCCAAGAGAAAAAGCATTAAAAAGTTCCTCCATTTCAGGGATTACAGCCAAACTCAGTGCCTATCCCCCAATTTCAGCTAAAAGAATCATGATAGCATCCCTAGCTCATTGCTTCTTCCTTCTTTCTTCAAAAGGTATTCCAAGGATCTTGCCATGGATGTGAAAGACCCACAATTGATTATCAAATGTGGACAGAGCAGTGGAATATAATTCTTAAACTGGTTCTCCTCTTGTAGTGTTGGGGGAAGCAGAGGAGACCCTGCAAAGAGAAAATGCACCTAGTGCAAGAGGTGTGTCTGGGTGAAGAATGAGAATAGAGACTGACAAGAGACGTGACAATTTTGGCAAAAAAAAAGAAAATAGACAACGGAAGGATGACTCTCAGTATTGATTGCACAGTAACCAGTGTCAGAAAAACAAAAGCTGAGGATTGCTAAAACAACTACAATTAAATGCAATTAATTAGATAGTACAAACTAGAGCCGGTTAGTCTGCACAGTACAGTAAGAATTATGTGGGCAGACTAGCCCAGCTGTGGCCTGCAAGAGGATCCTGAGGTTTCTAATACTATGACAATTTCACAATTAATCTATTCTCTTAAAATACCTTTACTCTTGCAATGCATTTTTATTATAATGAATTTACAAGATTTTTATTTTTTTTACAGTTTGAATATATTATAATAAGTTATGTTACAAACTTACTTGTATTATAAAACCATGCAATTTCATTTGGCCAGGATGTATGAAGTGTAGTAGCAGGGACAGGGAAAGAACTTTACAATCAACATTTAATCTGGCTGTCAGCTCAATAACAGAAAAAAATGAAGCAGGTTTTCACATTACCCACAAAGGCTCTAGGCAATGCGAACCTTGGGTCTTAAATTAATGCTTAGAGACAAAGCAAAGCATAAGCCATTTTACAGTTGTATACAAGTGGCTTTATTGGTTTAGACCCATAAATGCCATATGTCACATAAAAGGTGGTGTTTCAAGTCGCCTTTTGCAATCAACTCAGAAGTCATGTAGTGTTCTCCTCAGATCTTCAAATCATAGACCCATAGAATGGTTTAGATTGGAAGAGACCTTAAAGATCGTCTACTTCCAAATCCCCTGCCTTTGGCAGGGATGCCAGTCACTAGATCAGGTTGCTCAAAGCCCTATCCAACATGGCCTTGAACGCTTCCAGGAATGGGGCATCCACAACTTCTCTGGGTAACCTGTTCCAGTGCCTCACAACCCTCTGAGTACAGAATTTATTCCTAACATCTAATGTGAATCTCTCCTATTTCAGTTTGAAACTGTTCCCTCTTGTCCTATCATGTTCTGCCCATGTAAAAAGTCACTCTTCCTCTTTTTTATTAGCTGTCGTTAAGTACTAAAAAGCCGTAATGAGGTCTCGCTGGAACTTTCTCTTCTCCAGACTGAAAAGACCCAGCTCTCTCAGCTTGTCTTCCCAGGAATGGTGTTTTGTGGCCTCCTCTGGACACTGAAGGCCTACACCTGGACATATAGTCATTGACCACAATTCTCTGTCGATGTCCATCCATTTAGATCTTAGATAGAAAATCACTGCTCTTCACTATCGAGGAATTATTGTTAGGCAAAACAAGTTCTCTGTAGTGCTCCGTTTCCTAAATCCATGTGCAGTGTATTTTACAGAGTTCTGGCATGTATCCAAACTATTTCAAGCAGTGCAAACTAGTTATGCTGCAAAAGACTACCTGTACACACAGGTAGTCATAAATTGTTAGTGGAATTCAATTGTATTCCTGTCCACGGACATGAAAATGAAGGCAAAATCTTTGAAGACTCTATGTTGACAATTCACAATCAGGCTTTATGTAAGCAGAGATACTTGTATGACAGATACAAAAATAAAACAAAACCACAGGATTTTCAAAAGTTTCTATTTATGTTTGCAGTGCCTGTAAAAATTCTGAAGGTATGCCTGCAGGAACACGTTACTACCTCCTGGGATATTAGCAATAAGATTTATCACCATCTTCTGAAGACTCCCAGCAAGAAACTGTGTCCCACTGAGTTTAGAAAAAATAAATAAAAGATTTGACCTCCAGTCTGTAGTAACAGCAGTGGACACTGTACTAGATCATCTGGCTGGCAAAATGAATCAGCCTGACCACTAAGTGGATGTGATTAAAACCAGGGATGGACAGACTTTCTAGTAGATAATAAGAAAAACAAAGATTACTCCATTTCTTGTGTCTTCTGGCATACTGTGGTTGACTTTTGGAAAAATATCTTGCAAAGCTGGACACAAATAAATCATAATATCTAGTTATCTGCTAAGGCTGAAGCTTGATGAAGGAAAAAACAGATTCTACATGATTACATTAAAGCAAAAAATGGCTACTTGATTTATTTTTTTATTTTCCACAGAAAGCTTCTATGCTGAAGAACACAGAAGATAATAAAAGAGAAACAAGTAATTCACATGTGGCATGTATATCAAGCTTTCTTTTTCCTTGATATTTCTGCACTGGATTTTCTATCTTTTCTCCCTTCACCTATACTCTTCTCCTTTATTGAATACAAACTCCAAGAAGCTTAAATCAAATATACAAAGTCACTAAGTTCAAGCAGATTTGAAATTAGGTGAAGAAAGTTCACTCAAACTTACAGACCATATTTCTGGCTTCAGCAATTCTGAAAACAAAGATAATCTGTATCTATAGGGGAAGAACTTGAAGCAACCCCTGAAATGTAGACAGTCTTTTCAAATGCAATCAATTTTAATGAACTTTTCTTAAAATGTCGTTTGGCTTCCTATTGGCTGCTAGCTGGAATGGGGCAATACAAACCTCAGAAATTATTATTTCAAGTATTTTTTACACTAGCATTCTTATATTCATAATTTCATTAATATTCAAGATCTGCCATCAAGATTATGGTTTATAAAATGCTAGGCTCTGGCAGTTGATAAGAAATACTCTTTCTGTACTATTTATTTTCTGTGGATTCTTACAGACTCCACTTCTTCTAACCATCTAGATCCCAGTGCAGATGCTATTTCTCTTTCTTTCCAGTAAAGGATTACATTTTCTTATTTAGCCAAAATACTCTGATACTCTGTTTTTTAATTCTAATATGAATTTGGAGCATCATCTGCATTTTTAAAGCTTCCAAAAGTATGCTAAAGTGAAGCTCATATAATGGGTAGCATTTATTCAAACACATACATACAACTAATGTTACTATGCTTACCATTAACATAACACCATGAAGGACAATAAAATGAATCGAAGCAGTCAAGAACTTAATACTGAAGTAAATACACACAAATTGTAAAGCTTGACAATCCACAGAAACCCAAAGAAAATTCTAACAATTAAAATATGTAAAGGGAGGCTTCATAATCCATCCAAATACTGACAAATATTTTGCCTAATTCATATTCAGATACCGAGTAATTTGAAGCTAAATCATTTTACATTACAAAGAACATTTAGGAAAGCCTCTTAATTTAAAGATCCTCTCCCTAGGAAAACAGTCAGTGACACTTCATCATGTTGTTATTTCCAGCATGTGAATATACATGCTGAAACTTCACCATCATTAGTGAGGAACTGCTTCCTTAGGTGTGGAGAACTTTATTTTCCCACATGTAGCATGAATGGAAGAAGAGAAAAGTGTGGAAAAGAGACAGGGAAAAGTGTATGCACTGAAATAGGATGCAAAGGGAATGTGTGAATGAAGAATGTGAGCAGAGGGAGAGAGGAAGAGGGAAAAGAATAATGTGTACAAGATGGTATTAAAGGTTCAAAAAAACCTGCATGAGGTGAGGGACAAGAAGGAAGAAAGTCAAATCCAGAAATGGTGAGAAATGATGCTGATGAAAAAGCAGGTTGGGGACTATGGGAAAAGTAAAGCCTCACACATCAGTCCTAAGTGTGACCTGCTCTTAAGCACAGAAGAAAAATAAAAGCTAATTAAGCCAATGATGTTTATAAAATCTGTAGATAGTTTTCTATGGATATAAGCTGGATTTTTTGGAAAAAAATAGATTTCATATGTAAATACATACCTACGTGTGAGCACAAACTTACCAAACTGCTAGATCTGGGATTTCAGCAAAAATAGCAAAATCAGTTATTAAGGGTACACAAACTGAAGTCTATTTTAGCCCTCACAATGGGCTCTCTCTCACTACTAAAGCTTTGGCTCTGTTGACAAAGAGCCAGAGCTTTAGCAGTTCACACTGCAAATTTTGCAGCCCAAACCAAGCACGTATAGCATTATTTTATAAAACCAATATAGAAATGTCATCTGCAAAATCCCTGCCCACTCAGCCTACCCAAATACCAGGGCATGTGCATGATAAAAAAACAAACTGTAGTTGACTCACGCTGCTCCTGCAAGAGGGGGTATTTTTACATCCACACCTTTACCCTTGCCCTTTTTTGTTGTTTTTGTTAGCGCAAGCGGCAGAGAGAATTCCTTCTGCTTTATCAAATGGTTCATTAACAACCAGTTTTGATGAGATTCTAACGATGTTGCCCCAGTTGTCTGCAGCCTCCCATCATTTCAAGCCTGGAGGCAATAACAGAGTCACAAAAGTCTTAGGAGTTTTATCACCGTCACCACCAGCAGAGACACAGTGGCTGTAGTGACCAGAATCATCAGGCTGTGTTATACTGGGAGGAGAAGGGACAAAGGGAGAAAGCCTGATGGTCAAAAGTTCTATGAAAGACAACTCCTGACAATTTCTCAATTTTTGAACTTGTTGCTGTTAGATTTTACTTAGCATAAATAACAGAAATAAACACCCACCCATATTCCTAGCATGATTTTAACAATCCTCATTCCTTCCAGATTAAATAAAAGCTAAATATTACATGTTAAAAGCTACAAAATATTTATTTGAGCTTCAATTATTTTTCTCTTTCTTTCATTAAAAATTTATTACAATAGCCATACTATTTACAAAGAAACAGTTTTTTATCAAAAGAATTGCAAAGATTCGTAAGAATATGGAAAAAAGTCATCTCAGAGGTACTAACCTCATACTAATCCACTACTCCAGTCTTACGCAGTTTGCAGAGTGTTAGAGATCATTGTAAAAATGTAAGTGACAGCTTCAGAATTTTTTTATAGTTTTTAGAAATAAATCTGCAGTGGATTTACCTCATAAAGCTAAATCAAAGCTGATGTTTTTAGCAAAAAACGCTCATAATAAAGATGTTAATGGGTTTGTCCCTTCCCATATGTTCTTGCCCATTTGTTTTTGGTTTGCTTTGAATTTAAATTTTCATTTTTTTATTGAAGTATCATGAAAATACATACATAAGTATTTACAGGAAAAATATCATAATACAACATGTATCAACCTAAGCACAAGTACTGGTAAAAACAATTATTTTTGAAAAGCACGCAGATTGCAGAGGAATGTAATGAATGGAAGAGATGTCACTGTACTGGAGGACACGGTATGTAAAAAGTGTTCCCATGATGTGCACTAGCTGTCAAATCCTACCCCTATTTTCAGGCCAAAGAACCTCCACTGAAAGGATTCAGTCCTCCCTTTAAAGTATTGTCCTGATCTTTCTCCCATGGGACCCCCACCCCGGAAGCTCACAGGGGCCACATCCCAAAAGTGCTGACCCACTAAGAGATTTGGAGAGAACGACCACATCCTTGGAGACATTCCAATGCTGCACGCTGTTGGCACATCTAAATAACAGGCTGCGATCTGCTTTATATTACCTAGAAATTTCATCAAGCTTTAACATCTGATGTCTCTATGCTGTCCAGCTGACAAGTCCAAGTAGAAGGCTCTGAAGTAATCCAACAGAGTGAGAAACAACCCTTGAATACCTGTGACAAAGTCCATACCTGGCAGGAAAAGGTGCAGTCTTCAGCATAGTCTGCAGAAGCAGAAAGTTTCCTTTCTATTTATTTATCTAGGATTAGGAAACTCAGTTCAGCACTTTGACAGTCACAAGCAAATATCCTCTTTAGAGATGCTATAAACATTACTTCAGTTCCCAGAAATATTTTCCTTCCTCACCAGCATCACTACCATCGTGCCCAGGAGGAGCATAAGACACTGTTCTTCCACTGAGCAATGTCAGGCACAGGGGCATGTTCCTGGTGCCATTGTCGCTTTCTGACAAGAAGGAAACAGAGTTGAGTGTGCCTGTACACTGGTATTATAACTTCTAATAAAGTCATTTCAAATTCTAGCACACATACCAAAGGTAAGAGGGGACAGTGCTCAGTTTCAAATATCACAATTCTATGCAGAGAGTAACAGATAGCTGTTCTGCTACAAGAGGACAGACCTGCAGTGCTGCAGTTTGAGGGCCGGTATTGACTCCATTCCTAATGTGAAATTCCAGACTACAGTTTGCACAATTATCAGAAATGCTGGAATATCCTAAAGATTCTTAGGTTTGTTTCTGACTGAGGCTTTCACTTGGTTGGTGTAAAGAAATATGTGATATTCTTTAAATACTAAGGCTCCGTTTACATGTGCCTCTATAATTTTTTTCTTTCTTTAAGTGGTTATTAAGCACTATTTTTCAGGTTATTATTTTAAACTCTTATTTTCTAGCAAAGTTATCATCCTATAGTAAATAAAAAAAAAGTAGTTGACTGCTCAGGTTTCAGACCCAGCCTCTTGACACTGAGATGACAAGTTCAGAAAATTTGAATATTGTAAGTCAAATTTTACCTGCAGCAACTCATTCTAAACATGAAGCGGGCAAAAAAAGTTTTGCTTACTAAAAGTATATACAAAACCACTGGGGTAAGGAAACAGGCCTTTACGTATGGACATTCACATAATTTTGTGGATGCTATGAGACCTCCTTGATAAATTACAGTCACTAAAGAATAAATAATTTGAAAAAAAGCCTAAACAACAAACCTAAACCCAGGTACTCAAATATAACTAAATTGTTAATTTAGAAATATAGATTTCTCCTTCATTAAGGAGTAGTTTGGAATTATGATCTGTAATTGTTTCAGGATCCAAACTTTTTTCTTGCATCTATGGGCACAGAGGAACTTCTGATGTTAGGGAATTAGCCACTGTAAATATTAATTACAATGCCTTAGTAAAATTTTTTTATATTTATTATTAGTCTATAAAACACTAAATTCCTCCTTAGAATTAAACAGTATAATTAACTTTTTTATTCTTAATGCTGTGGTAAAAGAGGTTTGACAGGATGGAGCACATAATGTATTTTACAAACAATCCATTCCATAATTGGATTGCTCTGAAAGTAAAATCCTTTCCCTCTGGTTTAAAATTGGTATTTATAATCACAACTCTTGGTAAATATAAAAATGCAGAAGTCTAAGCCTAGGCAGAGTGCTTTTAGTTCTGTTCTTCTTTTTCCCCCTTACTCTTCTGCACCTAAGTGTGCTTTCTTTGAGACAGAGAGAGGGATGCAGGCTGAATGCTGAATTCAATCTTGCAAATGTTTTCTGGTTTTGCTCCCTCACATTTTCTTTTTCAGAATCCTAATGTAACACTTTCCTGAACTACCACATGATAAAGCCCTGGCTCCTGAATTGTTGTATTTGGCCAGCAATTAAGAAGATCCCTGCATGAGAAAATCTCCTTCTCACAGAAGTCTTAGCCCTTGTTCCCAAATGTTAGCCAAGCAAAATGGTGTATCTTTATACACGCAGTGCAACCGCCAAGAAATCAATTCTGTGTGTTTTCCTCCCCTTTACACTTTTAAAGGACTGTGATCAGTTTTCTGCCTCTGTTTCTTTCACATATCCTATCCTAGCTTTAAAGCAGTGCTTGAGTCCTTCCCCTCTCCCCTGAAAAAAAAAGGGGGGGGGGGGAAACAAGTTAAAAAAGGGCAAAACAAAACAGGTAGAATTCCTTTGTTACTAGTAACACCTAAAAATATGATCATGAAACAAAAGCTTTGAAGCTTTGCTCCTCTGTCCAATTTGATGTCTTTTTCATGCTGCCTCAGTGATGGCCAAATAATTGGTTGTTCACTTGTGTCCTTGTCTCCCCCGACAGTTCCACAGATGCCCTGAACAATGCTCCAAAGACTGCTTTCAGTAGGGGCAAATCCTCATTAATCATTCCTGGCTGACAGCACAAGGGAACACCTGCATCTGGCGCAGGGACCAAGCAGTGGCTTCTGGGAGCAGGCATTAAAAAGACCAACCAATTCAAATTGTGGGAGTAGGCTTCTAATAGCCATGTGAAAAATCTGTCTCTCGCCGGATTTTCCTTTCATTAAATAGCTAAAATTAGACCTGTGGCTCCTGTTGAGATTAAAACATCACTGTATTCTAAGCAATTCAGGAAATTAACAGTACTGTATGTTATGATAAATGGCTGCTAAATTCTTTATATCTAGATCAAGCAATGTTAGCATTAAATACTGATGAACTGTCACATAATTTTCATTTAGAAATGACTGCACTTTGAGCTTCGTGTCCTGTGGTGCTCATAAATATTTTCCCCTGCTATATTTCACAGTCAGACTACACTGACTACACAGATATTTTTACCATGTAGATCTGAGTCCATACTGTATGCAGACTGTTTTTCTGTGCAAACACACCAACATTTCTGTGAAAAGTATTATCAGAAAATGTTTGTAGTGCAAAAAGGTACCACAGCCACCCCAGTGCTATAAAGCCATGTTCCAGGTTTCTTAACAGAATAGTTGTCAAGTGAGGATCTTTTAAATTGTTTACACTGTATTTAGAGTACAGGGGCAGGATTTCCTCATGAGGAAATGTGAAAGGAGTGAGGAAATAAAAAACAAGTTGCTTTTTGTTTGTTTCTTTAGTTTTCATAAAAATGAGTCAGATGTCTTATCTAATCATGTAGGGCCATTAAAACCTACATTAGGATTCCAACTGATTTCAATGGGCTTTGGGTCAGGCCCTTAGGCCCTGTATCTGGTCTGTGATTAAATAAGCACATCTCTTCCCATATATAAACCAGAGACAACCACCATGGGCTAGGGATTACAGATGACTAACAATGTATTTTTTTGCACATATGACTGAGCACAACCAGCCTTTCAGTCTGTCCACAAAATGTGTTCACATCTCAAAAAAGCAGCACTCAGCTGATACAAAAAGTATCTTTTAAAAAGCAGTCAATTATCACTTGTACACCCTGGTGAAGATTTTAGCAAAGGTCAGAAGAGGGAGCAAAGGGAAAAAGTGAGGTAGAAAAAAAAAAAATCCTAGAGAACTCTGATCATTAAAATGACACTAGTGCTGAGATATTGTTTACTGTGTGAAAGAGCATAAAACACACCTGGGCTATGAATTACGTATTTAATTTGAGAAATATTTTCCTGCAACCTGATACTGACAGAACTGATTTGGGAGAAAAAATGAACTGAAACAGAATTTTAGCGTCTTTTTTTTTTTAATGAGAAAGAAAAGTTTGCACCTTCACTTGTAAAGTAAAAGCGTATTCTGTACAAGCAAGAGTAAAGCTTGCATGAAATAGATTTACAAAAAAAAAAAGCCCTGATGACAAAGAGAAAAAAAACTATGAACTGCCACATTTCGAAATGCAAGTATTCAATACTCATGCATATAAGATTACACACATTTTCATAATTTATCTTCATATGTTTAATATTGTCTTTTTAAAGTTATTGAACAAAACTGTAAAGATATTTCTTTTGCACTTCATTATCAATTAGAAGTAGTGACATTTGACAGAGAAATACTTTCTTCCTACAGAATGCAGTACCATCATCTGCAGAATACAAGAAATGATGCCATCTAAATGCTGTGAGTTAAAGAGATAAAGAGAGCAGATAGTACAATACAGACACATATTTGGCTAATTCTCTGAAAGATAACAACACATTGAGTGTCTCTTTTCACGACTGCTTTTTGCTGTGCTTTCATAGCAGCAACAAAAATATCTGTTCTTACAAATTTCATGCAGGTGTGGTGGAAATTTGGATTATAACAGATAATTTTAATTTAAGAACAATATTTTCATAAGCTTCTTAGAAATCTCAGATCTGTTAGGACCTTATGCAAATATGTATAGAAGCCAGCTAAATAAGTGACTGTGTAGAAGGGATGTAATTATGTTCACATCTGTTCATAGGGATGGTAAATATGCTGACACATAAAGTGAGCATTGGTATATCTGCTTAGTAATATACCGCAGTTTTAGATAAGAACTACTGAATGGGGAAGTCCCCTTCCAGTTTTTTTAACTGAGATGCTTAGCAACTTATCACATATGCAGGAAGCTGGAATGCAAATTCTAACTGCCCTCAGGCAAGTTTCATTAGGCTTTCTGAAATCTTTTAAAATTTGCTGTGTAAATAATTTCACATGTAACCTGACAATATCTCCCGTTCAAAAGTGACATGTTTCATGTATACTTCAAACATACGGGGCAGAGAGTTCTTCAAAGATATATTGTTAAGGCAAAAAAACTCATGTTAAACATTATCTTGGTTGTTACTAGAAGCTCTAATTAAGGTATCATATTGAAGTTTAAAAAGAACTTTGAAAATCTGTTACTTTTATCACAAGCATCACCCACTTCTCTCAGGCTGGACAGTGAGAGGAGACTAGCAAGTGTGACACCTGATCTCACTTTCAGCCAAAAATTGGCAAAAAGTTAAAGTTTAAACCCAAATAACAATTAAAAAAACCTCACCTTACCTTCAGTTCAATTTAAAAAATTATTTCCTTAGACTACTCCAATTTATAGTAATTTTGAAAATCTCATTTTATCTTATCTCACTCACCCTCTTTCCCACTTTTAAAATCTGGAATCAGTTGTTCTCAGAGGTCAACGAAAACTTTCCATGTACAATTTTTCACATCAAACATTATACCAGCTCCAACGCTGGGCAAAAAAACCCTTGAAGACTCACTCCCATACACATTAAAACAGAAATCCAAAAGACAAAATACAATCCTTAATAATGTTCTGTCTTCAACCCAGCCTTTCCCTGTCAGCCCTAGAGAAACCTTCTAAACTATGTGCGTAGATCATACACTGTAAGGGATAAAGTATCAGGAGAATCACATAATCTTCATACTAGAAATGGGGTGTCTGAAGTCAAGTTTTACCAGCTTTTTAGCAGCTGCCTTTATCTTACTAATTACCAGCAGAGGATAGTATACATAATACACTAAATTTGTAACCACCCTCCCAAGTAAAGGTGGCTTTCATAGATTGCATCTTGCTTTTTCACATCATTCTTATTCCCTAGCCTCTGTAACAGTCATCTGGAGGCCAATTTATTTGGGCTGGGTGTGAAAGGAATGAGAGCCTGCTTAGCTTAAATAATATTAGAGCAATTAGTGTGTCAGAGAAGTTGTTCTTTCTTTTTTCCCCTATATTCCTTTCCTATAATCCCTAAAGTATAAGGAATAATTAACTGAAATCCAATTAATGTTGATTTAGAACACCTGTTTCCAAAATCCTTTGAATAACTTTTCCCTTTTTCCCCCCCTCCACTTTTTGCTCTTTGTTTTAAGATGAAATACATATCCCTATTCAGTTGCTCTTAGGAGCCCAGAGATTTGCATTTTCTAGACATGAAGAGAACTTGTTGTAAGAGAGCTGTGAAGATTTAAAAGACCGAAGGAGGCTGGTATGTATATTAACTCTTCCTTTTCCAAACTTCAGTCCTTCGGAAAACCAAATTCATCAATGCCCTCCCCCACACCCCCATTTTGTCATGTCACTGTCTGCTTTAGAAATTTGTTACAGTGATGAAGCAATGCAATGATATCTGGCTGAACACTCTTACCACAGCCACCCTGCCAGGATAGGTGCTAGAGACAGTACGTCTTGTATGGTAGAACACCCACTACCCATGAAAAAGGATTTGCCTATGCTGTACCCTGCAGGTGTGAGCACCTTTCATCCCCATTAGCTAGCTGTCCTGACCTACTGCTCTGTCAGAACGCTTGAGAACAAGGTCTTTTTTCTTTCCTTTGCTTCACCATTTTTTTCCTGTGCAAAATGAAACAGGACCTGGATTGAAGAACAACTGATTTCTAAAGCATATAACTGCTCACCAGCACCATGGAGAGGTTAACAGGATTTGTGTTTATATACTGATTAGGCACCTCTAAAAATCCCCACCCTGACAGTTTAGACACAGGGAAGACAATGATTTACTGAGACAATTATTACCATAGACCTGTTTTGAGACTAGACATAGTAATTAACTCTAAGCCATGACTGTAAAAGTGTGACCTATTAAACACATTTTAGAATCAAAATATTTTTACAATTTAGGCATGGTTTCATACTCCTCTGATGTTCAACTGAATGAAAGAACCCTTTCTACTCGGTAATCAGAAATGATTTTGCAATAGCTGTGTCTTAAACTATCCTATTTTGCAGAGAGCAGAGGAACATAAGCAAGGACCTCTTACTGCTCTTCATCCTTAAAAGTGTTAGATTTCTTAGCTGAAAAATAAGACATCAGCAAATATTATTCAATCTTAATTTCTTATGTACTAAGCAATTTCTTATGAATCATGTAATGCATTCAAGGGATCAACTTGTGTGGATACTGATTAACTGTATCAGAGGGGCTGTCTCATTATATATCTTGAACCTTTTTCATTAGAGCAAATCTGCAAACAAACCTTGAGTGTTTAGATTATTTTCCACCGTGCTGTATGTCTAGCCACAGATACAGAAGATGCCTACTATTTTTAACAGGATTATAGAAAACATGAAAGACTACTTCCTTAAATATTGACAGCTGAGGGAAAAAGAAAAGATTTTTAATACAGAATCTGAAAGAAGTGGCAGAAAGAAACCTTTTGCCCCTTAAAAGAGCAGCTGCATATTAAACATCTATATTTTTGAAGCACCTTTTAAAAATTACCCTTAGCATTAGCATTACTGTGTTTTATGAGAATTCCATGAAATTCAGACATAGTTATAAAAGAAGGAAAGAATGAATAAGAAATAAATAGCATTATGAAGAACTAAGTGAAAAATCAGTCTTGAATTATATAAGCTGCTATACACAGCAGCCAGAGGTGTGTGTGTGGGGGGAAGCTATATATTTCAAAGATTATCAATTCGCTTCATGAAAAACACTTGTGTCATTAAAAAGCTTCAGCATCCCCGATGGTAACTTAAGGTTACTATGAATTGAATTAAAATATTGCACACAATGGATAAAGGTTTCCTACAGCACATATTTACTTCTATGATCTGTCTTACCTTCTCTCTTTTGCTGGATCTTTTGTGCTTCATGATTGGTACATAGTTTTTAGGGTGCTCTGCCTTCTGATTTAAAAATGCATGGACTGCTCTCAATACTGGGGGGGAGATTCTGGAGAGAGATATATGAAAACACATTCCATGCATTTATCTTCACACATGGAGCAGGACTGGTGCAAGGCTCTAGGCATACAAAGTTCAGACTTCACAGACCACACAAAGGCCACCACATCCATCGATGAACTGCACAAGCATGAATGACAGATCCAGGCTGAACACGTTGAAAAGAGTCTCCGTGCTGATATGCATCTGCTTGAAAGCTACCACACCATGGCACATTGGTAGGTGCAGGACAAGAGGTACATCATAGGTCTTTACAAGATTATGTATTGATGACAGACTTCAACTTGCACCACTAAAAAGCATCCCATTATAAGAGAACTGCAAATGTTGATACTCCACAGAATGAAACAAAGAGACTAGACCAATACCAAAAATATTTGGAGAGGGGAAAAAAACCAACCAAACAAACTAAAAACAAATAAATAAAAAAAATTTAAAAAACAAACAAACAAAAACCCAAAAACAAAACAAAAAAACCCCTAACCAAACTAAACAACAAAAAACCAAAACAAAGCAAAAAAACTCAAACCAACCAACCAAACAAAAACAAACAAAAAAACCCAAAAAAGATTAAGGGGTCTCCCATTTAACAAAATTAAAATATTACTCAGATAAACAATGGGTAAGTTCAAGACTTACCATTTATACAGCCAAAACTTAGATGCAGGATTTTTTTATAAGAAATTTTTTTAACTGATTTTCTTTGTTTCCCACAGGATTTGAGTTCTGCCAGTTGAAAAGAAGGAAAAACTCTGCCTGGGCATGCTGATTTGATTTCCTGAGTTAGGCTCATTATGATTTTGAAAAAAAATTATGAGAGAAGGGTAATTTATTTTTCCTTTATTAGAGATGGAAGAACTTGAGACAAACATCTCTATCTCACACAAACAACCCTGAATATGCAAGGCTATGAAGGAAATCCTTTTTGTTCTACAAGTTGTAACCAAATTTCCATTGCCATGGCTGCATGGTATAATGGGTTAGAATTTTTCACCTTTGGAAATGCCTGTAGATAAAACGCATATCCTTAAGGAAAAGGTGATTTCCAGCTGCAACTTACTACATTCATGGAAAATAAGATCAGAGAGGTTGGCAAACAGGGGGCTGCTTCTCACCTCTGCACAATTACCTTTCCAATTCTGCTGTTCTCATAGCCTTTGCATATCTACTGCCCCTCCAGAGAAGCTTTAATGCTCCAGAGCATGGAGGAAAGGAAAGGACCATCGCTATGTTTGTACATAATATCAAAGATACTCTGTGCTAATGAATGAGCTAAACCTGAAATATTTTATGAAAGCTTTCTAACATTAAAACGCACCAGGCAGCACAAGATATGTCTAATAACCAGGGTGCCAATAGATTAGGAAGTTAATTAGAGAAGGAGATTCTCTTGGGAAGAACCTGGATAGTCAGGATTCTATTGTTTTAATATTGACAACAAAGGAGGGAAAGTTAATGGTAACACAGTCACTTTTATTTAGTGCTCTTCTTAAATGTTACTATTTCAGTGTCTGTTATCCAAACAAAAAAATCCTGTATGAATTCAGTCCCAGTTCAGCACCTGCAGGTGCAAAACCCAAATAAATTACTGGGGAAGGGGCAGATGCTGACAGGATTGCAGTCTAGACTCCTCACTCTAAATCCATTTAGTGCTATTAACCATGACTGGGTGTAATAGCTTTGTGTACATTAGCACCACGATAATTTTCCCTATTTTGCTAAATATCAAATGTGTGTATTCATACGCACTATATAAAGAAAACATCAGAGAAAACAAAACAAAAAGATGAACATGCCTCTTTGCAGTATCGTCTATACTTTAAAACATTGACTAAGGGGGAAAAATCAAAGTAGGCAGGATTTCTTAAAAAATAAAGCAATGTTATTCCTGGACTAAACAATGGCACCAGATAAAGTATTTCTTTTTAATGCAAACAGATTTTACACACAAGAGGTACATGATTAAAAAAAAGTTAAGAAATGTACACTTCCACTGCATGTAAACAGTAACAGAAACCTGACGCAATCAAAAGATAATCTCCTTTCTGTGAATATGTTTGCTGTGTAGCAGCCCATATTTTATTAAGTTTCCCAACACATTGAACCCCGATAAGGAAATGGACTTCTTCTGGGGGCAACATGGATATCTGCTGCAGAGATTATTCCTGTTATATACATCTATCTTTGTTAAGTCACAATGTAGAAAGGCAATACGTAAACACCGGGAGGAAACAGAAGCAACACTGAAAGTGATATTGAACTAGAGAGCCGTCCTTTGTGAAAAGAAATAAAGCACAAGATTATCTGGAAAGAAGAGAAACTAGCACCGAAATGTAGTGAGAGCCAGGAGGTGCAAGGGAGGAATGGACAGAGAACAATGTGGGTGTGTGGTGGCTGGGAGAGTCAGGTTGCACTCAGAGGAGGCAAAGAGATCTGAGGGTAAAAAGCCAATTAATGGATTAAAGGGTAAGTATCCAAGTTTTGAAACAGAGGGGTGATAATATAGGCAGCTTGGGAGAGGATTAGAATAAAGAAGTGATAACAGTATTCAGCTGAGAGAGGGAAGGCTGTCAAGAACTGAATGGGAAAAGAAGGTAAGACAATGAAAACAAAAACTTGTCATTTAATCAAGGGCTGTGATGGTGAGAGCCCAGACACCAACCAGAAAAAAAAAAGAAAAAAAAAAAAAAAAATAAAAAAAAAANAAAAAAAAGAATAGAAAAAAACCACAGTTTGGTTTCAGCTCCAAGTGTCCTGAAATCATTGTTGAAGGGCAGAAAGAGATGGAAGATTTGGCCACGACTATACCAAATCAAGTGGGTAACAATGAGTTTGGAGCAATTACCAGATTCAGTTCCTCAGTGCTGTTTCTCTGAACTATTTGCCACTAGGCAGTTGCTTGTCCCAAATGTATAGAGCTGAGGATTTGCAGCAAAAGATACAGTGCATATTTATAGAGCTGTATGAAGAAAGGTGGGCTATGCATCTCTTGTCTGGAGTTTCACAGTACCAAAGGATAAAACACTACTTTCAAAAAAAAAAAAAAATTTCCCAGGTATTTGTTATCTTCTAGTGCAGCCTTAGCTTCCCCAGCATCTCTAACACTATCTCAAATGTACTTTGAACTTAGCCCTTTTTCATTAAAATGTTATAAAGGATTATTAGGGAAACATTGGTGGGGAACTGCTTTCTTTTGAGTTTTTACTTTCAGTCCTCTTTTGCTTCGTACTTGTTACACTTCACTGACCTGACAGTGTCTTGTTTTCTTCTTCTGTGTAATTAATTAATATTGTGCTATATCCTATATCTTAAATACACTAAATCTGTAGCATAGAGATAAATAATAGCTGTCATGTCCTATTTCTTCCACGGGAACATTTAAGAGGACTTCTGAGTTGTAGAAGTTTAGCAATATTCTGAGGTGACAGCAGGATGATTTTCATACAATCTGAATGAGACAAAAGTTAAGGTCTTTTTACCAGAAACATATTTAAGCAATTATGGCAAAGTATATGGGCAAATTTTAACAGAATACATTTGTTAAAGGAAAAATATTTAATAAACAGAAGCTTCTTTTCCTTGGCTTTGAAATTTTAGGTCCTTAAAATACTTCAACCGGTCTTAAAATCCATCTTTTCATGTATCCCATACTTTTCTCAATGAATGGGGAAACTTTGTTTCTCAGTAAGATTCATATAACCAACCATAGCATGATGAAAAATGGTGAACAACCACCACAGCCTGATTTTGCCTAAAGTTACTGACATCTATCTTCTCCCAATGTCAGTGACCCAGGGTAAAAATGAAGACATAATTGTCAGGCAAAAAAAAAGTCTAATGATAAAACCAAAGGACTCAAAGTTGAAAATGGCTGTGGTTTAATGCTGCCTTCTTTCATTGCCATGTACATACATCAGCAGGTGCCTCAGTCTCAGGCTATGAAATTACAGATTTTCCAGAAGAGACTGGATTCTTTCACCCAGGACAGCTAAGCTGGGAGAAGGCCAAGAATTTATGTGGAAGTGGGACAGCATCAGAATCAGTTTTCAAAACTCGGATGCCCATATCCCAAAACTGGGCTAGAGCCCAGCTAAGCTGTTCACCATACCTGTTGGGCTGTTCCATTTGTATAAGTACGGACACAGTTACACAGTCAACTTTAGAAGTATTTTAACTAAGCCAGGAGATTTTACACCAAAGCAGACGGAAATCATGGAGCAACTAATTTATATGTGCCACACTAAAGGGAGGAAAGGAGACAAGTGGAGGTGACAGGATGAAGAGGGAAAGAAGTAGATAAAAGACAAGGTTGAACAGTTGGGAGGGTAGCTTCTTAAACTGCTGCACAAAAAATCTGATTACATCCTGCTAGTTTTTAAACCAGAGAAAGACTGACAATGTAACTATTGTCAAACAAATGCTCTGGGTGCTTGGATTCTCAGGATTACAATATAGTAACCGAAAGACCACAACAATATTTCTGTGCCTAACAACTTCAGTCATTGTCTACTAGAATTTATGGAAACAAAATTATTTTCTTCCCCTTCTAAAATTTCTTCCATTTTTAGATCAGTATTATCTGACCAGTCTTTATTGCCACTGAAGGCATGAACTTGTAGACATCATTGTGAATCATTGTCCATTCTTGACCCCTTCCAGACACAGGGTACTTCTCACTACATTTCAGGTTCTTTTCCTGCCTGTTGATCCTACTCAGGAAATACTTTGAGTTGGGCAGTATTGCCTATTCCTCAGTCTGGAACTACAAGTGAGACTGGGTTTTGAATTTTAGCATGCTTCCAAGTCTGTGTTTGCTAAAGTAGTGAATTTGATTAATAAATTTCCATATTGAAAACTTTAAAACACACACTCACCTACCCACCACACATCTCCTTCACTAACCAAAAACTGTAACAAGAATGGATGAGAGAAATTTTTGAGACACAAAGGCTGAGTCTCTGCCTGGACTCTTGCATAGCATGTAGTCCTAGTAGTACGGAGCAAATATCCACCCCACCTGCCCACCCCTGGCCTCTCTCTCACCTTGGAAAAAGTTGCAAGACTCTGAACAATTTCTGCATAATCTATTTTACTTCCTCAAGCAAGCAGTTACTGCTGCTAATGTCTTTATTAAGAATTCTGTTCAAGTGTAACCTTGTGAAGAGCCTGCTAAAGTACTGGGCTTAATACCAGCCAACATCTGGACATGGAAAAGTCTCTGATAGGAAAATCTTGCTAAATTAAAATGGCTAGATACAACTCTTTCATGAGTTTTACCTAAATCCCAGGGTATATGGTAAAATATTTTTTCCTAGTTTGGGGAAATATTTGCTTTCCAATTTGGAATTTGATTTGTGGTTGTAATAAACTGGTTTGCTGGAGAAACTTCATGCTAAAGAGGTGCTAAAAAAGCTTAACTGATATTTTCTCTGGAGTAAAATGTGTTAATAATGATAAAATCAGGAGATTTTCTGTCCTGTATTCAGAATACTTTGTAAGAAACCTCATTTAAATGCAAGGATAAATCAGAGATTTAATCAGAGATTATTTTCTCCTTTAAAGTAGGAAACAGTTTTCTTAGTCTTAAAGGGATCTGAAACTTCTAAAATTGTTTAAAAAATTAACTGAAACAAAGAAAACTATGCTACATTATTATTGGTTACTATATCTCTACTAAATGTGATTGTAACAACATCTAACTTTAATTCTATATATTATGCTGGTGTGGACAACATCTATATAACAAGAAATACCCATTTTCCTAAAAATAATATTTTGATAATATATATGGGGGGAAAAAAGCAATAAGACAATTCTTTGGATATATTCATTGGCAATAACACTTTCCAAAAAAAAAGAAGTGAAAACCACAAATTTTGTGATTTTATAAATTGGAAGCTTCTGTTAATAAAACAAACAAACAAGCAACCCCCCCCCCAAAAAAAAAAAAAGACAAAACAAAATCAATAATTACAAAAATGCTGTGTTTGGGACATACCAGCTGTAATTCAGTTGAAGTGAGTTCATCTGCAATTGAGAGTTTCCAGAGTCTTTGCAGTGACTGAATGATATGAATGATTACATAAGAATGTTTCTGAACTCATGTGCCAGGAATTATCCCAACAAACTTAAGCCTGTGAATAGTATTTTATGTAAGATGTTAGTTGGAGTTCCCAGACAGTCAGCAGCAATTCCCCAAAGCAATATTATTCAGGCTTAAGTTAATGGGTTGAATCATTCTCTCTCAACAATTTTTTTACCCCCAATTTCAGAAGTTTTAAGGCCTATAATTAGAGAATATGAGTCCCTTCCAACCATTTACAGAAAAGGACCTTGCATCGTCTAATGCTAACCTTAGAAATCAAAACTATCCAAATACATGGTGACTGATTGTTGGTGGAAGGCTTACAGGTGTATTAGGAAGGTAAAATGCCATAGGACCTTCTAGGAGACTACAATAAGCATCTGGAACTGATAAATCCGGAACTGACTTTGTGCTGGAAAAGTCACTCTTGAGAAGAGCTCTGAGAAATCTCAGAGGACCAAGTTTATACAAACTTGGCTCTTGTCGTGATGGAGTATTAATCAGTACTTCTGAAATAATGTGCTGCAGATATCTATTTTCTCTCCATTGCCTGAAAGGCATCTTGATTGACTAGCCTTCTAACTTTGCCATTACAGTAAAGTCTGTGTAGATGGGATTCTCAATTCCTAGGAACTCAGTATACTTACATTGTAAAAATGTCCCTCTAAGAGGCCTGAAAGTACCTGAATCACAGCTGGGATTATTCCCTTCCCCCAGCTCCCCCCTCATGTTTAAGAAGTAAACCTCTATAGTACATAAGGATCAGAAGAAATTTTGAAAATGGAATATAGAAAAAAATCAGCCAGCTATCAAGGGTAGCTAACGCAGCCTTAAATCAACAGTTTTCTTTGTTAAGATACATGATTTTTTTGGAGAAAACACAAAAGTACTTCTCTCTTATCCAGACTAGTGAAGGAAGTGGCAGAGTGCCACAGCAAATTATTGGTGAAGTTGGAGAAGATGGGAATTAGAAGGAAAGCTGTACAGGGGGAAAGGAACTAATTATACAAGACAAAACCATGTTATAGTTACAGATCTATTCCTTCTCTGGGAGGCTACTGCTAAAATATTTCACAGCTCATTCTTGAGGCCCGTCTTGTTTAATCAGAAAAGAAATTGGAACTGCTCAATGAAATATGCAGATCACAATGTTGGAAGTAGTTTTCAATAGAAAGAATTAAAATATCATGCAAGAAAAAAAATAAAAGATCTTTAGGATTATAAGGAAAACGGGTGACATTTAACTGTAGAGAGTGCAAGGTCAATCACTAGTAAGGATTTTTGCATTAACTTTGGAGCTAATCAGATGGTAACAGCATAGGAAGAAATATAAATCTTCATGTTTTGAACAATGAATTCATCAATGAGGAGCATTACCACATGGCTAGGAAAGAAAAAAAACAAACCAAACCAAACCAAAACCAAAAAGCTCCCACAACAAAAACCAAATCACAACCAAAAAACACCAAAAGCAACAAACCAAAGACAACTCTGATATCCAAAGGCACCAGTGAGTTAACAGGACTGTGTTCTCAAATAAAGCATTCAATTCTAGACATGTATATTAAAGCAAGATGGGTCTAATAACAGAGTTGCTAAGAACAGGTACTAGGTTGACCAGAATAGTACGGATCTTTTAAGAGAAGACTATAAGACCAACCTTTTTTTTTTGAGTAACACAATGGAGTCAGAAGGGCAATAACTGGTCTCCTTAAGAAGGAATATATCTGGGAAGACAAAGTAACACCTAAAATGATAGTATAAGGGCAAAGAAAAATAATCTGGCCGTGAATAAGTTGAAAACGGGGGAAAAAAATCTTGTGTGGAATGAAGTTTCTCATTAAGACCAGTCTTTTTGAAGTCCTAGAAAGGATTTAATATCCCCATTATTCCTAAGAGCAGAAGAATGCACTATGACTCCAGAAGTCCCTTTGGCTAGGGAAGCCTTCTGAAAACAGAGTAGGCCTAAGATCTAACAGGCTACAGTTTATGCAAATAATGTTTAGACGACTTATTGAACAGTAAGAGCTGTTTTGCAACATATGTTGCACATCTTTCTGCAAGTATATATTAATTTTTAAGTGTGAGCTTTAGCACATAAGTGCACCTCCTCTCCACTCCTGTATATAGTACATGAGAAATAAAGGAGTGGGATATCTCTGTCTCTTTCAGTTAAAATAATAGCAGGACTCCAAAGAAGTGGGCAAGGGGAGTAGGTTTTGATGTATCTTGGGGCAGTATATCCCAAAGAATATCCAGTTGTTGTGAAGCACAATTGCTTACATATAACAACTTTAAGGACAAGAGGCACTTCAGATAATCTTTGGGAGTTTGACTGAACCACAGCAGGTGTTTTTATCTTGGTTCTAACAACTGCAGACCCTAATACAAAAAGTTGCCTAATAAGGCTCTTTTGGAGCAGAGACCCAGACATAGGTTGGCTTTGGAAGGTCACATTTCTCAAGCATTTTTTTTCCCTCCCCAGACTGCAGTAACAACAGTATTGCAGAAAATCACTTCAAGAATGTGGTCCTGAATTTCCCACTGGTGATCCAACTGGCTAAATTAAGACAGACTTCATAAGGTACAAAGGAGTTTCTATTCTTTTTCTTTGTTGTTTTTGTAGCCTTCATAAAATCTTTTTTCTCCCAAAACATAGGTCTCTCTGCCCCTCAAAATCAAAAGGGGAAGCCACTACCTGCTGCAGCAGATACTTATGACAGAGTATAATATTTTCCGGGTTAAGACAGTGAGAAGTGGGCAATTATAAAGCTTCAGGGCACAGAGTATCCAGAATCCTGACAAGGCCCCATTTGTTTTGCTGCCACACTTGGACAGAGAGGACTGAGTCAGTAAAGATGGTCACAGCTTCTGGCACCCCTTCAAAGGTACTGATTAGAGTTGTACCATTTCATTTGCACTAAGTACTGTCAATGACTGTACTTAGTTCCTGTCCAGGCATTAAAAGCAGGAGCAGAAATAGAATCTGAGAAGCCAAAAAGAACCCTTAAGTCTTGCATCAAGATTTAGAGGGATCTGCTGAGTTTTACTTTGCAAAGAAAGAGTAACTGAAGATGTCAAATGATAAGTGTCTTTAGGAGACTGGCTGCTTTGTGACCTGGATATATATGGATAAGCATCCTGCCTGAAGTGCCAAATCAAAATATGAAGGAGGAAGAACAGCAGTCTGTGCAACTCATCTTGTTACCAATCAAAGGAAAATTGCAATTTGTATGAGCTCTGATACCTCATTTGCCAGCAGCTAGTAAGTTGCCTAAGTAGCTGAATGAATAAATTTCAAAGGAAAAAAAGGAAAACTGCCTAATAGGACTCCAGGAGAAAAGTGAAATGTAGACTTACACATCTTAACAGAAATAATAAAGGTGTGAGCAAAGCTGTCAGAGTAACTTTCCATAGCTAGCTAACTGTGACTGAAGGCACAGGTAAAATTGGTGGCAAATCAGAAGATACATCTAGGGGTCCATGTAACATAAGCAGCTCCTAATAGGAAGCATAGGATATTCTAGAAATGGTAGACAATGCAAAACAAACAAACAAACAAACAAACAAAGCTGTATTTTGAAAAATTTAAAGCAACTAAATATTTATTTTGTGAAGTAAAAGTCCAGACTTTTCTTGTCCTCTGCCTTCTCATCAGACTGTATTGCAGCCAGAAGAAAATTCAAAAGTAGGTTTCATGAGACTCTCTGTACTCCTTATCCCCTTGAGGATAGAAGTTCAAAGAATGCAAAGAATAAGATGACATTAGAGAAAATGCTTTCACAAGGCTGTGCATGGGGGCTTGATCTCTTAACATAGGCACTGAGCTGTAAGACACTCTTTTTTCTGGCTGTAAGAAAAGGCTGGTTTGGACACCACCCAAATGTTCAAAGCTACTCAGATCTGAAACAGATCTCACAGATTTACCTCTTCCACCTCTCTTAACGGGATTCAGATCCCCAAGCATCTTCTGATAAGCTTCTCTCTGAGACAATAAAGACTTCTAGAATGATCATTTGATAAAGGTATAACTCGCTACCATTTACAAAGTAGTTTGAGAAATCCACCAAGGAAACCATGAAAGGGATAAAAGGTTAAAAAAAATAACAATAAAAGAGTCACAGACAAAAGAAGATTTTAAACAATCCAGAAAAAGCTTTACAGGATAAATGCAGGGCCAAGAAAGATTAGGACATGGTTTAAACCCAAGCTGCATTTACCAGGTGTTCCCCCTGTCACCATGTCTTCTGCCCCTTGCACAGGCATGGGCATAGATGCACTAGATGGGTAATACTAAAGCAAAGAGGCTTATTCACACCCACAACAGGAAGATGGATATGGAAAAACATCACAGAAAAAGTAATCATTTGAATGTAGATGAAGTCATATGTACAGTTATATAAAAAGCAAATTTATATAGACCTGTAAATATAGCTAACAAATCCTATGCTGGATGGAAGCAGTGTTAAGAAAGAGTGGTATCATCCCCATCAACTACAAGAATGATATGCGAGTTGATAAAGCACCTTACATTCTGTGGGAGACAATTTCTACTAATTCAGAAATTGACTTAAGAGATCAGAAATAATGCATACTGTCAAAATAAAGAAGGAAGCCCTTAAATTCCCTCATTTAGAAGGAGAGAACAGTCAATAAACAGTGCCACAAATAAGAGGGAGATTCTAAAGCTGAGAGAGATATCAATATAATACAAAAAGAGCAGAGAAAGGTCTTTCTGTATTATGGATAATATTTTGTGCTGTTAAACTAAACAGCATATGTGCAAAGCAAAATAAAAACTGGGTCAAATGAGTGAAATCTCTATAATAATAATTTTTAAAAAATATAGTTTTCACTACCAGTATCTCTTTTCATAACAAAACAGACACCAAATTAATCTTCAAAGTCACTCTTGGGTTTGCAGAATGAAAGGTGGTAATGTACTTTGCAGATACAAAATATTTTACTCTTTTCTAATATCTGTGGTGGAAGTTTGCAGTTAGTGAACTACAGTCTGTTAATGTAAAACAAAAGTATGGAAGGAATTTCAGAATTTGTCTCTCAATAAATTCCAATTAGTTTAAAACCTTCCACATATGCTGGGAAATGCAACTATATGACTATCTTTTAGCTTGTGTCAAAATAATTTTCCATAATTACTACTTAGGAAGCCTTGGGTCAAATTTTCCTTTCACTTACACCAGTGAAATGAGACTTGAGCAAAGTTTCTTTGCTGTCTCCAAGACAGGAATTTTGCTCCCAGTCTTTTCATTAAGTGCTGTGTTTAAAATAAAAGACAGCATGTCAGATCATATCAACGTAGCTATGTCTGACAGTGCTGTAGTCATTACGCAAAATCAGCATCTAGCCTCCTATCAGAGATTACTGCGAGTTTTTAAGTAATACAATCAGAAAGGAATAAATTCCCTTCCACTATTACTTCTATCATCAAAAGCAGAACACAGGATTTCCCTCCTATCTTTCTACTGTAACTTTAAATAACCTATTTTGCTACATATTAAGTTCTCTTAAATATCCCTACAAATGTCCCAGGATAATGCAAGTGCAGAATCCTATACAAAAGTTAGAGTGTTCTTATTGCCTGAGAATTTAGATATATTTTAATATATTTTAATATTTTAAATGGGAAGGAAACACTATTTGAATACTCAATGCAATATTTATTTATATAAAATTAATATATATATATATACACAGAGGTTATTGCTGTATGTACTTGTGTACACACATTTTAACAAGAACTTTACCCTTTAGTTATAATGTAGCCCTTTTAGTAATATATATGAAATATCAATATACTGTTTTATTTGCCCATTATATAAGTTTCTACACCTAAGTTCTCAGTGTATATTTGGATGAACCTATGTGAAATTCATGCATAAGGAACACAAATGCTTTGTTTCCATTTGATCTTTTAAGCTTTCATAACCATATACATATACTAGGTACAAAATGCATTATTTCTTCGTTTTAAAATCCCCTTAATTCCATTGTCATTCATCATTGTTGTGCCAAAATCTCCTTATCCCATTCGGCCACAGCTCAAAAATGTGTGCACATATTCATACAGACACAGAAACACAGCTTGGCATAAAGATGGCTTTGCAAATTAGTGTGTAAGGCAGCTCTCAACAAGCACAGCTAAGCATGTTGTCTACGAAGTTTCACAGTGACAGCACTGGAGAAGCTTCGTGAGCTACACAGGAGCATCCAATGTCTCCTCAACATCTCTGTCCTCAAGGCAGAGGGCAGTTCCCAGCCCAGTCCTTTTCTGGCTGGTGCCATTTATTTGCTATCAGTTCCTCTTCTTTGCCTTGCCCTGCTGCCCATCAGGCTGCAGCCTGTGTAGGGGTTGGTTTCAGCTGGCTCACACTGACCATTGCCTCAAGGAGTAAAAGTGAGCTGTATCCATTTCAACAGAGAGGTTCGCTTTGAGTCTTCTCTACTTAGCCAACTGTTTTCACAAAACTCGTAGGAACGTTAAAATTTTTAAGGTTTCCAGTCCTTCATCAAAATATCCAATGGCTGGACAAATTATTTACCAGCAGGCTAATGGAAAGCATCCTTAGGAAACAAAGCTAAAACCAGCGATATCCACTTATTCCAGGAACTGTGCACACTTCCGGTAGCGACATTATCCCTGTTTATACTCTTCACGCCTTTCCCTTTGCCAGTGTAGACAATCATCAAGAATGAGAGAAAATTAGTGGTTTAGAAGTACGGCAAAGAAAAACACTTCAGCTATTTCAGCTACAGATCTCAGCTGATCCCTTGCAACTACAAATCATCACCTTGTTGCCTAGTCCTGCGTTTCCCGACCCAAATTCTTGCTCTGTCCTCCAAACCCTCAGAGCTGCGTATCTCACATTATCTCTCTTCTGGTACAAACCTCCCCATGCAACTGATGACCCTGTAGGAACCACCTCACCTTTCTCATCTGTGTGACAGTGCAAACAAAAGAGCAGCTGTCCACCTCAGACACTCGGTGCTCGCAGCAGTATCGTTTCCAAGGAGGTCCTTAAACACCAAATATTTAGGTTAACACAGTAATGAGCATAAAAAGGGAAATACACTCAGGCTAGTCCTCAGATGTAGAATGAATAGTTGTTCAGCACTTGGTACATCAACTCTTTGAGCGTCTGTACTGAGAAAGACACTGCATACGTATAGTATAGAAAACAACAACATAATGCCTTTCCTGTGCATCATGAAAATGCAGGCACTTACTCTTGTTTTTCTGCATGCCCAGCTGTAGGAATGGGTGGAAAGATTTGGGAAGTGTCTTTCCCTTTTTTTAACTTCTGTCATGTATAAAGGCAAAAAAGAGTATCTGAAAAAGCTACAGGTTTAGCAACTGCTAGGACTAAAGCATGTTCAGATTTGCAGAGCATTGAAAATTATGGTTTGTAAGGTTCACACATTAGTACTAACTTTAGTTTAAAGATAATAAAAGGTCGGGGAGGAGGTAGAGATGAGGCTTTTCCCCCTCCTAGCTGGGAAAAAAAGAAAAAACCAAACATGATGGTTGCAAAAAACCTGTATTCCACAACAAGTCCTTAAGACTCCCATGTGCTACATCAGCAGCAGTACATCCTCGATTTTTATTGTAATCTTGTGGCTTTTTATTTGTAACTTATATGAAAAGAATCACATTGATTGGGGCAGATTTAACTCAGTAAAACCTATTCTACTGAGATTGTCTGTGCTAGGTGATTTTATCAAGTTCTCTTTTGGTTTCATTTTCTTCCTCATCCCTATCCCCAGGGGAGATTGCAGCCCAGCTTGCAGAGCAAATTGCCCTAAATTGAGTTCTTTCTCTGCCATATACAGGCCTGCCTTTGGCTCCTCAGCTTGAAAACTTTATGCATTCTTATTTTTCTCCATTTTCCTTAACACCCTCCTTCTCTTTCCAATTAAAATGGAGAAGTTTGCACCGATACCTGCTCCCAATTAAATGAATACTGCATTACCAGCCACACTCTCCAGATCTCCTTTACCCTCCCTTCATTAGTCCTATTCCTCTGAGGTTTCCTGGCTGTCTGCCAGGGACTTATGGCAAGAATTCAAAATCTTGTACACTTTATCCCCTCAAAATCATTCTTGAATTTAAGCAGCCTGCTCCTTGGGCCCAGCATGAGAAATGCTGGTAACGGATTCAAAGGGGAGGGGAGAAAAGAAAGAAAATGATTTATTTAAAAGGTTAAAAAGCTCCCATAGAAGAAGCTAAGCTAAAAGAGGTTAAACTTCCGGGCTAATTGGCTTCTGTTTCCTTTTAAAATTTTTTTCTAGAAGACAACAAATGACAGGAAGGTGTTCCTGTTTTATTTTAGAGTATTCATGCCTACAGAAAACGCATCATTCTCTTAACACCTCAGGCATGTTCACTATGCTCACTCAAATTATACACCCAGCACAGAAAAAAACCCCTAGGCAGTCAGAGGCTTAAGCAGCTGGGTTGTTGGGGGGGGTTAGGCCTTTTTTAAAAAGTATCACCATCTAATTTTCCAACAAATGTGAGCACTGCAGTACCGTGGCATCAGCCACTCTCATCTGACACTTAAAATAACTAACATCATGTCAAGCTGTCAGTAACGATAGCCATATTGGCAAGTCTGAAGCAGCAGAGGGAAGTACTGTATCCTCGCATTACTACTTAAAACTATATAAACTCTCCTCACAGACCATGGAACTTTCCTGACTTTATTGAACACTACTATTTCAAATGGCTCAGCATAATGTAGTAGCTGAGGGCCCTTGTGTGGAACTATGTTTGTTCTTATTACCTGATTTGAAGTAGTGATTTAAACCCTTTAATGCAAAATTCTGATATTAATGGTCTGATGCTCAGTGACTGCTTGTCTCAAAATCATACTCACAAACCAAAGTCTCCTTCCCTGTACACTGTAGAAGAAGCTTTTACCTTTTAAAATGATAAAATATTTTGTAACACTGTAGTTCACTTCACAGGAGAAATTTTTAGCAACCTGGATAGCTTCAAATCGTTGTAACCTCTCTAGTAAAGATAGGTAAAACCTGGGTTTTGGAACACTGAATTCCTGCCTTTTGTTATCTGACCATTCCTCACAAGCCGCAGCCTCTCAGGTAATACTGAGTTGGTGAGAATAGTTTGTAGGAGCCAAGGTGTGCATGTGTATGTGTGTGGTGGCTAAGAGTCTCATTGTAAGGATTTCTGTGACTTGGAGGCTTTTAATTTTCTCCATCTCTTCATTTCTCAGCCAATACTTCTTGATGAAGGATGATTCCTGCCTAATGAAAGCAATCTCTGTGGAAAAATCTTTAAAAGTGAAGGAGGAAAACCATCTATTTTTTGTGAAAGCCACTTCTGATCTTGTTTTTTCCCTTTTATTAAATCTCTCTACTAATTACTGCTTCTCATTCCCTTTTACAGAAGGAAAAAGAAAAGGGTATTATACCTGAGATCCGATTGTAAAAACAGTAAATAATACAATGTTTAGGTCTTATAAGTCTTTCTTTAAGATCTTATTGCATTTACTCAAGTCATGTTCACGAGCAAGTGACAACACTCCTTCACCCCTTCACTTGCAGACAGATAACAAACAGCAAACTAGTGCAGGATCAGAACCAACACACGCAATTTTTAGAGCCTACAAAAGGCAAAAGAAAGGTAACCACTGCACAAAAATACACAATACATATATTGTGCTCAAAAAAACCTAAACAATACCTTCTATCAAGTTAATCAAATACACTATGAGAATTCACAAAGAGTATTAAAATGTCATAAAATAATCATTATTAAATTGAATAAAATAAACTCACTATATCTACACTAGCAAGTCTCTGAAAGGGACAGCCAATATCTCAGTGCTAGAATACTGTTGGGCTACATTCAATTTTTTTAATAGTCTCCGCTCAGGAAAGGCCACAGATAATATAAGCCATGAGAGAACTGTACTAAAGAGCTGCAGGTTAAATAATTCATGGATAAGTAGCATGGGTACATTGTACTACAGTACTTGCTGGATATTTGTGTGACCTACAAGCACCATCAAGCTATGGATATTATGTAAAGTGTTGTACAAACAAAACAGTAATGTTGTATTCAATGACCATGCTAATTTGAAGATGGGTCTCCTTCAAACAAATTCAGGTCAGGATTTAAATTCTGGAAGTCTTTGTTGTTCTTTTTTCAATAGATTCTGTCAATATCCAAGGAAAAAAAAAACAAAAACAAAAACATAATCCTCAAAAAAAAATCTGTCATTCTGGCATTTTTAAGTTTGATGCCATCCATCAGTAAGCAACAAGACCATGACCAGCAGGAAATTTCAGTGTTTAAAAATTAGCTGCCAAATGGAGATAATTTTAGATTTCTGATTCTTGGAGGGAAATCAAAAATCTCTTATTCAGTTCCCAGGTTCCTTAAATAGTACATTGGGAAAATGAGATACTTTAGAAGAAGCCAGTGAAGCCCAGACTTACCTAAAATTATTATATTCTACAAGCAGTTGCCTACAATGCATTTTGGAAGAAAAGACCAGCCCTTCACCTATATTTCCAACCCTGCTAACTCAAGAACTCAAGCAGTACCTCTGTCTATAGGAGAACAGAACCCCGAACTTTATTGCTGTGTTCTTACTCCTCAGACTGATGGCGTCTGTCTTTGACACAGCAAATCTCAGTTTTGGCAGTTTCAACAGCAAGACTGGAGAGCAAAATTTCCACCCAGAGCAGCCCTGTATCTACCAGCGTAAGACAGGTTTTAAACAGTGTAAACTTGGGCCTGCTCAGCTAGAGAAAAGAAATAAGTCCAAGTTGTGAGATAATAAATAATCTTTTTTAAACATGTCATTCTAAAAAATGGTAAATTGTTCTTCTGTTGACTTATTTTAGGTGTCAACAGCCACAATTTGATTGGAGCTTACAGAAGTTACCAGGTTTGAGGCACATGCTCACACTGCCAACTGACTGAGTTTCTTAAAATTGTATGTTAAAACCAATTGTTTCTGGACATCACCTGTCTTGCACCTGATGTAGATTCCCACCTGTTCAGCATTGTCATTGGGATGGTCCTGAAAAAGCTCAAAAGTGCAAATCCATGCATCCAGGGCATTTTAACTTAATAAATAAAAAGCCCACATCTTCCTACTCAACCCCATGGTTAGATGGCAGCTCACTATGGATTTTCAGGTTTAGATTTGCATATCTAAATTCACTTTAGAGCTGGGTGTCTAAATTGTTTCTGTCTTTTTTTTTAATCTGCCCTTGGTTTTACCAAAAGTTTTCTGATTTCCTAGATAAAATCACTTTGCAGCCAAAAACTAAATATTCCAGATCAAAATCTTTATCAGCAGGTATAAAATAGGTAAAAAAGAGATGGAGAGAAGACAGACCACTGCCCTGTGTTGTCACTGTTCATTGAGAAAAAAATGTTACTTAAATTATTTTCCTTGAATGAAATAAACCAATTTTTCCTCGCTCTGTGAAAATCATCATCATCAGTTTATGTGCAATATAGGGCACCTGCAGTCCTGAAAAAAACACCATACAAAAAAAGCATTTCTGTCCCAACTCAGAGGTCTCTGACTTTCTATTTTGATATGTTTACCTTCAAAGCTTAGATGAAGATATTAACAATGCTCTTTTAAGGAACAGTAGAACCAGTGTTTCTATGAATTTCAACTTTTTCCAATGTTAATTGGACCACATGCTTAGTTTGTTACTCCTCTCAGTCTGCAAAAGGCCATGAATATGCTCTTAGAGACACTTCTCAAATGTTTAACAATTAAATTATGCTTAATAGTTCTATATTTTGTTGGCAACTTCAATATGACAATGAGTCATATCCACGCTATTCTCATCAGACCCTATCAAAAGCAGAAGAGAATAATAATTCATTGATTTTGACACAGTGAATCTACAGCACCATCTAACAGTTTTGAAACTATCTCCCTACCCCACCACATGCTCCCTTTTTACAGCTTCAGAAAAATCAGCTAGAATACATCAGGGCATGAAAAATTTGAAATAGTTATAATACATTAGAACTATTAAGAAAAAAGTAGTAAAAGATCTACTGTAGAACTGAAAATACAGTGGCAAATACTTCAACAATTTAAACTCCACGACTTTAGCATGACAACTTTGTAACACAAAGTTCTATTTATAACATATTAATTATAATCCAGTGTTCCAATTATTGTTTGATGCTTGAATCTCTTTCCCTCAACACTGTGCTTCCCAACATAACTACTATTTGAAGGAGGATCTAGAGATAAGAAAGCTTTGAGAGATAGGAGGATCTAGAGAAGGGACCCCCACAACATCCTTCTCTCTAAATTGGAGAGAGATGGATTTGATGAGGGAACAGCTGGATGGATAAGAAGGGCGTTAGATGGTCACATCCAGAGGGTAGTGGTTTATGGCTCTGAGTCCTGATGAACACCAGGGACAAGTGGTGTCCATCAGTGATCTGTACTGGGACCACTGTTATTCAATGTCCTCATCAATGACATAGACAAAGTGGTGGAGTGCTCCCTCAGCAAACTTGCAGCTGACACCAAACCGAGTGGTGCTGCAGACATCCCTGAAGGACAGGATGCCATCCAGAGGGACTTGGACAAGCTCAAGAAGGGGGCCCATGGGCAACCTGGTCTAGTGAAAGGCGTCCCTGCTCAAGGCAACGGTGTTGGAACTAGATGATCTTTAAGGTCCCTTCCAACCCAAACCATTCTATGATTCTCCTCACAGTAGTCTATCACTGGGACCACCTTCAAGTGTTTCAGGGTTTCTAGTAAAGCTTCTGTATTTTGCATGCTACCTAATAGCTAATGTCTCTTTGATGACTCCAAAAAATGGGATTGTGGAGCTTTGTCTAAACCAAATTAGTGACAATGAACACAGTTCTGTAAGACATTTCTGTATTTATTTAGTCCATATGAACTTCCTTGGAAGTCTGAAGGCACTATCCATTTCCTAGTTTGATAATTAATGGTTTTATGACTATCCTTAACATCCACAGGGGAGAAAGATGCACTACACAATACCAAAAATAGACATTTCTTCTACAACTGGTATGCTGTTTTCAGGAAGGAAAACTGAGGCATACAGTGAATAACTTGTTCAGGATCATACACTAAGTCTGCAGCACAGTGTCATGGGTTCACTTGTTCTAAAAACTAAACACGGAATTTTTCCCTTCCCCCTGCCCCACTGTGTGTGGGGGGGTGGTTTTGAAGGGGCAGGCTGGGTTTGCCGTGGGTATTTGACAAAAGAACTGGCTAGTAGACTGACATTCCAGCCTAATGGCTGGGGGGAAGGGGACACAGTTCGTGGTTGCGGGGACGAGGAAAGGTGTGTGTTGCAGAAGCTGGGAGGCTGCTTTGTTCTCAGCCTGTCTGTCTGGCTTGCCGCACGCTGTTTTCTGCCCCCACCCCACCCGGGTGGACCTGCTTGGACTTCATCAAGAGGAACTATTTGAGAAGACAGAGAGACACCTTTGTTTTCCCTCCCCCGGCTCCCGTGTTTTTGGCAGCAGTTTTTGGGCACTTCAGTGAAGAAAGGGGAAGTCACACGGCCAGCAGCAGACACCGTGAATCGCTTTTGGGAAGAACCCTTCTTTCTTCTTTTTCCCCTTCCCGAGGAAGGGGAGGAAAAGGCTCCATTTCAGCCCCCCAACACACCAGGGGCCTCCAATTGGCGACCGCAAGAGCCCAACAGCGCCTCTTGTTGACCAACACCGAGCACAGCAGAGTCTGCACCTCCAGCAATCCAACAGCGCCCCCTGCTGACTGTGGTTAGAATTGCATCAAAAAGCACAAACTGAACTGTTTACTTTTTATTGAAAGGGATTTTTGGGTATAGGATTATTGTTCAGTTGGAGTTTTGTTTTGTGTTCTTTTGTTGTTCTGCCAATACACATATATCCTTTAATAAAGGGCTGTCATTTTTCCTTTCTCCACACTTTCTCAATTGGAGCCTCTTAATTTCGGATTTACAATTGCTCAGAGGGAGGAGTTTTGCTCTTCCTTATAACTCATCCTCCTTAGCAAAACAGTTCTGTCTCATTAAACTGAGACATACAGACAGGACTGAAATGTCAAGTTCTTGAATCTCTGTACCTTGGTAACCACTATTCTGCTCATAATAAGTTTTATGTCATAGAAGGTACTGAGAATACTCATACATGTCATCAAGTGTTGAAACGTATAAAAAACAAAGTAGCACCACATGAATACATAATAAACTATGTCATTGCGCAATGTTAAAAACATTTCAACTTCTCTGATTCTCATCATTCCCTCAGCCAGGAGTAAAACTTGGTGCTACTTACATCTTGAACCTGAAGCAACCACAGAACACGCTGAAGTCATACAATATCTCATGTTTCTACTTGTGCCTTTTGTTCTCAAGTGAAGGACTGCACAAATAAGACAGCACGAAGCCCAGGCAAAGAAACTCTGCCAGCCAGGGAAAAGCCAGCCCAGGTGCCGACACCACACTTCTAGAAGTAACAATGCCAGGACACACAATGCAGCCAGTTACTCATTAGCTTGGCCTTTTAATTTTCTGAAGAATGTGAGAGCCAAAGTGGCAGATCTGTGGCCCTGTCAAGGCAGGAGGACAGTGGTAGCAATGGATGGCTACTGTTTCTGGCCAAAGTGTGAAGGTCTGGGCCACTGGGCACAGATTAGTGCCTGTTTTCTGGCTACTAAAAGGCTGGGATCACTGTGCTTTTAGTTTTCTACTGTTACTACACTTACCTACTTATTATTAATACTGATTTATTTAAAAGAAGAAGGGAAATCAGGAAAACTAGCTTAACTGTATTCATGGCTAAAGAGTAATGTGCTAATAAAATACAGAGAGGCAAGTCAGCTGGTCAGTGGTACCTTTGTTCTATGACAAAAACTCACTTTTGCTGGTATCTTCTCATCACTAGACTGCAGCAACTTACTGCCAGCCAAAACTCAGCAAAAGCTGTCACTTCACAAACAGACAGCAAATCAAATTGCTCTAAGGCAACATTTTCCGATGCCAGCTCCTGCATTTTTGCACAGAATAAAGATAGCACTATCATCTGACTACTGGACCTTTCAGGGAATTAACACTGCCATAAGTGAACCTAAACCAGAAACAAAACAAACCTGATAGTTTTCTTTATGGTTAGTAAATTGAATTGCCTCAGTTGAAGGTTCAGCAAGCACCAGTGCTTTCAACAGCAAAAGGAGACAGGGGCCACCTTGCCACTTTAAGGGCGGTGGAAGTGAAGGAAGAAAATTCTGCTGCTGAGAGCTTTTAGCCTTGCTTAGCTGCTTGCAGAACTGCAGCTCAAGGCAGATGGCATATATATCTCCTGTTTGTCTCACGTTGTTGGTCGACTTCCTTCAGATTTCATAGAAGTTCTTTCATATGTAAGTCCTCAGTAATCAAGAAAAGTTAAGAGATACACATTAAATTTTAGGGGCTTTATTGGATTATTCCCTTGAAAAAGTTATAGAACTTGAGTATGCTCAGCGTTGTTTACAACATGCTAAAAAAAGATTCATTTATTCTTCTAATTACTACATGTAATTTAGTGCCTCCTTTTTTTTTTTTTTTTTTAACTAGTGGAAGTCTTTGAGATTT
>VXAY01002689.1:1088857-1117377 GCA_013399855.1 Oxyruncus cristatus
TTAACTAGTGGAAGTCTATGAGACTTATTCTATTTTCAATTAAACCAGTATAAACCCGGAATAGTTCTACTGAAATCAGTGAATTTTGGTGGTGTAAAAACTGGAGGCAGTTATGTGATGACTTCAAAATATGTTTTATATGTGAATTTTCATGATGTTAAGTAAACCAGAATTCATAAGAACGCATCATGAAAACATTTCATGTTACGATTTTATAGTGTCTGATGTACTCATAGTGTTCCATTTACTATTTAATCAAACCAGCTTTGAATTAAAGAAATACATTGCTCCAGAATCAGCACTGGTCTAGATATTCCATTTAAAAATCTTTAACTACTGTCAAATAATTTGGTAGCTTTTCTAGAAGAGAGGCAGCTAAAAAGAAAAAAAGAATGTTTAAACAATGTAGGTCTATCATAAGGCAACTTTGGGATGCAATCATCTTACGATAATTTTTGAACCTTATTAACCATAAAGGATGAGTCAAAGGGGTCTCTGAAGTGACACACAGCTCTGAAAGGCTGGTAAGATCATGTAAAATGCCAAGGAAGAGAACTCAGCTATGTCAGCATAATTGTTTTTCCTTAAGTGTTTCTTCATAATACTTGTTCAAACTGCATAAAGATTATGTGACTTGTTCATTGGGGGAGAAAAGGGCTCAGGGTTAACCAGAGTTGTCAAACCACCTCTGTAAACATCTCTAAACAGAACTGTTTCAAGTCAAAAAGCATAGCGCAAATTTATTTACTATGACATGACTTTAGACTATGGCAGCACAGCAGGAGCAAAATGAAAAACTTTTGCATAACTCCCTGCAGAGTTCATTCCTGAGATGCAGGATGGCATTGCAAAAACTTATCAAAATTCAGAAGATGGGAAGCCTTCACTTGATCAGCTTTCACCATACCACCAGATGTTGCTGCAGCATTGGCAAAAGCAACGGGATCGCAACATGTAGGATAATTCAGAAAGTTCAAACATCCATTTATACTACTAGAAAAATCAACTGTCCATGAAAGAAAACACAGAAAGGAAATTTATTATCAAATAGAGCAATTGACTAGACTAGTTTTGTTATTTCATAATACATTATTTGTGGCTAAAAAGAGAAAAAAAGCAATGAAATATTTACAATTATAGATAAATCACATAGCAATAGCCATATATGAAACTCTTAGCAACTACATGTCCTAACTTCTGCTCCCCAGATAGCAATACAACTTTATCTGGTTTGATAACGACACATGCATGATGGCAAGGGGTGATGGATCACTCATATCCTCCATACTTCAGTGAACTGACCAACCCTCTCCAGGGAAGGGAAATTATGGTCACACACATTTAGACCATGCATCGATAACAATTACATTCTAATGCATTTCTTGAGACTTCTGCTATAATAAGGGGGGAGGGTGTTTGGGGGGGGTTTGTTTGTCTTTTTTTTTTTTAACAAGGGCTTCCTCACTGTGAATTAAAACATCCAGGAAACAAACTGCAAGTCATTAAATGACCAAAACAACATAAATTTTCAGGGGGAGCTGTGCCAAACTCACAGACAGAATTAACAAGAACATTAGCCTCTCCCAGTTTTTAATAAGATATGTCACAAAAATATTAGCATGCAATGTAGTTATTTAGGTTTTGTTATCGAACAAAATGTGCTGTAAGGAATAAATTTTCACACTCTACAAAATTAAATCAATATAGATTTGCCTATCAATATAGAAATGTCTATGTGGAAGTCTAAACAATGTTTATCCAGCATATCAATGACTAGGCAATCTTCACATTTAACTGTCTAAAACTAAGCTATTCTCAAAGAAAAAAACAAGGAAATAGGTGAGTCTGCAGAATCTTCTGCTTGGAAAGGCTGGATTTGATGATGTCTTTCCTCACAGGTAGCAAGCACTCCTTGAGTTGAATAATGCTCAACTTGGTTTGGCATGGTGAAGTCAAATGGTATACTTAGCTAAAGTAACTAAAATAATTCTTTTCAGGAAATGCTAGCCTCTCTCTCTTGACAATAGAGTGAACTTAGGAAAGCTAGGCTCCAACCTAGGAACTTTAACTACAGACTTTCAAATTGAAGCAGATTTTGGTTTAGTATAACATTTCACTTCTCAAATGTAACTGCTGAAAAAAAACTCATGGAGGAAATACCTCTGTTGAATTTATTTTTCCTATTTTATTTTGTATGGAATTAAAAGTGATTACCTATATGTAGTGCAGATGCAGTTATGAAGAAAGCCTCCATCTTTTTTTCCCAGCCTTCCTTAACAGAAATATGACTTAATAGAACACAGTACACTCCTCATTATTTTATCTACACAGATTGAAACCCAACCCTCCAAAAAAAGAACATTCCAGACAGCTAGCACGATTTAGGATCTGTACTTTTAAGAGGTTCAGCTTTGGGAACAGTTTTGTTGTACAGATTATTTGTAATAACTTAGTACTATAATGCTCAGTGTTTGGAGACACTTGTCAAAAACCAAATTTTAAACAGAAATTGCAAAACAAGAGTGAATGCTAGTGGAAGAGAACACAGCTGGAGAATTGAAGATCTCTGGTACCCAATATGAAATAGTGAAGAGATTACCTATTACTGAGTTAAAAGTGTGTCGAAAAGGTCCAGTTTTTGACAGGTCACTGAATCAAAACAATTGACAAAGAGAACCCGATTGTCTCACTCTGCATTTGCAATCAATGTCAATTGCCCATGTCAGAGACTACCATCAAAAAATAACCCTATTACTGACAACAGCACATTTAATGCATTTCATGTGCTCAGTAATTTTCAGCTAGCTCAGATAAAAGATACCAACTACGAAACTATTACAAAAATGTGAGTACTGTCCTGTCTTCTGATGGGGGTATATTAAGTAGAAAGATAACCGAAGAAAGTGTAAAGAATTTACACTTTATCCAAGTGTACTCAACTAATCCAGTCCCCGATAAAGACCAGAGCGTTAATAAAATTTGGCAAGGGGAAGAAAGGAGGGGAAAGGGCTTCAAAGGCTAGTTTTAGGCTGGGAATTACAGTAGACCAGGGACCATTTTCTGGCCCTATGGTCAAGGGGCACAGTGTGACTTGCATCCATACAGTTTCTCTGCTTTATCTCGAAAACCAAAGTGGCCACATGTAGACTGCCTACTGAGAATAGACCTCGACACATGCTACTCACTCCTCTGGATAAAACTCTGACAGAGACCATGTTCACCATTTAACACCAGGAATGAGCAAAGGGCAGTTTTCAGGTCCATGACCCAACCCTGTGTAGTTAACTAGGACAGATGTAGGAACAGGGAGATGTGGATTAACCCTACATCGTAAGCAGAATGTGCTCAGCAGCAGGAATCATTCTCTGAAGAATAATGCTTATGCAAATGGACAATACCTTAAAGTATAAATAAGATTGAAAATTCAGACTACGGAAGAGATATGTAAGGCATAACAGCACAAAATCAAAACCACTTGGGAAGAGACCACAGACTTATACAGGCTACGAAAAATAGCACGGTATCTGTCAGATGAAGGAAGATTTAAGATATGCAGTGGTTCATATCAGTGCATGAAAGTTTGCAGGCACCAGTCAAGTATGCATAGCACAGGCAGAGAGGCTAACTTGCAACATGACTTCCTCAGATGATTTTCTTCTGGCAGTATTGCCCATCACCAGAAGATAAACAGACTGTCAACAGGAAAGTACATCAGGACATTTATTAACTTTAAGCAGAGTATTAGAGCACTGAGTCAGTGGGATGTCAAATACAGTGTTACCAGCATTGAAAGAAAAGAAAGAGATAATAAAATGCAATTAAAAGTATCTACAAAACAGAGATGAAGATAGACAGCAAACTGCCAAAACAAAAATCTGCAGCGGTAATTTGCAGATGCAAAACATTGTCTTCATCAAAAGTGTGATACTACTGATGGGTCGAGTCAAAACAAACACAGGAAAGTCTGAAGACTTTTTAGGTGTTGAGAAGCTCTGAAGAACAGGTAGCAGCTGAAAACCCAGCAGGTTCATTGTTCAGGTTACTAAAAAAGCTCCACTCGGGCAAAAGGAACCAGATCAACTAAAAGAAGAGGCTGCAAGCAAACTTCTGTAAAAAAAAGGATGGTGCTCTTTTCCTTAAATTTAAATACATGGAACAGCAAAATGTCTAGTCCAAGAGCAAAGGTCTAAGGCAATATTGTTTCATTTCATTTACTCTATTTTTTAATAGAAGAACAGGTTGTTGAAGCAAAATCTTAAACTCACTACTGTGCAGAGGAAAGGAAACACAGCCAAGGAAACACAGCATCCAACTGCAAAAATAAGCTGATTACAAATAGTTCAAAGGAGTGAACTGGCAAAATTCTCATAAAGCAGTATGGTCCAAATGGTAAATATATGCTTTACTCACTCTGACCATTGTCAAAAGCAGAGTCCAGTGCAAAGTAATTGGTTTTGTGTCTAGTCCATGTCACAAAAACATTCATATCTTTATTTACAGAAAACCAGTATCAATGGCAAACAATGCAGCACGGACTCAAGATCAGCTTTTCAAGCATCACCTTGAAAGTATGGCAACTATTTTTAAATTACAAATTGATGATTTGCAAACTGATTACAAGCTGGGGGAAATTTGGTGGCTGCATGAAAATTCTCTATAGCATTTGATAAAACTTCATTGGAATAAAATCAAAACCTTGAGTTACTATCAAACTCATTTTTAAAACTGTCCCATTATAGAAAAAGTGTAGGTTGCAGCAGTTCAGGACAACTATATGATTATTAGTAGTGCAGCCTAACCAGAACAGACTTTTCAGGCCCCAAAACAAAATCAAGGTCTGAATTCATAGAAGGTACTTGACATTATTAGAATGGTGAGTTGGCAACGTTACTGAAAAATTATTTTAAAAAGGATAACATAAAGATAACTCACAGGGCTGAAAAATCCCAGAGACAGGCTAGACATGTTTGATATTGCTCCTGAATAGTGCCATTGGAGAATTTGTCTAGACTTTGTCACATGCATAAAAATACAGGCTCTGACAGTCCGAAGAGACCTACATGGTGGGACAGAATAAATTGTCCCCTGGAGTAAAGTAGTCCTTGATTTACTTAAACTGACTGGGAAGATGTATATATTAATTCTAGACTATTATTTAAATTTTCCTGAGATAGCATTACTAGATTGCATTGCAGTTGAACAGGTGATTATGCAAATGTATTTTTTGCTAGCCATAGAATATCTGACACAGTGTTTAACACTGGGCCACAGTTTACTAGGGAGAATTTGCAACAATTTGCAGTGAAGTATGTGTTTACCAATGTGATGATCTTTAAAAGGCTATTGCAGAACAATTCAAATCCAAAGAACATGAACACATTTAATTTAAGCCTCATTAAATCTGCCTATTCCCTTCAGATTCTGTCATTTCAATAACAAAAAAATTATGGTTTCTTAAAAGAGTTAAGCATCCCTAGCAAAAATTTACTTTCTTGTGAAAAAGTCAGCAGTCACTCCTTTGCTTCTTTATGAACCAAAGAAAAACAGTTGTACCCTGAGTATGGCAAGAGACTACACAATCCTTTTGCAGAACACTGGATAAAAAGCTGCTGTTAATTATCAGGGCCCCTGTAGAACAAACAGAATGATGGGGAGGGCATAGTGAAAAGGTAGATTCATTAATGAAATTCCCCTGTGCCACGGTTATCAGGGCAGTTACCTGCTTGTTCTCTTTCTGGCTTGCTTGATTTTAATCCTTTGAGTGTCTACCTATTCTGGGGCCAGGTTAATTGTTGTTCCACCTTCAAACTAGAAGCTGCACTACAGAACCTCTGTAAAAATTATATTAAAACAGTAGCTTAGGCTGAATTTTGCACATCTATTCCTCTCAATATTCTGTGACCATTGGCAACAAATTACTTGACTGTCTTCTTTTGAAAACAAGATAGTCTTATCTTTGTGTCTATCCTATGTAGGGGTTTAGCTTCCCTTTAACACAACATAGGCAGATAAAATTATGTATTCTGTCATCTACCAAAGTTGCCTATATCAGCTTAGTTTCTCTAAGGAATTCTGTTTTTCAAAAGAGAACTCTTTTATTTATTTATTTATTTATTTTAAATCCTCCATGTTTCTTCTCACTTTAGACCACCTGCTTGGACACCAAACTAAAGTGTCAGAAGTCATAAAGATAGGTAGGTTAGCGAAATATTTATCTTAAGCTTCTGGTTTCTTACTTGCTTAAGAAAGAGACCAAATGAGACAGGCAATAAAGAAACTTCAGTTCAGAAGCCCCATGGTCGTGTTGGTGCATCATTGTGCCCAAGCTTAAAATACTGTGTGAGGGTGAAGTGTGACATCATCCAACCTGCCTGTTAAAGCAGGACATCCTTCTGTGAGGTAAAATGTTTCAGTTTGAAACCTGACAGCAGAAAAGGGAAGCAAACAGGACTTCTACTTTGCGTGTTCAAGTCACTAGATCGTTACAAAAGAGGTGGACAGCAACATGGCTACTACCATTCTTTTAAGTAGAAGTGGGAAACTGTTGCTCCCTTTTCATGTCTGTGGACACATATACTCATAAGGCCTAACTCAGCAGAGACCTTGCAGGTTTAGTAATGAATTTTTGCAAACTTTATCTGCCTTGCTGCTGACAGAGCAGTGAGAGTACATTCAAAGGAAAATAGAGATCCTGGAAATTATGTCATGTGTTTAACCTGCCACAGTTATCATAACAAGTAGTTAAACCTTCAGGAAGCATAATCACTGACCGGTTGAATGTAGGCACTTCCAGAGTTAAGCGGTGCTGAAAGGAAACCTCTCTGAACCACCGTGAGGCTTAGGTGTAACAAGAGTGCACCCTTCAGTACAGAAGTGCCTGAACTACTTGGGTCTGGTACAATAACTTAAGAAATAAATGAGGGATGAAAGCAAAAGACATTCTAAGTTTTACACTTGAGAACTATCGGGGCATAATGCCATACAGATGCCATACACGAGGCACAGCCATAGCCAGGGCTTCATTACATGTAGTTAGAAAAACACAAGAGGGGTTTTTTTTTTGTTTGCTTTAGAATTGATGGATAAACAAACAATAATGGAAAATCTAATTTTGTTTCAACTAATCTTCTTCTTCCAGCAAAACAGAAAACCGGAAATATTCCAAATTTCTTAAGACCAAAAATAAGTATTTTACTCTGAGGTTGTTTAGCCCTTCTGTTTAAGCTTAATTTTAAATGAAAAATGTAGGCTTGAAATACAAAATGTAAGTGTTTTGTTTTTAAATATCAAAAGTTGCTTTATTCTTGACATTCTTGACAATGAATGTCTTCCACTGCAGAGATTTCAAAAATAAATACCTGAGGTTTTTTTAACTGCTCGTGTTTGGGCTTTTTTTTCACCTGAAGCTGTGGGACATATTTTTCCTTTTAAAATAGAAATCATTTTACTTACCAAAAACTCAACTTTTTGAGCAAATTATTATTTGCAAGGCCTTTTTCTTGGCTCTACCAAAGAATCAGTACCATTCCACTGCTGCTACAAGATTTTCTTTGTGGTACTATAGCTGTAACAATAAAATTACTTTTTGTACTAAAAGTCTTAAGGGAGCTATTGCAATGAAGAACCAAAACAGCAGATGCTACCCAGTATAAGTTCTGGTAAGTATCAACTGAAAAATAACTCACAAAAGATAACACAAGCACTTCAGCATTAGGAGATACAAGTAAGCACAAAAGTGTATGCTATTTTCAAGAAAATATGGTACCCAAAGGCACTAATAGACTCTATGGACTAAGTAATGTATTTAGCAGTGTAAAAACAAAGCTTTTATCAACTTACAGGAGTACAAAAGAGCAGCAAAACTCACTAGCTCTTTTTCCTTCCACTAAATAGCAGAACTGATTTAAAAATTATTAAAAAGAAAATTCTAGTCTGAAGACACCCATGATACAATTTAAAAAATTATAATTAGTGAAGGAGAGTGAGAAGAAATTTTAAATGAGAAAGACTTAATATTCTCCTTATGCTACCGTAAAACTTTTACCACAATAATAGTCATATTGTTGCTATCTTTAATGGCTCCAATTCATGCTCAAATTACTTTCTTGGAAAACTGAAAGGCAAAACTCAAAATTTTTTAAATGTCCTATTTTACTGAAAGTGTGGGTAAAGGAACACATACGATAATGACATTTCCTTGGTACAGGAAGCACTGCTTAAGCCAAAAAAAAAAAAAAAAAAGAATCTTGCACTTAAATCGAGTTTTAAGATTTGTTGCTTGCAGCAGAAAACAACTATGACAAAAATCAGAAACCTAGAAGGTGGATCTTCTGTTGGCATATAACTGATACAGCTGCTTAGATTTCAGGTTAATTAATTTCGTTCTAGATGACCCTTGTCCAGGAGAAGAAATGCATGTAATGTATTTAAAACTTTGCAAAGGTATGGCAGAGCCTCACAGGAGACTCTTTGTGTCAGACAATACGCGATCATGAAAAGAATTTTTGAGAACAAACTATTTTGTGTCCTTACCATAAAGCTCACACAGTGACTCAAGCACTTCCAAAATAATATAGGTAACTCACTCACACTAAAATTAAGCCATTAGGCAAAGACTGTCTGAGGCCTAAACTGAGAAACTGGTCCTGATCCTTACCAGTGCGAATTTCTGCTCTGTGTACGGGAGCACTAGTGGATAAGTGGTTGCACATGAAGGAAGCACAGAGAGCAATATAACAGCTGTAGGAGTGGAAACGAATCTTTTTTAAAGAAAACACATGATATGGGGAAAGGAGGGGTAGAATCAGAGGATTTACATTTGGAGGTTCTTCCTATTGTTCCCTTTCTCCCAAAAGACAGATACTTACTGTGGTTCTGGAGTGTACCCACTGGTGGTGAGTAGTAAATGGAGGCTGATGGCCAGAGCAGGCTGGGCCTTAGGTTGAGTACTGATTGAGGAGATCCGACCGTAACGGTTTAAGTGGTTCAGAGGGTGGACTGAATTTCACTCATCTTGAATGTTATGAGTGTAAGAATGCAGTACAAAGTTAAATGGAGAAACTAGAAGCTGTTCCTTGTGAACCGTGCTTAAACTTGGAAAAATTAACGGGACATAAAAAAAAAAAGGAGTGGGTTTATTCCCTTTCTCCAAATATTTTTTTTATTTCATCTCCTCTCCTCTACCTTATGCACAATGGTAAAACTTGCACTACAAGCCTGCATACCCTATCCATGTAAGGGTTGTGGTCTATGACAGAAAGTGAACAACAGAGTAAGAACATGGGAGATCACATAAATGACGACTGGCCTTTTTTCCATTTGCCTATTCAGTAATTCCCTATTTTAAATACACACTGTTGAGTAACTCACAGAGGCTTCAGAGAACGTATGAGAATGACTTTCCAACAGTGACAGACAAGATTCAGAATAAAAAATTTCACTGCCAGGCAAGAAAAATTTGCAATAATTTTCTGTAATACAAGCAGACTTTTTTAGCACTTTTATTGCAGAAGCAATTCTAAATAACAGAGCTTGTCTTATAATAGCATTTCTATAATAATGGTGTTTTATAACAGAAGTGCTATTATTACAGAAATGGTATTATAATAGTAGCATTATTATTGTGGAATCTTTTCCATAACAGGAGTGCTAAATAAGCCCGTTGGTATTACAGAAAATGATAGCAAACTTATTCTGTGGTGCTGAAAATGCCTAAGCCTTTATGTCTCATGTGATCCAGACTTTAAGAAGGTTCATGGAAGTCTAAAAAAAAATCTTTCAAAAGGAATCCATGCTGCAGACCAACTGAAGGCCCTGGCATGGCTCAGTAAATGGTATATCTGTCACCAAATTTTAAAATCTATCTCAAACTCCAAACGAAAAGTGATTCAATGCAGACGTTAGCAGAACATGTCTTTGGTAAGACTAAAACATTTTCAGAGCTGGAATATAGCACTAAAATGTTGGAATATCATCTGAGGTGATAAAAAGATGTAATATTCAATAACAGTTATACAGCAAAAGTGCTTTGGAAACAATTTTATATCCAAATCAACCGCATTAATATAAATTTCCCTCATCATTCAATAAAGTATATATTGCTTTGCCACATACTTAGGAAGTATTCATCTGAAGAATTTAACTGTATATACAGGAAATGAATAAGTAAATTTTAGTTTATAAAATTCAACTTCTTTTTATTAAAGTTATCTGGTAATACTTCAGTGCTGAGATTCTAGTGCAGTATAGAAGACAGAAAGAATTTAAGTTCCACAGCTACTGACCTTTTTAACATTAAAATAAAATCCTATATACTTCTAGGTTGATACAATCAGATTATACCATCTGGTTAGGATGGAGTCTATGAAACAGTAAAGTAAGAAAATTCAATAAACTCATATCCTCTGCAGGCATTTTTACATTTTTTAGACTGTCATGAAAGCTTTATATGTGTGTTTGTATGAAATGAACTTATTTTATTATTGATTTCAGGCAGAAAGGAATTTTGCTGGATCTTTTTTTGCACTCTGCATTGCTTTACAGAGTAGTACTCTTTACAGCAATGGTCCTAGCTCATAATCACAAACAAAAAATTTCATGAGCTATATTTTATTTTTAAGACTGAAAGATAACTTATGAGATACAAAGACATAGTTTAAAATGCATATTTAAGAAATAATTCTAATGTAATAAAATAAAAATAAAAGTTATTGATTGCCTTTTCTAATTAAGTTTCTGAAATACACATTCAAAAACTTGGCATGCTTACAACCCACATGGTCAACAGAAATTATATATTCACTTCAAAAATAATGGGAAAAGACTTGCAAAACTGTTCTTACAAAACCCCCACAAAGCTAAGCCTATCTCTGCTGCTTCCTCTGGGTTTGTGATCATGATGTTAAAGCACAGGAGCAAATATTCTTATGTTCAAGTCCCTTCCCTGAACCAGGGTTTCGTTCTGCACACACTGAAGCTGAGGATCATTCAGCCACTATGAAAGGTACATTGCAAATACTGCTCTTTCTCTATAGCTCAGCAGTGTCTTTTCTCCCTACACTTGCATTTCTTTCTCTCTGTGATTTTTAATTCTTTCCACACACTAGTTAGGTTATGAGCAAAGTTCATCCACATTCTGCTACTTCTTTTCTTGCTCTTACACATTTTATTTCATGGCCTGCCTTATGTTTCAATATCAAAGTCAATACATTGTCTGTTTTTACTTCTTATTCAAATCACTGTAAAGTCCAGCCAGATTGCCTACATCAAAATACTACTAACAGTTTAAAATTAATGATGGTTTTTCCAAAGAGAAAGGTTTAATTGATGGCAAGTATGGCATTCCAGTGCATCTTGGGTTTTCCTGTTCTTTACATTACGTAGGTTCTTTGGGGCATGAAATGTCTATTTCTCTCTTTTCATAGGAAAGAGTACACATTCTGTTGGCAGCACCTGATATGCAGGGAAGTTTCTGAAGTACCCACTCATGCCATGCTCTCTCCTGCCAATTCTATCTTGCTTTCCTTAGCACCAAAAGCATTGCTATTCTTTTCAGTTATTCTGCAGAATACTTTTCTCAAATATTTCATTTTGTTTTGTTAACTCTGTACATGTGTCACACTTGATGGCTGCAAGTCCAGTCCATGCCTAGTTGAAGCCACTGTTTTATTATCTTCTCATAATTCTTTTAAACTCTTGACACATGAACTTATAAAGTAGAAAAAGAAATTAAATGCTTAATTTTTTCCACAGTCTGTTGATGTAATACTAACTAGCAAAACAATATGCTCTTCCTCCCAGGGTTCCTATGCCCCATAAGTAAATCAAATTCAAAATGAGATCACGGTACAGTGACCTCATTCTGAATGTTACCTTATGCTTTTGGCAGCCCAGAAGAAAACACCCCTAGCTCTTGTGTTGTGTTTCGATCTCTTTGAATTTCTCCAGAGGTTTGAATATCTGCTAAAAAGCATTCTGCAGCTCTGAATACACCAAAAGAGGAAAGGGAAGCAAATGTGGGGCAGGGGAGGAGAAGGGAGGGGTGTGAAAAGTGGGGATTAGTTGATATAAAAATGTCAAGCTGCCTGCAGTGGAGGCAAGAAGGGGTCGAGGGTAATAAAGCCAATTAGCAGAACAGAGGATAAGAAGCTATATTTGAAATAAAGGAGTGATAATTTTAAGCAGCAAGGGAGAGATTAGAATACAGAACTGCTAATGTTATGCAGTTTGGGAAGGAGATGGTAAAGAGCTGGATTGAGAAAGACAAGACAAAATCAAATACAAATCGTAACATTTCTTCAAAATTAATGATGCTTTCTTTCTGTACTAGCCTCCATGCTGAATGATGTACACATCATGCAGATCTGATTCCCTTGCTTTCTTTTCTTGCAGTAGGATTCTTGCAAATACGAATGTTTCTTATTCGTTTCCAAGCAAATTCTCTCCTTTGTCTTTCATAATAAACTGATTTACTAGAATTCTTCTTGACTAATCTCCTATTTTGCATGGCCTTACAAACATTCAGTGTCAAGTATTACTTTAAAATAACCCTATTTTCTATTTTGAAGTACATCGTATAATTACTCATTTTATTTTGTAGGCTATTTCCCAGTATATTGCTAACTTGTTTCCTTATTTTACACAGTTTGCTACTCGGTAATAACAGCATAAAGAGCACAACGCAAAATTTAGGCTTAATTTAGATTCTGCTTATTTTTTTTTTTTCTTTTTTAAATACTTCGGTCTCTGAATATACTGGTTTTGTTTTTTCAACTGTGTTAATGTTCTTAAAGAGTACGATATATTCAGAACATCCCAGTCCTCGTTGCTTTCTAGAGTAGCTTTCACTCCCCACACTGTCAATTTACAGCAAGGGCACACTTGTAACACGAATCATTGGCATTTAAATACCTAAGAGCATTTTTTGTAATTATTGGGTTTTACTCACATATCTTGAACAATATATTTGAAACCAAAATAAATTTGCCTCCCATTTTGCTGTACCTCTATTCAGACATAACTGGCTTGAATGTAAACAATCAGGGATTCCAAGCACAAATGCACAATATTTGTCAGTGGATATACATCAAGGCTGAACTCTCTATTCCTAAAATTAAAACTCAGATAGACTTCAGCAGGATCAGCATTCACCCCATGAATACAATATCTCATGTTCACTAGAGAATCAAGAATAAAATTTTGTTATCTGAGCCATCCTTTAACAGAGAAAAGTCTAAAATATTATCTCAAATTGAGAAAATGTAAGAAGTATTTTGAACAAATTGATGATTTGGGTTATAAATAATCACTATGAGTCAGAAGTAACCATGCATATTTTTAAAACAATTCACACATAAAATTGCTGGTATAATAACAATGGTCTTTAAATGACCATTTAAATCTGCTGTTGTACAAGAAAAAGGGAGATGGCATATATAATAGCAATTCATTAAAATGTCTCAGGAGTAGATCTGGGAACTACAGACTAGAAAGTCTGACTTCTTTATTAAACAAACTGTTACAAATTAAAATTATGAATATGTTAGTAAACACTTGGAGCACAAGAAAACAGAGTTTTTGTAAAGAGAATGGATGTTTCACAATATGTTAGAGGTTTTTGAGATGTATGCTATGGGTGATCTCTTGGACAGATGTTCCTCACCAGATCTGAATTTTGAATATCTCCAAAAATGACAGTTACAAAACCTCTTTGTAGCCTTGTTCAGAATTTGATCACCCTTGATGGAACAAGGCAAAACAACTTTTCACAGTCTAATTGGAATTTCCCTTTGCATAGCTCTGATCTTTTCACTCTGTACCTCTGAGTAGTTTCTGGCTACTCAGTAACGTCCCACTGGTAGTTCAAGGCAGTGGCAGGGTCCTCCCTGGACCTTCTTCCAATAAACTCACCTCTCTCAGTTCCTTATTTGTCATGTGTCCTTTAGCAGAGCATAAAATTGGGCACAGCAGCAGCAAAAGTTCTGATCAGAAATTAAAAAAATACTTCCCTCCAGCTTTGCACTATGCAAGTGGCCTTCATTGCTGTGAGGGTGCCATGGTGACTCACATTCAACTTCTTCACCAGGACCCTCAGGCTCTTTACCACAGTTTCTTTTTATCCTGCCAGTACCCAGCCAATCCACAACAGTGGTTCACTGAGTGACCAACTAATCAATTAGCAGATGGAATTCAAAGCATTGGATAAGAAGAACACATAACTTCTTGGCTGCTGCTTGAGAAAAATTTTGAAGACATTGCAGGTGATTCACAGAATCACAGAACTGTTTATTTTCTCTTCTTGAGGTCAAACAAATACAGACTTTTAGCATTTCTAAGTGGTATTAAAAGTGCTCCAATTCCTTAATCATCCAGAACTGGACTCAGCAGTCCAGATGTGTCTCATCAGTGATGAGTAGAAAGTAAGGATCACCTCTCCCAGCTTTCTGGTAATGGTCTGCCTAAGGCAGCCCAGGATGTTGTTAGGGCTGTGGTCCAGTTGACAAGGTGATGATAGGTCAAAGGTTGGACTCAACAATCTTGGAGGTCTTTGTCAATGTTGTGATTCTGTTATTTGCCTTCTTTGCTGTGATAATGATGAGTTTGCTGTGCACCAAGACACTAATGTTCCTCTCAGCTGAGCAGCTTTTCAGCTGGTAAGTTGCCAGTGTGTACTGGTGCCTTGGGTAATTGTTTCCCAGGGCAGGATTTGGCATTTCCCTTTGTCAAGCTTCATGAAATTCATCTCAGCTCCATTTCTTCAGCCTGACTAGGTCTGGCACACCTCTCAGTTTTGTATCTTCTGCACACTTGCTAAAGTTACACTCTGCCCCATCATCCAGGTCACTAATAAAAGTGTTTAACAGTACTGGCCCCTCTGCCAACCCCAGATGGACACCACTAGGTACAGCACTAGTGACTCGCTTCCAGCTGCACTTTATGCCACTGATCACAATCCTCTGCAGCTGTGAACTAATCTAACCTGCACTTTGGCAATTGTCTATGTGGAGACCATGTCAAAAGCCTTACTAAAGATGAACACAAATTGTCCTCCCTTCATCCACCAAGCTAGCCAGGCAGTGACATGAACAGATCAGCAGCGATCATAAAGAAGGTAGAAAAACAAGAGAAAGAAATTTACAGTGAAACAGAAAACATCACTGAGAACTATTCAAGAAATACATCTATTTCATCAATACATGATATATAACTCTGACATGCCTCGTTAAGAAAAAAAAAAAAAGAATGCCAATAGAAAAGCAGAAAAAGGCAAGAATACTCAGAAGCATGATAGTGCTTTAAAAGAGAAAAAGCTTAGCAGATTAGGACCCAACATAGAGGGCATGACTTAGTGTTCATATAATAAAAATCCAAAGTCATAAACAAAGAGGAGGTTGGGATTAATCATTATGTATCATAAAATTAAAATTACAAACAGTGACATCATCAAACAAAAGATTTAAAAAAAAAAGAAATACTGCTTTTTACAATGCATCATATGCTGTGGAGCTGCAGGTTTTCTTTCTGAATCTCTGGAAGCCAGAAGCATAAATGGCTTCTGAGAAGGACTAGACTAATTGACAGAGAATAGGTACATCAGCAGTTATTAAACACAGCAGTCTAACTGCAACCTCTCACTCATGCAAGCCCTAAAGCACTGGTTGCTGAAAATACTAGAGTGAGAGCGATCCTATACGTTCTTGTTGTCTTCCTAAAGTATCCACTACCCACCAGCACAATGGACAAGATGCTAGTCTAAGTATACTTTTGATGCAACATATTTTGACCATTCTTACGATTATTCCATGTTAACTAGACGTATGAGCTACAGAAAAAATAAAAGTTACAGTACTGAAACTCTGGTTTAATGACCATAACTATTTGGTAAGGTTGCTTTTAGAGTTGCTCCTCAGAATAAAATTGCCTGCCTTTACACAGTGTGGCTGATTTTATCAACTATTATCATGAGTGCTGGGTGCTCTGACAGTAGGTCCTTCACAGGCTTTGTACAGACTATCAGTGAGTAACAGAAAAGGATGAGGGATGGGCATAGAAGTGGACCTTTCACAGTCATGGATCTGCATGAAATAGCGCAGGACTCTAGAGCAGAAATAAAAACAGATTCTGTGGAAATTTTACATCTATAGCTAAAGCACTTTCTAGTATCTTTTTTGCTCACTGGTTACTTTCAGCTACTTAGTCAACAACCTATCTTTAGAATAGCTAAAACTTGGTTTTGTTTTGCACTCATGTGCTGGGTTGAGATGCCAATGCACCCCAAGCATGTTCCATATACTTATTTTACCCATTCTGGTCATACTCCATATCTGGTGGCTAGAAACTCTGGGGTTGAGAAACTAAGAAACACAGTGTACATATGACAGAATGTTCTGTCACCCATTTTAGGGGAACGTAGTTCCATACAGCTTAAACAAAAAACACTAGAATAATTTGGCTGAGATTTCTCTATCAGAATACTTGTTCCAAGATTGAGGAAAAAAATCTGTAAAATCTGTATATCTAATAACTAAAAAAAAAAAAAAAAAAAAAAAAAAAAAAAAAAAAAAGAAAAAAGTCATAAGTACAAGGATAAAACCTTAGTATAAGTTCTAAGAATTCAATGTTATATAGATTTCTCCTGACATAAAAAATAATAGTGGATTTTTTTCCTTGCTCCTGTAAAATTGATTTATAATGTAAGATCCACATTTCATAGTTTGGCAGCTGGGAGATAGTTCATGGAAAAGCTCTTCTTTGAGATTTTTTTCTAGGGTACTCCATTCTTATTGACAAGCAGACTCCAGCTACAAGAAAATGGTTTTGGGGCATTTGCAGTACCTCTTCCAACAGGTTTCCTTCAGCAATTACTCTGCTGAAGAACTTCTTTACCTCATCTCTGAGGTGCAGTTCATGGTCCATTTACATAGTCTCTTCCTCCCTTATTATGCAAAGTATCTTTCTTAATTTCCTTCTCTTTATCACCTTATCTTCTATTTATGGCTAGGAAATTCACCAGCTGACTTTCCCAATAATTATTCTCTTATACTCTTCCACATGAGTTGGAGAGAATGTGGTCTGGAAGTAAGTCAGTATGATGATTCCGTGTCTTTTACTCAGTAGACAGCAGCATAAATTCTACATTAAGATGAAAAAATTCACTGAATGTATGTCAACAACTGCAGACAAAATTGATGCAGTAAACTTGTCAATGGAACTGCACCATGAAAAAAAATTGTCTTTGGAATGTCTAGAGGGTACCACCCATCAGAGTTACTAAACACATGCAAAATAAAATAATTTTTAAATACTATTGGCCCTTTTCTCTCTATCTGTAAAGTAAGCTGGTTCACTTACTGATGTGTGTGAGTTGTCTCAAGAAAGGTACACTACTCAGACACTATAAAACTCCTTTGTATTCCATTTTCTTATATTGTAACTTTTCCACAAAGAATCTCCCACACCCTTTCAAAGCATATTTTTAAACTATGGGCCTTTGTAGTTAATTATTAATTTTTATTTCACATGTAAGTTGCAGCTTTGGTGTTGAAAAGACAATTTTATATTTTTCAGTGTTTTTCTTCACCTTTAAAACCTGACAAAGAGACCACTTGTTTTGTATTTCTGGTATTTTCAGACATAGTTTCTTTTCACTATTACCCCTTAGAAATGCAAATGTGAGTAAAGACACCAGTAGCTTAGGTATCACAGTAATTTTATGAGGATTCAAAGCATAAAAATTATGATAACAGTTAGTGCTTATTGTTTATACTAGATACACATGCCAACATTAATTCATTTTTTTCATGTATGTTGCATTTTTAAGATCCTCGCTATACGTGTTACCACTATTTCTTAGAAATTCCAGTAAGACACCAGCAAAATATTGTCTTAATATTCTGTGATGATAACAAGGAGAGGAGAGGTGGCAGCTCTTTTTTCACACTCGGGACAACTGGGCTTCTTCTACCTAAATCCCCAGCAAAGTTTCCCACATCTTAAGAAATTACACTTGCCCTGTCAAACTAGTCAGAAGGATTTTATGCAAGTATAAGATCATTATTTCAGCATCTCTCATCCTGCAAAGGAATCTTTTTACTGCCTGTACGTAGGAATTCAGTCTGTAGATTAGTTAGACAAAAGCGCTCTGCTCATTTCTTTGTAGTACATACTGCTCTGTCTTGTTAAAGCACAAAAAATAGGACTAGAAAAGCATCTGGGTTGATCAATCTGGTCACCCAACATAAAAAGGAACCTATTCTATACACTTCATTCATAAATACATCAAGTTTTGTTCTAGTACCATTTATTTCTGTTATTCCCATAGCCAGTAATTCTTGAACAGGTGTCCCAGATTGTGATTTAATAAGCACAAACCTGATAATTTCAATCTTAAATTTACTAAAAAATAGAAAAACACACTTCTAAATTTTAAATCTCAACTTTTATTACTAAGTTTACAAGGCTAACTTATTACATGAGCACACAACAGTCATTTATGGCCATTTCTTAAAATGGAAGAAAATTAAAATGGAAAAAGGCTGTGAATGAAAAAGCTGTTATAGATGGATGTCTTCTAAGTGATATATGTGATAGAAATGATTAGCATTAACTGATCTTCTTGAAGAATGTACAAGTATAATTCATTATAATGGCTTAGAAGTGCAATTAGTGAACTATAGTGTAAATGACACTGCTGTTCATAGACCTACCCGTAAGAGTAATTATGTTTTGAAAACTACTTAGTGAAAAATTGATTGAATGGGTCCTATGGGCATAGATAATTGAGATAAAAATATGTAAACAAATGCCCATTAATAAGTTTTACAGCAAATTTATATATTTACATGTTTAGCTAGTCTGGAAATATACATAAAGAATGAGAATTTTCTGGTGTTTCATTTTGAAGGTACATTTAAATGAAAAAATATTTTATTGCTTTGCAAATAACACTATTTGATGATTCTTACATTGCATAGATTCATTGACTTTTTCCCCTCATTGTGACCTGATACTTAAAAAATAGTAAAGTTCAGGAAAAAAAACCAAATAAACTCAACTATCCTCAGTCATTCAACTTCAAGAATTTCCTAGTTGTGAAGCTTTAGTGTGGCACATGCCAGATCAGAACAAAACCTGCCTAGCAGTGGTTGCAGTGATTCCTGGGGCAACAGGAGCTATTTTTGTGGTATGATAGTAATATAAACTCTAGTTTACATAATAGTAAGTTTTGAGAGTATTTAATTTAGTTTGAGAACTTACTGACAATACCTCATTGGACAGATTCCATTTCATTATTAAGTACTAATTTCCTGTTCTTTTTGAAATTTTCAAAAGCTTTTATTTGATGCTGGGTTTTTGCTTGGAGACTGCTTTTTCTGAAGACCTTAGTGAATCAACGTGCAAATATTTTTTAATTACAAAAATAAAGTTTAAATTGACTTTGAAAGCATAAAAAATAGTGTGGTGTGCTTTTTCCCATAAAATGTCTTTATCTGATTATTAGAAAGGCAGTGTTTTCAGCTACAACTTAACTTACTCAGTCTTTTAACACAGGAACAAGGACTACCAAGCATTATCTGAATGTGCAACTTTAAGTGTTACTTCTGAGAATGAACTTGACATGGAAGGATATGAGACTTATCAAGATTTAAAACCATGTTGAAAAGACTGATCAAAATTAATGCTGAATAGCAATGGCAAAATATTGCAGGTTTAGGCCCACAGGAGTCTCAGTGCAAATTGTTCCTATGAATCTAAACCTTTCATCAATCAGATGTAAATTACAGCATGCATGACTGACTGCCTTTGCCATTGTAGAGTTCCCCACAGAGAATGAGGGAGCCAACTGCTACAGAGGCTCAACTAAACTGCAGTCTTTTTGCTCCCTTGAGGTTATATACCAACACATCAGAGGAGATAGCATTCACTTGTATTCCACATCAGGAGATCTTACAAAATTATAGACAATGAATCGAAGCAACATATCCTAGAAAAACTTATAATACAGGGAACCAAGAAGGGGACCATAGGGGAAACATGTACTGATACAACACTAAACACTGTTCTCCTAACAATACTTTTCTAGCTACATGTCAAGGCTTTCCTTGAATAGCTGGCTCAGAGAAACTGAACGCAAGAGTGTGGATTCTGTTTTGGTTTCAGCTGGGATAGAGTTCATTTTCTTCTTAGCAGATAATACAGGAATGTGTTTTGGATTTAGTATGAGAATAATACTGATAACACAGAATAATGCTGATGTTTTAGTTGTTGCAGTTTCTCAGTCTCTGTCAACAAGGAAGTGCACAAGGAGATAGGAGAGAACATGGCCAGCACAGCTGCCCCAAGCTGGCAAAGGGATATTCCATACCATAGTACATCCTGTTCAGCATGTAAATAGGGAGAAGTTGGCCATGAGGGGCTGATCGCTGTTTAGGGATGGGATGGGACAGGCAACATTCAGTGGGTGGTGAGCAATTGTATTGGTTTTATTGAATTTTAGTTCTCTTTCCTTTTTATTACAATTATTATTATTATATTTTACTTTGTTTTGATTATTAAACTGTCCTCATCTCAACCCAAAAGTTTTGATTTTTTTCCCTGATTCTCCTACCCATCACATCAGAGCAGGGGAGTGAGTGAGCTGCTGCATGGTATCTACTTGCTGGCTGGGCTTAAACCATGACAGATGGTCAGAGGAGGATAAATTCTTTGCAAAGAAGAGAAGCATAAGACTTATTTCCAATATTCACATGACTTTCATAAACTTCATAAGTAACAGGAGGGACAAAGTCAGATTTTAAGGAACAAATTAAAAATAGAGCTGTTGAACCACCTAACAATGGATACCTGAGCTACCATGCAGGGAAACACTACTGCTAATTGAATTCAGCCACAGAGAGGAAAGGTGAAATTCTTGCTGTGCTTGCTATCTTCACTCACCTAATTATGGGCAGAGCTAATGTATGAACAGGCCCTATGATCTGTAAAAGCAAAGCACAAATGTCAAGCTTTGTGAAATAAAATCAGAAGACGACTAGAATATTTGAAAAAAGGTGCAGCTTAATGTAGTATTTCTCAAACTTTCTAGAAAACCATGACCTCCTTTTGTCTCACCAGCCTCCATGAAACTTTCTGAGTCAGCAGCAGCTCAATTTGCTCAATTTCTGCAGACTAAAAGCTGCTAATAACTAGCTGAAAGTCTTTACATTAACCTACCTGTCATAGAGCACTAGAGCTGCTGTTTAATTATAGGTAGTTAGCAGTTAGATAGCCGAGGTAAACAGTTGCACCTTGTAATTGTCTCACCTATTATCACCTCTTGCTCCCAACATGAATGCTTCCGTGACCTAGTAATAGATATTGGGTGTGGAGATGATAAATTTACTGCTCCCATCCTGCAAGTCGTCTGAACCTTCCACCCGCGTAGTTTCTTCTACGCTTTGCTGGTCTTGCCTATTTATATAGTAAGCTTTCAAAGAAATGAATTCTTGTATATTCCCTATGACAAGAGACTAACATCGCTGTTTCTCAAAACACACTAATAATACTAATAGGCTCTCAATAATGATGTTTTATAGAACTTTAGTTCTATGTTATGTTATTCTATATAGGCAAAACAAAATGTTACAGAGTTTTAGTAAGGTGGCAAGTACTGTGATTACTTCCATGCCTTTATCTGTGACCTCACGGAAGAAAAAGGGATGAAGGCTACTGTTGCTTTAATGTTTTCTAGCAAACCTAAATTTTAAACAAGTTGATCCTTTTAAGGAACATCTTAAAAAATAAAATAATTACATACTTATTCCTTATAGAAATCAATGGGTTCCAAAGGAAGACTGTAACTGTGTGAAGCATCTACTAGTTGAAACTACTTTATTCCAAATCCTAAAACTTAAGGTCTTATGTGAACATTTTAAAATAGAAACTATCTGAGGAATGAAACAAAACTTTTAAATTCTGATCAATTTGTTAGGCTTCTAGAAAGGATCCTAATACTTGAAATAGAATAAAAAGTTTAAGTTTTAGTAAGTTTACTGGTATATGATCTCTGTTCTCCCCGTTCACTGACATTCTAGAGGCTCAGTTCTGCCAGGGACTACCTTCCCATCTTCTTCCTTCCCTGCAAAATCCAGCCAGAGAATCATTGCCAGCTGTCTGGTAATCAAGATGGTGACTTGTCAGCCTTTGTGTTCTTTTTGTTCCTTTTGTTCTCCTTGAATAATATCAAAAAGAAGCAGCTCATGAGGATCAAGCCTATATGTCCCCCCTATTGTTGTCCTTACCTTTACAGCCACTTTGCTCTAATTTTCCAGGTAAAATAAAAATAAAATTAAATTAAATAGGATTTTAATTAATACCTGGGAAAAAAATCACCTTCAAAATATAATACTAATATAACTAAACATTTGCAAACAAATTTAATAACTTATGTAGTCCTTATCAGATGTAGTACCAACCTGTGATATCAAAATTATTTTTAATGATCCAAAATAATTGTACAGGAGAAATACCCTTTTCCTTGATTTCTCCTAAAATACTCTCACCAAATGGTCTATGCAAAGGCTCAAACAGAACATGTAGGAATAGCTTATTTGGTTCAGACAATTACTGTTATTCAACTTTTCAATTCTTTGGGACAAATATACACGTATTCAGATAGATATTTTGATATTTTTTGCCATATTCCAATATAATTTCTTTTAAAAGTTTTAAGATTGCACTGAAATGTCTCTTTTACTTTCTGTGTTGCATACAAAACCATATCTATTGCTCTCTACTTTCTAAACAAGCTTTTTAATGATACTTTCATCTCTGGGTACTGCAGAGAACACAAGTTACAAATTCCTTTAACAATTTAGACAAAGAGATACTGCCTTTATATTTGTCTCAACAACAGGAAAACTGGAAAACTGTTATCTGTATGCCATGCTCATTTAGCTTATGAAATTGTCATCAGGTTTATGTACAACAGGAGTGAATACTCCCTTGTTTTGGTAAATAATGCATCCTTCAAGAATGGAAGGCACAAAACTCAGCTTGGCAAAAATCTATGCAGTCCCTGAGCTCTGAGGTTTAAATGCCTCTATTTTTCCTCTAAGGTTAGGAACTCAACAACTTTCTCCCACCTATTCAATTGTTGTATATGTATGTAGTGGGTTGACCCTGGCAAGATGCCAGGCACCCACCAAAGCTGCTCTATTACCCTCCCTCTGCAACTGGACAGAGGAGAGAGAGAGAGAGGGAAAAAAAAAACAGTTAAGGATTCATGTGTAGAGATAAGAGCTGGGAGAGGTCACTTACTGATTACCTTCACAGGAAAACAGACTCAAAGTGGGGATAGTACTTATATTTTATTACTAACAGGATAAGAGCCAAAGAGTGAGAAATAAAACAGTCTTTATTAAAAACACCTTCCCCCCCCCTCCTTCCTTCCATGTTCTCCCTCCTCCCCCGCNCCATGAGGTCCCTCCCACGGGAGACAGTCCTTGATGGATCTCTACAGTGTGAGTCCATCCCACAGGCAGCAGTTCTTCCCAAACTGCTGTCCCGTGGGTCACTCCTCCATGGGGTGCAGTCGTTCACAAATGAACTGTAGCGACATCGGTCCCCCACAGGGCCACAAGTCCTACCCAGGAAAAACCTGCTCCAGCGCGTGTTTCCCTCTCCACGGGCTGCCAGTCTCCAGCAGGATCCTGCTCCGTCCTGGGCCTCCCATAGGGTAACAGCCTCCTTTGGATATCCACCCGCAGCCCATGGAGGAGCCCATGCTGGAGCATTCATCTCTGCACCCCGATGGTCCTCCATGGGCTGCAGGGGCACAGCTGCTCCACCATGGTCTGCACCACGGGCTGCAGGGCCTCAGATCCAGAGCCTGGAGCACCTCCTGCCCCTCCTTCTGCACTGACCTTGGTGTCTACTTTGTTGTTCCCATGTTCTCACTCATTCCATATGAAATATCAGAGGCATATTGTTTTCAGCAGATTTGAAAATAGCTGCTAAATGACTAGTCATTTTGCAAGGGTTAATAACATTTTTAGTTTTTAATAGATTAGATTAATTAGGCAAGAAATGCAAGGAATATATAGCAAGTGACAATGTACTAAAATAAGAGAACTTTAGATGAACTGCCTAATCACTGCTGGTCCTATACATTTGTTTGTTCCCCCCCAGGACAAAATGTATTTCCCCAGAAAACTAGCAGAAAGCCCCAAATTAAAGCTCAGTAGTGCATCAATACCTCTGATTTTAGAACCATCATTTCTACACTTGCAGATTTCACTCAAAAATCTAGTTGTATCAACTAACCTTTCAGACGTTATCCAAACTCCAGAGGTTTTATCAATAGAGAAAAATGGTTACTACTGAATAGTTCACTGTTACTATATCTTTTTGATGATGCTCAAATCAGCAAACCATTTCTTTGTCAGCTCTTGACAAAGTAGCCAACTGTAAGACATATAGATATCCTCTGAATGGATTGGAATGAAATCCCTTCATGAAAAACAGTATCCACAAGATTATACAGAAAATCAGCCACAAGATCTACCCTATGATGCGTACAATCTAACCATGTTTTATTGGGGGAGGGGTTTTATTACTTTTTTTTACTTACACTTGGTCAGATGTGACTTAGATTTTAAGAATGTCATAACTGCTTTCTTTACATTTTGCTGTTACAATAATGCCACTTAAAATTTCAAAATTCTGGCAAATGCAACTTTTATTCATACATTTTATCACAGACCAATTTTATTCATACGTTTTATCTTGAAAAATTCTAGTAGAGGCTTCTGTTTATGATCCATTCTCAAAATTAATATTGCATTTTTGAAAACCATTCCATCATGATCAACTCACTTTTGCTCTTGATTTAATGGCATATTGCTCAGGATATCTGCAATACTAAAGATACAAGAAACTACAAAAATAAACTGAAAAAAAAATAGAAGCATGTAGATTTACATGAAAAAAATTAAATTAATTCCACTGCTATTTTTCTATTTTTTTCAATAAGAAAGGTTACTAAAATTATGCTTATTTTCATTAAGGAACAACACAAGAAATCATATAACTGTGTGACCTACATTCTTAATAAAAACTTTGGGCACAGTTATCACAAAGTTGCTACATGCACTCCTCCCTCTCTCACCTTTCCCCTGCTCCACCCCTGCCCTAGAAGAAGCATCGACCCTAACACAAATCTATACAGACCTGGAGTCACTCAAGTACATTTTACTCAAAAAGCTGGATGTAAGCCAGCTCCATCCTGGAAGCAATCTAAGCACGTTCATACAGTGTTGAATGCAGATTTATAAGCCCTGCCTCTCAGTGTTGATGTTCCCCATGATGTTCACTAGAGGCTCTGCTACTGTTATTTATTTTATTTGGAAGGCACTCAGATGCAACGGTTATGAGCCGCAGTACAAAACCCTGTGAGAGAGAGTGACAGAGTGTGAGACAGAGATGAGAACGAGAATAAAGGCGTTTTTATTACGTTCGTCTTAGTTTGAAATTCATAATCCTGAAATTCTCTGAACAATGGATTTAAACTAGAGTCAGCAACTCAGAAGGAACAGATTCCTCACATGAGCCTCTTGGTGTATGGTGCCAAAAGGTCAAAACCATTGAATACGATTTAAATGTGTAAGTTGAGACTCTGAACAGGAACCACACATCCTGAAGTGGTGTGAGAAATGACCACGAGCCCTTTTAACACTAGTTTCTGTCACAAAGCAAATCTTCTCTAACACCAATCTCCTGATTATACTTTGCTATTCCACTAGTTAAAAATGTAAGAGAGGAAACTGCATCCTCTTACAGTTTGAATATTCTCTGTTCTGCTCTCAAGGGACCTTTACATATCAGGCTTTGGACACCTAATTTTGTTCCCTTATTTTGGAACGTTACAAAATTGAGAAATAAATCATAATAGTATATATTTTATTGTAGCAAATGCTTTCTTAATATATTTCTTTCATACACACATATATAAAGAATATACCCCACATTTACATGCTATTTCTTCAAGTACATAAAATTGCCACAAATAAAATGAGTCACAGTTTATTCTTTGTATCAGATTAGAAAAAAGTTTTAAGCCTTTTTATGGAGTGAAAAAATAGAACCAAATTTTATAATTTATGGTTCACAGGATGCAACGATTGACATTATATAGAAATTTAATCAGTCTTGCAGAGCTCACAGACATATCACAGTAGGAGGTTCTTTTGACATTTCATGGAGAACTAGGCAAGATGAGGTACAATATGTGTGCATATTTCAGTATGTTATGTATTTTCTTAAGCTTTTATCCTTTGAGGAATCATTGTCATTTTGAAGAGATCATTCCTTTAAAAAGTTCTAAATACATGAAAGACAAGCTTCAACTTTTCTTTTGAGCAAAATGGAGCTAGAAATACTTGCAGAGAGAGATAATTTTTTTCCTGATATGGACTTCACAAAACTGAGACACTTCTTTAACACTTTTTCTATACTTCTTGAAATCTGTCAGGTATACAGCACCTGACTGTAGCCACATAATCTGGCTATAACCCTAATGTCCTGTAGAGTTAAGACTGGGAACATTTTGCTGAAAAATCTATCAAGGGTGTAGGATGAAAAAGTGAACTCAAAGCCCTGGATTACCCACCACAGCTACTTAATTTCTAAATTCCAAGCAACTAAGAACAGAGCCTGAAGAGGGGGCTATAAAACTATTATTTCCATTCTAAATTTTAATATTCTTGTTTGCTGTATGCTGGTTTATGTAATGAACAGACAGTGCTATAATTTTACTTCATCTAGCAATATTCCATTATTGTTGATTGAAACAACTTTGCCTCTGAAACAAATTTATATGAGTGTCATAATTACATTTATGTCTATTTAGTAAACCTACTTATACACTATTATGATATTAGTGCTTGTTGGACATAACATCTGAAGCCTCAGATACTTTATCATAAACCTGTGATTATGGATGTTTTTTCAGAAATTCTCATTAGGAATGTAGGCAGCTACATAAACCTTTTGATAATGTTATCTGATACATTATTAAATGTTTTGTGCTTCTACTATCAAATTGATAACCTTGTTCATTTTTCTCACTCTCCACCATTTTTTATCATACCCCAAAGTTGTGGGTTAAATATACAACCCACAGCATTCACTTTTTTAATGGAATCAAATTCCATCTTCACAGAGCTACCTTAGGAAACAAAGGTACATATAAAACATTAGAAATAACTCAAAATTATATAACTGGCCAGATAACATGCAACCAGCTTAATACAATGCTATACTATATTATTAGGTGACAATCTTTCCTGAGATTATGCAGTAGAAACAAGAATCACAGCCATAAATGATTTTAAGGGGAGATGGATGAAACATTTTTTAAGATGCCTTTTCCCAGTAAAAATAAACACCGTTTGTTTCTTTGTTTTACTTCAAATTAAACTATATTGTTTTCAATGGCATGTAGAAAAAGTATCAACCCAGTTATGGTAAACTAATGATTAATGACTGAGGTTGTTACCTTGACTGATGGCTGTTTGGAGAAGTTTTCATTCCTATCTACTCTGTCCTCATGACATCATGGTTTAAAGCCGTGGATATGAAGTTAAATCCACACTTTTTTGCTGTTGTTGGTTGGGTTTTTTTAAAAGAGAAACAGCGGCGCAGCTATTCTGTAAGAGATTTCCCACGTCTGGATCAGAGACTGAATAGACAGATGAAATGGATAGGTAGGAGCAAGAGATGAAAAAAAGTCACCCCACGATGAACATCCGCTTCTGTGAGGCAGAAGCCTGAGATAATAAACTGGTAGCAAGGTAGCATATACAATTCCCTTATTCCATAACCTTCTGATCATTGAAGCTTGCTGTACAAAACCAAACCCCAAAATAGTTACGTGGTAAAATTCTGGTTAAAGTAATAGTGAAGACAGAGTTACTCTTGAAATTTCAAAATAAAGGTATTGATGCTTCCTTATATCCATGGATTAGATAACTTTGTCCTTTTATATCCCACTGTCATGGGTTTACTCCGGACCAATTCTTTTTCAAACCTTTTACACAATTGCTATGAGAGAAGTTTTATACAGACAAAAGAGACTTGACATGGGGGAATAATATTAAACTTATTACTAGCAGGATAAAAACTAAAGAATAATATATACAACAATTCTAACTAGGTTTCCTTATGAAGAAAATTTTATGTATTTACAAAATTATCCCACCCTCCTGTATCAGTCCAGGAGGAGAAAAGTCTCTTCTCTACTTTCAGGGTTTACAGTTCCTCTAAATCAAATTTGCAGCCCTTGAAAGTTTTCTTCTATTATCTCTAAGGCGACAACTTCGATTGGCTGTAGCTGGAAATCTCTCTCTCTCTTTCTCTCTGCTGCACGTCGAGCTCAGGGCTGTCCCTGCTCCTCCCTGCCGGGCCAGGACCGGAGGCTGGGGGGTACTCGGGCCCTGTGAGGTCCTCCATGGACTGCAAGGGGACAACTTGCTGCACCAGGGTCT
>VXAY01002689.1:1117454-1187284 GCA_013399855.1 Oxyruncus cristatus
TCCTTTAGGGTCACAAATGAATTACACCAGCATAAATCCCTCACTGGGATCACAAGTCCTACCCGGCACACTTGCTCCAGCGTAGGTTTCTCTCTCCAAGGGCCACAGGTCTCCAGTGAGACTCTGTTTCATCTTAGGCCTCCCAAGGAGTTACAGCTTCCTCCATGCACTTCTCTCTGGCAAAGGCTCTTTCATGAGCTGCAGGAGGGTCTCCTCACTCCAAATAATCTTCCACAGATGGCAGAGGTTTTAGTTTTTAAGTCTTTTCTCCTGCTGGAGGGGCAGAGGGGGCTCCCCCAGGGCTCTCCTCCCCGCTCCTGCTACACTGACCTTGGAGGCTCCATTGCTATCTCTTGTTCTCCTCTGGGCTGGAATTTCTTCTGCTCAACAGGCTTCTTTTCTGTTTTCTTAAATATGTCATTTGCAGAGGTGTTACTAAAACTTGTGATTGGCTTTGCTCTGGAAATCTACCTGGAATTAACTATTTTTCAACACTGAGGAGGGGGGACTGGTTAAACCCACGACACCCACCAAGCTTATTTGATTTTAGACAATCAAGAAAATTACATTCTAAAATGAAACTTCAACATGGTCCCCATTTTTCTTTAATTTTTGTTTGGGTTCAATATAATTAAAAATTATGGTAGCAAACAACCTGTATAGAAGGCACAGAAAATTGTCATCATCTTAGAAGTCTAAAACCAAGACAGGTGTTGGAGATAGGCTGAGGACTGAAACAGACTTCAGAGTGTGGAAAGAAGAAATCAGTAAAGACATAAATGCCTGAGTCTTCCTCCTGAAAGACTGTGTAACTGCATTGTAAGAAGGGCTTACCTAACTGTAGGTAACGCCCCCATCCGTATCTCCCTCTCCCTGTCAATCCTGTTACCCTACCAATCACCAATCCAGGTATCCCCTTTCCAGAACCTTTCCTTTCCTGCCCTATATATAAACCCACTATTTTGCAATAAAGCCAGATCAGCTTTGACCTTCGAGCTGCACACTGCGTCTGTGTCTTGTTCCTTCGGGGTATAGCTGTGGCAAACTGCAACTTGGAGAACAAGAACCCACTGGTCTCGGATTTATCCCTTGCCCATAACCTGGCAGATAGGCTAATTTTCTTTAAGCTAACCAATATAAGATAGCAACTGATTTCAAAAGTTCTAAAAAGTCCACCTCTGACTTCTGTAAACAATTTTTAATATACCATTGTTAGATCTGGGAAGTTGCAATTTGGGTTTACATGTCAGTATTCATCAGCAAAGCACAAAACTTCATCTGGAGAAATAGAGCATGAAATCACTTTCTCACCCTGCTTCTGCGTATCATACCTAACAACACTGAAACTTAAAAAAAAACCCCACACCAATACTAAAGTGGTGTAAAAATAAATTGTCAGATTATTTTCTCAACTCAAAATCAAATCCAGAAGTACACACTCTCCCGTTAGCAGCTAGAAGTCTGAACATTTCATTGAAATTCCTGCATTACCTTTACCTTCTATTTTTCATAATTAAAAAAAAAAGCTAAAAGAACCTCTAAAAATTAAACTTACAATGCATGTTTAAGTCTTACACATCTAAGGAAGCATAGTAACAGAGACAAATTTCAATTGTCTCAGGATGCATAGCCAGTTATTAGTGAGAAATATTGTTGAGCATTAAAGACTTAAATGAGTAAAAATACTAACTGTAATCTGAGAAAAGAGAGCTAAGCAAAAGTAGCAGTCCTACAAATTTCATTGTTAGGTTCATGTAGGCTTCTGAAATAAGCACACGGTACTGTTCCTCTTTCTACAACTTTAACATCAACTTCTTCAGAGTAGGCATCTTTCACTTCTTTTAGAACCTTTTAGAACCTCACTTGTAATGTGGTACAGCATAAGTGAGCAAATGATGAAAATGTGTTTTATATAATGCAGTGTTTTGATTTCTGAAAAGTTATTCATAAGGCTTTTGGTTTAAGACATCAGATATACAAGTACAATAAAAACTGAAAAATGATGTTTTGGACCAACTTGCTTAATCATTCAAAGACTATTTCAGGGGCTTTGATTTACCAACCTCCTGTTGCAACTGGCAGTTCTCCATTTGCTGATCAGGCAAAATGCAGGTGTACCAAGAGAAGGCCTATCTTAGTTTACTCCTTTATGTGAACATTGCAGTGTATGGAGAAGTCACAGTTCAATCCTGTCTAGCTTCTGCTTCTTATTGTAGGCTTCAGATCAACTCCATCTGTTTTACAGAAAAAAAAACAAACTAAGCGGAAAAAACCCCCATAAAACAAAACAAAAAAACCCCACACAAACACAAAAACCAACAAAACAAAACAAACAAAAACCCAACCACAACAAAACCAAAATAACAACAAAAAAACCTACAAAACAACAAAAAAAAACACAAACCAAACCAAAAAAAACACACACCAAAACCCCCAGCAACAACTAAACCTAACCAGTGAAGAAACCGAGCTAGTTAAAGAAATCTAGGTCCCTCAAAGGAGATCTAAGGTCTATGCCCTATAGAAGCCAATTAAAAGTTTCTACAATTGTAGGAAGTTTTCTTCATGCAAAGAAAGAAAAAATCTCAAATGAAGGCTCCTATCACCCTATTACAAATTAGTATAATTAGAAGTATAAATTTAAATTACTTTTTATGTGTTGAAGGAGTAGAAACAAAAAAAGAAGTTAAAGTTTCTTCATTTGTAGCTGCTTATTCAGGCTTTCTTTGGCTAGCACAGTTGAATAACAGAAGGATTCATCAGTCAAATGACAGCTCTGTTCCTGTCTGCTGCTTTCTATTCAAGTTTCCTCTGTCCTGCCTTTATCCTTTAATCTTTTGCTTCTTCTGCTTATCCCCTCTATCTTTTTATTTTGTCATTGAAGGGAAAAAAGAGAAAGTAGTTTTTAATCTCTACTCCATGTTTCCCTAAAGTGAGAGGGAAATGACCATCAAAAAGGGATAGAGACTGGATACTGTGGTTAGCTGATAATTTTTGTCGTTTGCTCCAGAGATGGAGCCATAATCGTGATTGCCTCTTGCCTAGAAGAGGGGTATAAATTGTGGATCTTCCCTGGTGTCTTTTTTCATCCTTGAACAGACTGCTTTAGTCACCAAGGTTCTCAGGCTGGACCCATCCTGAATATTTAATTTAAAGAGGGAAGCTCTCTCACAGTTGTAAACAGACCTAACATTTTTGTGGGGATTTGAAAGTTAAAGTGTTCACACATTGCTTCAAACCCCTAACGTAACTTGGAACTGGTACATTTTGAAATAGATGAAAAGATAAACAGAGGAGGAGTTTACAGGACAAAATTCAGGCTCTTTGCATTGGATCATTAAGCACAATTAGTTGCACCACCCTTGTTACAAAGCAATAAGAGTAAGCACTACAGATGTGATAAAAGGCAGTCCATCACTGATAACCAATCTATATTCAGCTTACTACCACCTGTAAATGCAGGCAATATGTTTCTTTTAAAGAGGCTTGGAAAGTGGCTCCCAGGATACCTTTAGGGAACGTGTACTTTTTGATTTAATTAATCACTGGATGTCATCACTGCTCTACTCCACTGCATATGAAACAGCACTTCTCTGGCACTTGAAAATCTTAGTCAGAAGGAGGTTCAAATAAAACAGTTAAAGATAAAGATAAGATAAAGATAACTTCAGTGCAAGAGAGATTAGCACGAGTTAATTCCAAATGAAAATGGGGAAAATATCAGTGTAGCTTTTATATTACAGAGGAGTTTCCTTCATTATTTGTATTATTTTCATGTATATCAACAGAGAAGTTTTTCCTTTTTTTTTGCTTTTAGTAACGTATCGAGTGAATGCTCTTTTGGGGAAAGTGGTCTTGATAGACACATACTGCAGCAATAAAAGCTTTTTAAGTTCTCTACCAATGTACATTGGCCTTATGATTCTTGCCAATACAGTGTTTTATAGTGAATAAAGAAAACATTTTTCCAAATATGGGTCTTCCTTTTGTCACATGTACAAACAGAGGTAGGACACTAAAGCATGAATTTTCACTAGTGACCCTAAGGCAGAATGTGAACCAAGGTCTTCGAAGGGGAAAGGCTAATGCACTAACCTACTGCACCACCAAGTCCCCTTCACTTTCCAATTATCACAGAACCTCTCCTACTGCTGTGACATTCTCCTTGCCACATAGGTCAAAAAGTGAGTTACTGTCAAAAGCGATTCATCTATCAGCTGGCTCAGGAATTCCATAGAATAAAATGACTAGTGTTTTTCCTGAGTATGGTTGCAATACTACAGATTTACTTTCAGGCTTTTTATAGCTGAAATCATTACTGTTTTTTCATTCATATGGTATCATGATGTATTCAATTTAGAGACATCTTGCAAGGGGGAAAAACGTCCATGGTATCCCTTTCCTAATAACATTCAGGTTTATAATTACTAAAAAAGAAAGACCTCTGCTCCAATACCTTTATTGGTAATGCATAAAATTATGTATGAGAGGTCTGTTTTTAAATATGTAGCCATACTATAAATGTGATCCAAATTGGGTCTTTTTCTAACGCACATTTTAATTATGAAAAAGTAAGCTGCTTATGAATTCAGAAAAGTAACATACTCTTAAAAATCAAAATGTCATGATAGTTTTTTTCCTCCCTAATTTTCCAATATCCTGCAAATTATAAAAGTAAATACCAAGTGACCCTCTTCAATGATTCACAAGGGTAGCTTATTTGTACAAAATCCCTAACATTTGTGCCCTGATTAAAATCATATTTTCAAACTTAACAGATTTACTCTAATGTTTAAAAGTAATTTTCCCAAATACTCTTCCAATAGTATGAGATTTCTCTTCCTTGAAGGATTTAATAATTCAGTACTACAGATTAAACAACACTAAGTGGTTTCAACCTGTGAACCCTTTTTAAGGTTATTGGCTTCATTTTGCCTCAAAGGGTCACACAAGCTTACTAAAGATGCTAAATACTTATGAAGTTCTTGGCTGCAATGGTATGAATCAGTGAGTACAAATCTAGGTATTTAACTGATTTATAAAAGTCTCAATTTTATATCAATAGTTAGTTGCAGCTAGTTTGGTGTCTAAAGACTTTCCTTTATCCTAAACTTACAGACACTTTCCATCTTCAGTTTCAGGGGGGAAAAAACACAACCAAAACCAACCGACCAAAAAAAGCCCAAACAGAACTAAGAACTTAACAAAATTTACTTTAGCACTTTAATACAGTTGCTCATTCTGACTGTTTTGTAAGTAAAGTCTGTAAGTCAGGATCCTGCACTAAAAATTTGCCTCCAACTTAAAAAAATTCCGCACAGGGCTCTGCCAGCAATATTGATCCTACTGCGGTGGTGTCAGTGCTGTGTCACCACTGCCCTGCCAATCTTCATGCAGACATACTCAGTATGGAGAGCAACTATTATATTCTCTTGCTTTTTTCCTAAATATTTGTTCAAAACCAAATTCTGTAAATTTCCTAATCACAAAGATATTTTACAGTTTTATCTTTATATCTGTTCTTCAGACACCAACTAACTAATGAACCATTACTAAAAGAAAATACCTAAGAGACTCACAGAACCCTAGAATGGCCAGGTTTGGAAGGGACCTCAAAGATCACTTAGTTCCAACTCCCCTGCCATGTGACACTTTCCACTAGACCAGGTTGCTCAAAGGACCATCCAACCTGGGTGCCTATGAATTTTTATATCATTAAAAATCATGGCATATTATTGGTTTTTAACAGACTTACTGGAAAAATTCTATTAAAGAAGTTTCAATACTGAAACTGAGATCAAATTTTCCCTTTCTTTAGAGGATGTATTCTTAAAAAATCAAGATTACATTCTCTATATAACTTTCAGCCATTTACTTTTATCTGATGGCCTCATAGTATATAATGTTGATCCATCAATCTTTAAATTACAGTATTTTTAAGGGAACTTTAATTTTATGTATTACATGTTGTTTACAATCAAGATGTCATTGCAAAACTGATCCACAATAGAAAGAAAAGCAATAATCATGCAGACTAAAATATCATAGCAAAGACCTCAGATGCTATTTCCTTAAAAAGAATTTAAAAATCCACCACCTTTTGCTTTAAAATATCTAATGCTAATGTTTTGGTCTGAAAAAAATATACTGTAATTAGGTAGTACTACATAGTAAAATGACTTCTTAAAGAAGTTCGAAAAGCTTTCTTTTTTTTTAATCAGCTGAAATATGTAGATAATATGTTGTTTTGATTGCCTATAATATTTAGCCTTCATCAGCTGCAAAGAGATTTTCTGTGATTTTAAATCCCTAGAATTTCAGCTAATAACATGCAGTTTCTTTGGAAGAAGGAAAACATTTTAAAATAGCAATTACCACCGTAATTACAAATAGCTGAAAGTTTTTGAATTTTTGATGGTCTGATTCTAGGCTTGATTTGCAGCATCATTCTTGATTGCATTCCTCTGTAAGTCTTCTGTTGACATTCAGGGTTTGTTGTGGGTTTTTTGTTTGGTTGGCTGTTTTTTATTTGGTTGTTTGTTTTTTTTATTACCAGCATTGGTAGAAACTGTAATCTAAAATCTTGAGAAAGAGTGGGTGAAGAGAATCAGGAAGGATGAAGGTAAAGATAAAGAATTAAAGGTCTTTCACATGAAGAGCCCATCTTCTTTCAAAATGCTTATAGAATATATTCCAAAACATTCTTCTAAACAGATTTTATAAAGAAGTTCCTCTACCAAATATTTTCAGTTGGAATGAAAATATCAGTAATTGCCCTAATAGAGTCCTTTTAACTATTCTTTATTTCTTTTCACTTCAGAAGTTAAACTACCAAACAACTAGACCATCAGCTCCATCTCCTTCCTGCCTTCTTCTAATTGAAAGGAAGGCAGCTCTTCCTCGAGCTGAATAGTCATAGTCCTGAATACATACTGCACATCCATATATAACTCTCCCTCAATCAAGTTTTCGGAAAATCTAATTGCTTCGTACCATCAATTGCCTTGATAAGAACCGCAGTAATTACAATTAGCAGAAGGAGATCTGTGAAAGATTTTGTACTATTTAGAAAGTGCTTCAGTATCACTAATGGCATGCAGTTTGGGAACCCCTTTCATATTTGATAGTACTTCATGCATTTGTATTTTTACTTCATGGAGAGGGAAACTATTGATGGAGTACTGCATGACAATTTAGCAAGAACAACTGACTATTCCCAGTGTTCATAATACAGATTGCAAAATAATATCAACATACATAGAGAGTATACACTATATTTTACAATATTTCAGTATTTAATAAGCATGAAGACACTGGGGAAAATCATAGAATGACTAAGGGCCGGTCAAAGACAAAGACAAAAGCGTTTTGAGATGCACAGTCTGATGAGTCATGTTTTATGACTGTCTAAATTCTAAAATATTTCCTTTTACTATCCTTTTTAAATTCTATCATTTTTAAGCACATCCACATTTTTATATATTTGCTCTTCAGACATTGAAACTTCACATTCTGAAAGATATCATTTCTGTCTTATTCCATCACACAGTTCTGCAGTGTCAATTTCTTATTTATTTTCCTTCTTTCTTTTGTAAAGTTTCATGCGAGTACAATTCAAAATTTGAGGAAACTTTCTTTAATTGCCTCACTTTCAGATCTGCATGTGACAGACTGAAAATTAGTTGTTTCTTTACCCTTAGCTGCAAGGACAGGAACTTACAATTTTTAAGTCTGCATTAGTAAATTTGAACAACGTTCTGCTCTCAGTAATATTTTGTAATTTGTATTTAGTATTGCATTTTAGTATTTGTCCAAAAAACGTAAATAAGAAAAAACGAAGAGACAGAGAATATCCCACCTGTTTTGAAAGTGAGGCCATTATGAGCCAGACATGATAATTATTATCTTCAGGGTTATGAAATTTACTGAGCATATGGCAATTCACATTGACTTAATTATATGTAGATTTAATTAATTGGTAAGTTTACCTGTACGTTTACTAATATTTGCTCTTCTTAAAAAAAAAAAAAAATCAACATTAAGTGTTAGTGTTAACATTACAGCACAATAGATATATCTATTTTTATAGGAGAAAATATATTAAAAATTCCTAGTAATGGCTGCTTCTTACTACCATACTTATTTCTAAAAATTCAAAGGAGCAGCCTAAGAGACTTAAATAGTTTATCAACTGGTGGTGGATGTTTATGGAAGGACTTTTATGGATCAGATATTTTCTAAACTGTTGTTCTTAAATATCTGAAAATAGTTATTTTTAAATTGAACTGGTGTAAAATGCCCAGAACTTAGGCTCGTAGTGGGGTGTGCTGCCCCTCATCAATTTATCCTGTCATAAATAATAGATAATTCACCAAAAGGTCGAAAAAAATACCGTTAAATATGCCTAAATTCACTGGGGTTATATAGAAGTGACAACCTGTCCTGTAAAAATAGCTTATATATTTGTACCAATTTCACCAGTTGCAACTTACTGCGACAGGCGCAACACAGCACATTTAAGGATCCCTAAACTGGATAAATCTAAATGTGCTCATGAACAGATCGCTGCTGTGAGAGACTGAAATGTTAATGGTTAATGACTCAAACAATCGGCCATTTGCGGGGGAGGCAGGGTGCTTTGGAGGAGGCAGGGTGCTTTGGAGGAGGCAGGGTGCTTTGGAGGAGGCAGGGTGCTTTGCTGGGGCCGGGTTTGCACCCTGCCAGACGAGGGGGAGGAGGAGAGTTTTTGTGTGTGTGACAGCTGAAAACCTCTGATCTGCATAAGACAGAGGGGGTGAGCACCCACCACCACCTGAAGCTGTGGGTTTTGAACCAGACAAGCGAGAAGGCTGACAAGAAGCAGACCCGGGGAGGGGAAGGGCTTCTTCATCTTTCTTTTTCTTATACATTTTCTTAAGAGATATTTTTACGCTTTTATATTGCTATATTACCATGGGTAAGAATAACCAAAAATGGCTACATACCTCCTTTCCATTGCGACCAAACTGATCTAAAATATACCCTATATTATTTGTTTATAAACAGTATATGTTTATAAACACTGATTATTCAGTGTTGTTTCACTCTAATCCACCTCAAGGGATCTAGTAACAAGAACCTGAGTTACCCTCACCTTCAGGGATGGGCCGTAGCAATTACCTGCTCTTTTTTTTTATTTTTAACAAACAGGAAATAATAATGAAGTAATTTTTTTTCTAAGGAACATTTCCAGTGAATCCCAAACAAGATTTTCCTATGCTTTGCTCATTCATAAAAACTTATAAAGCATGCTGCAATCATACATGAGTTGCCTCTTTTAGTCTTCTACACTCACCTAGTTTTGAGTCTTATCCTCTTTTGTTTTTATGATTTTATATAGGTTTCTTTAACTTTATAGAATATACAATATCTAGTAAAATGGGGTTCAGGTGGTAGTGAAATTTTCATACTAGATATAAAAAGAGCAATAACACAAGTAACATGACAGAGCCGTCAGTCTAAACTGCTAATTCCTGTTTTTCTTGAAAAAGATGCACTGCATCAACTTTAATAATGTAAGAGATGCAATCCATTAGTAAACGCTCACCATGGACAACTATATACAATTAATTCACCAACCAATTACAAAACTGGGCAATTTTCCAGCTCTTTTACCTGCAGAACAAACCAGTGGCACAGTCCTCTTGGCTGTCTTCACGAAGATCTTTGTAACACCTTGCATGTGCAGTAAGGCAACTGAAATCCTCTACTTTTAATAACACCCAATCTACCTGTCAAATCAAATTATTGTCTCCCTGGTAAGTAATAAAGACAGCTTGAACACACTGTGAGTCAGGAGTAATAACTGATCTCCTGAATATTTTTTGCCATGCTATGAACCTTGTGCTTCAAACGAACATTTCCCAACTATACTTCAGAGAGCTACGGCACAGCCACTTCAAAGCCCACTGATGTCAATATAGTCATGCTATAAGACCAATTCATATCCACTTCCTCAGAATTCCACACCAATACACTTTATTAATGTGAATAATCACATGTTTTGTGAGTCCAATGTGTAGGTGAATTTGTATTTAGGTTAATAACAGTTTGGATGCAGTCACAGACATTTTTCCATATAGGAAATGTTCATATCTTCTTTTGACATTCACAAAAAACTTCCTTCTGTTTTCACGATGGAAATTGTCATTCCATTGACATCTGTGTACTTTTACATGTCCATTTCAATAAAGGAATTACCATGTCTAAGCTTCTGAAAAAAAATATGAATCCCTATACACTTTTTTCCTGTTTTCTTCCAGAAGTTGTTTCTTTTCTTTAAATTCTTAAGCAGTTAATAATGTGATTTGCAATTTCTTCTATAAATTGCCTGTCTTCTCAGACATGAATGTGAAAGACATAGGAATTAGTATTTTTTATTTCTGAGCTATTTCTTTCCATCATAGAAGGAGAAAGATACACTTTTGGCCAAAAGTCAACATTACAAATACTTTAAATGTAAACCCTGTAGGAAGGAAAACGTTTGCTGGCAGGTTTCTTAAAAAAAAAAAATCTTCCTAGGTCAATTATTTCTTTGCTAGTCTTCAGCACAGAATAGTGTAGGTTCTGAACAGTCTTCCTGCATATTTATTTCTGCCCTTCCCAAACAAAATTGAGTCTAAGATGAACTATTATGTTTTTATAGATAAGAATAAGATCAACCTTAAAAATGCCATGAAATCAAGAGGAGTTTGTAGTGGAACACAATGCAGTGTGGCTTTCTTTAGGCAGGATTAAAAATCAAATTAGAAAATTTATTTTTCTACCAAAATAACAAAACAGGCATCCAAACTATCACCTCTGTCACCTCTATTGTGCACAGCAGACCATTCATAAGTAAAGCAATCAAGATTGTTCTTATGGTAAATGAGTAATTTAAGGTTATAATTTATGTCAACAAGCATATTTGGGAAAAAATAAGAATGAAAAAGTAAGATTAACAAACCAAGTGAGGCATCTGAAGCAGGACTTTGATCAAATACTAGTGTGTAAACTGAAGACATAAAAAGACATACATAAACACAAACTTTTATCATTAACCCTCCTAAGTTGCCTAGCGTCCTGCTTTTGCACGTGTCCAAAACTACACCATATCAGTCAAGGCTGAGAACTTTGATACCTAAACCTGACTGACATTCTCAAAGTTCCCTGATGTATCTTCACTGGAGCACACAAGTTCCCTTACCACACATGACAGAAGGAACCTTAGCATCTGCCCTGCTGTGATAGATTTCCACTCAAGTTCTCCACATATTAAACTTTGAGTATGTAACAGGGAGACTCAGTATAAGCTCTTTTGCAACTCCAACTCCTTGAATAAACTCTTACACACATGTATTTCGAAACAACCCTAAAAGCTTTCAACACAACAACCACAGGAGATTCTCTTTAATGCAGCAAAATGTGAGTTATAGCATTAGCATTTCACTCATCAATACCAGCCGTTAATTTCTAGATGAGTTTATTGTTATGCTATTATCAACATATCCTATATTCACAGACAATAAAAATAGCATTTAGGTGTAATGGGAATGTCATATTTACAGGATATGAATTAACTATTGAGGAGAAAAAAAAACCATATTGCTGACAGAATTACCTAACACTTACAATCTCAAAAAGGCATTGGCATACATATGCAAACAAGTTCAAACAGATTCCACATTGCTAATATGGAACTAGTTTATCCTGCAAATATACAGTGTCCCCTGCTGTGATGAAAGGAGACATGCCCAACATATTAAAGTTGTGCTGAACAAAAAAAGAGATTTTAGGAAAAGACTCAATTGTTATAAAAGTACAGTCCTAACAGCTTCAATGATTACCAAGGAGACCAATACAGCCTTGATATTTAAGTGCATCCTCAATTTGATAATGAAAAAAAAATGCATAAGAAGAAATCAGTGTCATATGCCGAAAATTATATTGTTCACTGATGAAAGTATCCATCACAAGTCACACAGTCATGATTTTCATAACCATCTTCAGTCATTTCACAATACACAAATCTGCAACTTGGTGTGTGTCTGATGTAAACACTAATTAACACTGTGGTTAAGGAGACGTGTTGAAAGACCACCTGATAGTATGAACATGAAGCAAACATCACAAAGAAACATTTTAGGGGTAGACAGACAAAACTAATTTTAGATTTCCAAATACCATTCTATTGAAATAATCATAAAAAAAACCCAAACCTGACTTGACTTAATCAATAAACTATGAAAAATTCATATGCATATAGTCTGTAATTTTAAAACACTCAAAATGCTTTTATATTGATTTTGCAATTTTTAGCACAAATTAACTAATAATTATTACCCAAGGTTTTTCTTAAGCTACACATCAAAAAAAGTTCACTTTTCAAAATTTCAGTTATCTAATTGCAAAAATGTCAACAATTCATTTTCAAACTAAATTAGGGATTCTTCTACTATTGACCCATACTAATGCAACTTCTAATTTCAAAGCATGAATTATTTCTATTGAAAAATAATTTTGATGGAGAATTCCAAATCAAGTTCTACTATCACATCTTCTGAGGCTGAGAATAAAATTAAATTGTAAAGCTCAATGTGTTAATACAATCTTTCCTTAAAAGTTATTCATTTTCATAGAAAACGAAGAAAAATACTAAGTCATAAATAACTATCAATAATATTTTTCAATTTAAAAAATACTTGCTCCATGGCATTATTTTTTCTTGTTTTTTCTACTTCAATTTAGAAAAAAATCTCAGAAAATCAGTATATTTACCACCTCTCTAGAAATTCGACATCTTATAATATGTGCACAGTAAACCCATTGAAAGCATCCAGCTGAAATTTTTCAGCTCACATATAACTGACTTTTTTGGCCTTGCTTTTCCTATTCTCTGAAGCATTGCAGGTTTTTAGAAGAAAACAGTCAAAAGGGGAGAATACGCTCATTATTAAATACCTTAGGCATTCCATATCACAGTACGTATAAAGCATAAGCCAAAGAGTAAGAAATTTTTATCACAAACTAACCTTGTGAACACATTAATGTAATTAATTAATTGAAGACAAGTCTCTACACAGCTGTTCAAGTAGTTGGAGGAGCGTGACACATAGGAAACAACAGCTGCCTTCTTTCTCATCTTGCTTTCTTGGAGTTTGTGTTGGTATTACTATTATACATTTCCCCGATTGCAAGCTTTGCCAGTTCTGACAGTCATATCTGATTCTTGGTCTTGCCTCAGCAAAACTATGGCACCACAAGTAACCTTCTTCCCCAGTTCCACACAGAGGTCCATTTCTTGCTCCCTGGTGACACCAGTGGTGGTCTCGTTGCCTTGGTGTCTGACTGTTCAGGCAGCACTTGCTGCTCAAGCAGCTGCTCCTGTTTCCTCAGGAAAACATCAGGAGGAGTATATTGATTCAGCTAATTTATTTTTAGGATAGCAAACAATTTTAATGGAGGAAAGATTTGTCATGATATGCAGGCTCAGTCTGATTGAGGAATGGATTAAGGCCCCATTATCTGCTTTCAAGAAAACTTTTTTTTAAAATGGCATGACCCAAATTCACTGTTCAGAAAGTGTGGATAGCAAGGCTCTCCATTTGTATGAGCAATGATTTCATTACACTATCACTAACAGCTGTTTTCATATGAACAGGAAAAGGAGACATTTTCAGCCTTAGAATACAACATATACTAATTGCAGGAAGACAAAACCAATAGCTTTTTTTCAATAAGATAACTGATATGCTTGATGAAATATCCATATGGATTTCAGCAAGGTATTTTCCTACAATACCACATGTGTAAAGGTTAGTTAAAGCTGAAAACGCATAGGCAAGCAGTGAAAATGAAAGATGAAGGAGGAATGGTTAAAAAAGAAATGGCAATAAGCTGCTTTGACAGGCAAAACATCAAGCTGAAAGACAGTCATCAGTCAAGAGGCACATTTTGGAACAAGAGTTATTTATAAATTGGAAATGAAAAAAAAAAAATCACTACCAAAAAAAAACCCAAACCAAAACAAAAAAAAACCAGATTGAAAAGCTAAGTAAGTTTCTAAAAGAGGGTCCAAGAGAAGATTTCTATCAGGAAAAGCAAAAACTTCTAAGATGGAGTTTGCTAACTTTATGATGCTAATATGAGAAACTTGGAGACCAAGAAACTCCTTGTTGGTGTTGGATTTCAAAGTTTCTCACCCCTTATATTCTTTTACCTAATTCTATTCTCTTAACTATCAGTTTATCACCACATTCTGTATGTAGCCCACACTTTCTTAAGACATGTTTATCTCCTAAATTATCCAATTTGAATTACTTAAACTAATATTATAAGGATTTGTCACTCATGATCCATGTAATAAGGTCCCTCATCCTCAAAAGCCCATTTAAGCCATTTTCAGTGAAAAAGTAATCGATGTATTTCTTCACTACCTCCAGCTTTACTGTTGTGCCTTTTCTCCTCTCGTTTTTATTAGTTGCCTTTCTCAATTCTTCGTCATTTCTCCCCACTTTGCTGTTTTTTTTCCTAATACTCATTAACACTTGTTAATACTGTTTTCCTTAGCAAATATGAGGAATGCCAATAGCAATGATTCATTCTTTTACATACACTACCTGCTAGGTTCACAGTTCAACTTTGCTTTAAGAGTATCAACACTAAAGATTTGGGAGAAACTAAATAAATCAGAACTATATTTAAGTCTTTCTCCTTTGTCCTCACCAACCTGAAAAAAAAAAATGCACTAAAAATGTAGTGTAGCACAAAATTAGGGGGTAAATATTCTGGTATTGTTCTCTTCATTTGCATATTCTGGGTTTATCTGAAGTTCATCGTGCCTACTTCTGGGCTTACTGTATATGAGTAAGACATGTATAATCAACCCTTAAACCAAATTTCTTTCCTGCTCCGTGGGCAGGTGTTCAGCAGGCAGCTGTTCAGCATGTGAACTAAAAATTAAAAAAATATCCTTACCTTTTAGGTGGATCTGTGATAAGCTTCTCTCTGCTGGAAATCGCTCTCATATACATCATGCACAAGCCCTACAGGCTAAGAGACCAGTACCTAATAAAAAATTCAAAGTCACTGCACGTAATGGGTAATGAAGTGCTGGTTCTAGGCAGCAGCACAGGAACTTCAGGTGTTTGCTTAATATTCACCAAGCGTACTCCTAAATAGTCCATGCACATTTTTAAAAATTTCTTTCACATAATGCTGCACTATTTTGGGTCCTATAAAAGGCACTTGGTCAATAATATCCACTAAGTAGCTGGGCCTGGGGAAAAGGTAGCATTTGCACAGAAGAATTAGAAAGACATTTAGTAGAAAATGACATATCTTTGAATGCAGCATTCAGAAAACTGTAAGAATTTAGGCAAAGCAAGTTAATGTTTACATTGCTTCTCTTTCATTTGCAAAAAAGAATTTGAATTACTAATTTAAACACATTTAAAGCCTACATAGCACAGACAGGAACACAGGGAGAGGTTAACATGCAATGGTCATATAGATCCATTCAAAATGTAGTGTAGTTAGTGAGCTTTTGAAATAGGAAAAATAACACTAATAGAATGAAACATATATCTTGTTTTTAACAACTAATATTTCTTTATTTGAACATTTCTAGAGTCACTTAGTTTTCACAAAATTTTGCCACCCAGCTGTTACATACTGTAAGCTTCTAATGGATAGGTAAGTACAGAAAAATTGAAATACAAGTGAAGACAGAAGTAAAATTATGAAACAGAAAAACTATAATATGAAAGAAATTGGGCTGTACTGAGATTCCCAGTTCTCAAGAACAAAACCTAAATCTATGTCTCAAAATGTAAAAGGCCTTTAAAATGGTCATTCACTTCTACAAAATATACATTGGTTTGGCTTATAGAAAGAGAGTCCACAGATGCTTTTATATAAAATACCTTCCTGAAAAAAATATTTTATAATATTGAAAAATAATATATAAAAATGTAGGCTGAATCTGTCTTTCTAACTCCATAAGGACAGACTCTTCCTTGGTAAGAAAGCCTCTAACATTGCTAAGTCTACTTAGCAGCTTGTGAGCAGTGTGGCAGTAGCCTTAAAATATCTTCAGAACAATGTATAGTGCACAACTTTTTTCTTCATAATACATACTAAAAATGTAAGTAGACTTTGGCATAATTCTGTTACCCTCACTCAAAATTAGGAGATCCAGAACTATCTGCCTCCTCCCAAAACACTCCTGAAACTCTTCATAGTTTTGTCTTCTTCTATAAGCAATAAATTTAAGAAAATGCACAAATGTGTGTGTGTCCATGTGGATGTGTCTGGGTGAACCTCAGGGGGGAGAAAACATTATAGCAAAGGAAGACAAAAGTAGAATTGCTTTGGCTTAAAAATATTTGGGCAACAGAAGGACTGGATTACTCTCCAATGTCCAGTATTATTCCTCACTTCTTCTCAAGGGAGAGTGAAAGAATCGCCTATTTTTCTTGGGAGGTAAAAGCTTGAAAGACAGATAATGACCATTCTGATGCAAGATCATAATACCACAAACTCTGAAAATTTGTTATGTAAGTTGAGCAATAATCTCAAGGATGTGGATCCTGAAAAATAGTTATGTTCCTCCATCTTACTATGACATCTTTCAGTGCAAAGAAAAACCTGATGTACACACAAGTAGGATTCATACAGAAGAAATGCCATAAGGGAGAAAAATGGGAGAAAATGCAACATCTCCATCAATAAGCAAACATAGCCCAGGCACAAGAAATATACCCAAGCCAATTCAAATACAGGTAGAGCACTATTGTAAGTCTATTTTTGCATGCCCGTTTAAATTCTGTAAGCCTCCATAAATGCAGTTATCATTACCATTGTTGCCTTATCATTCTCAGTGATTGCTCTCTTTCACTCAAGTACAAAGGCAGGCTGAATATAAATGTTTTGTCATAAAACTGCTATTCAAACAATAAAAAGGGTTATAATAGTACTAAAAAAATCACCCCCAGGGCTGCAGCACAGACTGGTAGTATGCATATTCAGGCAGCACAAAGAAGTTCTAGTCACATATTTCTACCCATAGGACCCTTCCACTGCATCTGTACTTAATATCAGCATGTTGCCAAAAATAATACAGATATTATCAGGTAGTCAAGGTATACAAAACATTTTGGAATGTCTTTCAATAAAGGGAACACAGTTTAATGCTGTTGCAAATTTGTGTTGAATTCAGGAAACATCAACAAATTTAACTTAAGTCTTTAATTTTTAAAAAGAAAAATGCTTCAATTAGGTTTTATGCCTTTATCCAAAAATGCTTTTGTTGGTCCCAGGTCTAGCCATGTAGTGCCACCCAGGGGCCAACTGCAACATGCTTCAATATCTTAGTAGATGTACTCAAAACAGCATTATGCAATACATCCCAGATCGTCTTCTGCAAAGGCTTGAGTATTCTTTTAAAATGTCTTAGAGGTTTTAATATTCCTTTTTTTGTGTGGGTTTTTTGTGGATTTTGGGGGTTATTTGGGGGTTTCTTGTTTGTTTTTTGTTTGTTTGTTTGTTTGGGGGTTTTTTTGTTGTTGTTGGGGTTTTTTTGGGGGGAAGGTTGTAGGAAGAGTCAAGAGAGGTAGGGTCAGGTCAGGCAAGGAAAGGTGAAAAAATATGTAACAAGCAACAGACCACCAAAACAGCCTAATTACTCCCACAGAGTGAGTGGATGGTTATCTGCTCAAGGAAAAAAAAAAAAAAAGAATAAAGAAAAAAAAGGAAAAAAAAGAAGAAAAAAAATTCTACCCCACAGGTAGAATTTAAAACAAAAGGTTTATCAGCACCAAAAGCCCACTGCCCTGGGTAAATGTGCTTCCTTGCAACAATAAAGACAAATAAAGTACTAAAAAAGGATAAAGCAGGAGATTACAGACCTAGCTGTGGTTTGATAAATGGCACTCTACTCCACTCTGCTTATTGTGTACTTCATACCTCGCTCTTGAATATGGAAGAGAATTTTATTAAAGATTTAGCCACGGTGGTGGTGGTGACTGGCTCACAGTAATTTTCCTACAAAGTAGTTTAATCTATCACAGGGCAGACAGTGCACCTTCTTACCATGTATCATATCTGTCTATTGAGTAAGTGCTATCCAAATCCAATTTCTTTTCATTTTTGGAACCCGTGATGCATATTCAAGATACATTTTCTTTTTGTCTGTGTCCTAAATTAGGTGCTGTATAAAGGGGAAAAAAAAAAAAAGAAAAAAAGAAAAAAAAAAAGTGAAGTAATAAAAAAGACCGGACTCTGGAGGCTACGTTTCTCAGTGGGCATTTTCTTTTTTTCCTGAAGATTCACTACCGTATTAACGGTGCAAAACAATGGGCATGTATAGTTGGTTGTCACTGCACTCACAACACTGTCAGATCACAGCCCCACCTCCAAATCCTGATCCCAGCTCTTACAAGTGAAACTTAAAAAAAACGCTACAATAAAGCCTTAACTTTCTTTGATATTTAAATACTTTTCCTATATTTAATTAAAATAATGTTAAAATCATTGTACTTTATTTTACTGAATGATCTGAGGCTGGAAAAGTTGCTGGTTTAGGCAATCAAAAATAGAGTCTAAGCATTAAGAAATTATAGAACTTTTTTTTTTTTTTTTTCCCAACCAAGCCTAAGATACATCTTCTAACAGTTTCTTCATTTGAATTGTAAATGACCCTGTATGATTCAACAGGAATCTGAGAAATTAAGTACTTCTAGTGTGATAATTTCTCAGTTCTGATAAGTATTTCCTCCCAGTCCATGGCTTTTGGTTTAGTGACTGGGGGACTTATCCTTACTTCTGTATGTCTGCTGAGCATGTTTGTCAAACTCAGAGAGAAATTCAAGAGATCCAATCCAAAACTGTCTGCTACGTCTGAAGATCTCTTTTTTGGAAACTACTATTAATATAGAATATAGTAGTCCTCTCAGATCTGAATATGAAGCACATCAAAGCACAAAATATACAGGCAGTTCAACAAACATTCCAGGGGCAACTAAAGGTGATGGGCTTGGTCCTTTGTGATTTGTATCCCCTGTGTATTATAGTCTGATTAATTCCCTTTGCTAAACCAGTACCTAAGATCAGTGTATGCATTTCAAGGTGATAATCAGAACATTTAATCTAATAATGTGTTTGAATTTATGCCTGCTACAATATGGGTGATTATGAGATGTTAAATTTACTGTGCCAAGAGAAAACAAACTTTATATATGAGTGGGGTTTTACCTACAGTAGCTTCCAAAGAGCAGTCTTGGAACTGTGAGAGTCTTAGCCCAAAACTAGCTTCAAATCTACTCCAGCTTTGGTCCCGTGGAAGAATCTCTTACAGGTTGTATCAACAAGAATCTTTATTCCAACTTGATCTTCTTTTTTGACATAAGCAACAGGCTGAAACAGCTACCTCTAACATGTTTTTTTCACTTGATATCCATGATACTGTATTTTTCACTTGGACTTTCTGTTTCTAATTTCTGTCTTCTTATCACCATATTTTTCTTTCATAATTTAAGCATCACTATCCTAACTGCTTATAAACATAGTCCCGTTCAGGTCTGAGACTTCAACAATAGGAGAGACTACTAACAATTTTGATTAGTCTCTGCAAAATGTGTGCATGACTAACAATTTCAGTCCATATTTCACCTTAGACAAGGCTACTGAAAAAGCAAGTCAGGTTAGTGTATGCTGAGTTTGTAGAGATCTTATCGCTTCCTAGCAGTTGTTTCCAAAGTCTCCCCTAATCAGGTCCCTACCTCTTTGAGGACAAGACTTAAACTTAGAGATTAGTTTGAAGGACTGCCAATTTTTTAATTTTATCATGGGATTTCTTCCCAGTTTCCATTACAGATCATATTTTTGTCTAGTGAACCATGCACAGCATACATTTTAAATGAAAAAGCACACAATGTAACCTCTTCTACTACTGCAAATTTTCCCATAATGTTAATATTACAGAATGTCATTATTTCTTTTGTTCAGACATAAATCACTCTATATCCTGCTTCTTCCAAGCTGACAGTCTAGTCATCTTTGACTGCATTGTCCACTACTGGTCCTGTGAGGTAGCACTCCTGTAGTGGTGTCCTGTGAGAGCCAGAAAATACTGAAATTCAAAAACTGAAAATCGATGCAGTTCCATTCTTACAATATTTCCTCAAAAGGCAGACTCTTTCTGGTCTTTTTATCCTTAGAGAGGTTACAGTTGTGGTTCTTCCTCTGGTCTTTTAATGCCATTCTGCCTGATGTATTTTATACAACACGGCAGATCCTCTACTATATCCACAACTTCAGGGCACTGCCTATTCTCTCTGAGCATCTTCCTGGTCTTACTTTGCTCTTACTTAGCAAAATAAATTACTTTTTAAATTTAGATGGATCAGCAACAGTTTTCCAAAGTCTTCTCTCCACGGTCCCAGCGAAAAGACTCAACTAGCTTCCCAACATGCAATATTTAAACTTGCCTTTAAATAACTCCCAAATACTTTTAGACTTTCATCTTTGCTTATAAAATGCTTAGAAAAAGCATCTGGTAGAAATTTATACTGAATGGAATACTCTCTGAATTTCTCTAATACAACTAGTCTTCTTAGATGATTTAACTGAGAACATCAAGTGACTGTCATACTATCAAAAGAAGTAACACCATCACTTAATATCTTTATTCTGAGATATCTATTTCTCACAGTTACTTACTGGAAGTGCTGTTTAAACCTTATTCTGTTGTCATATACATCTTCAGAGAATTTTGCAATGAGTAGAGATTTAACAACTCTCTTTTTACATTAACGATGTTTTCTCATTTACATGTGGTACTTTATCTAATTTTACTTACGGTACTTTATCTAATTTTACTTGTGGTATTACATTTTCCTGAGGAAACATTCTGATCTGTGGAGTTCAACAGAGGCCTGTGTTCTTATTACCTGAGTTGCAGTCATTCTCAACTACACATTACTAGGTTCTGAACACCAATGAATTACAGCGTGCAGTAGAAGCCACGGGCTTTCACAGCTACAGTTTCCCACGGACAAGACCAAATGCATGTGGATGATTGCAGAGGTAAGAACCAAAAAAAGACCTTGCACAATTACTGTCAGTAAGGATGCTGTCCAGATCAGCAACTATATATGCAAATGTGAGCAAAACTAGACTTAAATCTCTGTTTACACGAAATGTCACAGCAACAAGGAAGAAGGCTGCTCAGTTTCTATGCTGGAAGGAGAAAACTAACTGAAGTATGCCACTAACCTGAGGAAGAGGATACTGAACATTTGAAGAAGATACTTTGAACATCAAAAGCAGTAAATATAAGATAGGAACTAAATAATTTAGCATCCTGACTTTCACATTAAATTGGCCCATGTATTTACAAATATGAAAAAAGAAACTGAGGAGAGAACAAGTCCAGGACCATCTCAGGCCAATCCAAAAGTTTAGAAAATCTGTCACTGTGAATATAAGAAAAATGCAATTGGACATGAAAGAGATCTATCAGCTTAGATATGTGCAGAAATAACTTGCTGTAGGAACAGAATTACAGGAATGTTGTAAGTCAGAAACACTGACAGAAAGCATGAAGGGAAAAAAATGGCAAGATATTTGTTAGATGTGTTTTTACTCACTATCACATTCAGAAAGTTATATTCCTAAAAACTTGGGACGATATCTGACCAGAAAATAAAAAACAGTTTCAATAAAAAAATGAGAAATCAATAATACCATAAAGAAAAGTCTTATGGTAACTTAGAGTAGCTTGTAAACTGAATGAAAAACTGATTTGGCTACACTGTGATAGCATGAACCTCCATATGGAGTCAGAAATATTATATTTAACATGCACTTGCTTTGTTGTCAAATACCTTCTTTGATGAATTATAGTAGAATCACTGTCATTCCTGAGACAAATCAAACCTATTTTTTTTATTTCATTTACAGACATCTGTATAACCTTAGAATTTTAAGTTGCAGCTATTGCACGCCCACACACCTCTGGCTTATTATACCTTCACTGATTTGAGAAAAAACCTTGCTTCAGCCAAACTGTGGACTAATCCCTAAGGCCAAATCATTCTTTGACAAAAGCAGGAAGCACTGTCCTAGAATATTACTTCAGGCTCACCTCCGTATTTTAGCAGGCTGATCATATTTCTAAGAATATGGTTTTGCATTCTTTGAGATGACAAAAAGCACCTCAAGCAATTACCTATTTACTTAGTTTGCCACTTAAAGATTTTGAAATCTAGTTCCATTTGGGAGTTTTACATTATAGAGTATTTAGAACATCTCTTTCCTCTCTGTTTTAAACCACTATATAGATTTTGGTACTGACTCTCAATTAGAACAGTACATAGTCTTCTCATTTTCAATAATTGGGTCTGAACAGTAAGTTACGATACTTCTTACCTGACAGTGGACAATATGAATTAGAGCAATAAGAAACTATATTCCAGTAAGAAAATAAGACCTAAGGTGAAGGAATCTCAATATTACAATTTAGCAATCAAAGATTATATAAATTTGTTATTTTAATACAATCTAAAACTAACTATTAAACAGTAGTTCAAAATTCAGATTAAACATTGCAAAAATCTGATTGTACTGAAATATGGACACATGGATGCCATTTCAACATACAGTCAGGTTTTTTTCATGGCATACATCCATAATACAATCATGTGAAATATGTATTACAACCTCAAATAAGATAAAACTGATTTGACTATTTCATAAAGTATTTACAGGCAACAGACCAAATCTTGTAGTTACCCTAAACCAAAGCAGCTTTATTGAAATCTAAGTAGCAGCACAGACATGGACTTTAACAGAGAAAGTGACCAAGTAAATTTTTTCTTATAGGTAAAAAATTATCTTTTTAATAATTTTGAATAATAATATATATGCTAATGTTTCTTAGGTTTGTACTGATTTTCCCACATAAAGCAAAAGTAATCTCTGTCAGAGATTTAACTTTGGTGCAAGGATCAATGGATATGCCAGATATGCCCATAGAACTGGCTTCACAACCTCCTTTCCCTTCTCAGCTACTTCTGTCAAGATTTATTTCCTGTCAAGTCCATAGCAAGCACTTACTTCTTAAGCCCCCCCTGCAATATTTTTTTCTTAGTCTGGACCAGAAACACCAAGTAAGACAAGCAAGGCATTCAGCATGTGACAGTTGAGCTCAGTGTGCTGCCTTGAGGTGGGGAGGGTGCACAGTGTTCTCCAGCCTGGGAAGCCTCAGACTTTCAGTGAATGTTTGCAGTGTTCAGCAACCAAAGGTTCAGCATAATTAAAGAAATAAAAACCAGTTATTAAACATCACACACAGCCTTCACACTCAGATGATACTCAAATACTATGTATAATATAAATATTTGGTCCCTCTGTGTTTGGATTCTTCACCATTTGAGTAAAAACATGGGAGAAATTTTAAAACACAACTATGTTGATGTTTCGTAGACTCTTCAAAGGTTTTTTTGAGAATTTCTAAGATGCTTTTTTTTCTCCTACAAAGGGAACATCACTGAGTTAAACAACAAGTAGGTTCAGCTGTTATGGTTACATACCCAGTAAACAAAAACTTGCAAATAAATTTATTCTTGTTGAAAAACTGAACAAATCTAGGAGATAGTCACAGATGCAGGAAGGTTCCTCTGTACCCCTTGAGTTCATTAAGAAATTGAAAAAGCAAAATTACCTCTTCTACCTATGTAGTCCCTATCAGCTTTATCTAGAAACAGCATGGTTTCATTAATATCTGTCACAACATTAGCATTATATTAGAAATTGCTTGAAGCCAATATCCCAGGTACAACAGTCCTAAACCCTGGGAAAGGTGAGATATAAGCTGTGCAACACAGAGCGTCTTTGCATCTTATGAATGATGGTTTACTGCTGGAAAATTTTACTCTTCTTTCTTGGTCTCATCTATCTAAGACTTTTTTACACAACCCGTGCCTAACAATGTATTTTTCTAGGCTAAATTACTGAAGGCATAATGATATTCAGAAAGTGGAAAAAAAAAATCACTGAATTATATTATTGCTCAATATAAATATTTGCCCAGAAGTGTTTCTCTAATCAATATTTAAAGTGAGTCAAAGGAAGTTTAATAGCTAAATCATGCTCTCATTATATGTCATCATCCTTTATCTGATATCTTCTGAAGCTATGGACCCCTCAGAGGTTGGGAGAAAGCAAACAATTAATTTCAAAAAATTTTCCTGAGAAAAAACTGCTCAATTCAAAAAATATAACAAAACTGGATTAACATTTTCATGCAGTCAGGAGGGCACTAACATAATGCAATAATTTCTTTAATAATGAAATATGCTTTGATCCTATTATACGTTTCAGAAATAATTATATCCTGTCAAAGCAAAAAAGAAAATTAAAATACAATTGGTTCACAAACAAAAATCATTGTAATTCATGAGCAATATATGGATATCTATTTAGTACAAAGACTGTACTTAGGAATTGTGTGTGTATTGGTTCACATGTGCTCATGCACGTATTGTTGTGGTGCCTACCAGAAACGACTGCTATATCTGCCCATATGCCATTGTGACAGCCCTGTGCTGAAATCCAAATTAAATCTGTATTTGCACTAAAATTTTCAGTGTATCAATGAATAAAACATATTCATGGTTTCTTTCTGTTATGAAGCTATCTCCTATTTTGTAAAAAGTGTTACTAAACCCTCCCATATGAACATGATACCGAACTTTTTAAGCCACTGATGAGAAGGTGCATCGAAGAACGAGACAACAGACACTGAAAGCACTAAAGAATTTACTTATGGCATACTTCTCTCTTACAATGCCAGCTCTGAGCTGAGAGACCAAAGCTGTGGTGCTACCCCAGACACTGACCCAAACAAAGGTCTCTGCCCCAAACTGCATACTATGACAAACACAAGACCAACAGAAATCCTAGTACTGAGGGACAGATACAAACGCCAAGGAAAAAAATACTATCAATGGAATTGTCAGTAGTCGCTAAATACCAGTCAGGTTTATTAATTACAAATTATACGGTGAATGTGCTACTTTCAGGCTCAAAAAATGAAAGTTGCCTAGGGGAATGAATGCCTAATTTCTGCAGGAGCTCTGAATCCAAATCAAGTTTTCTAGGCAATTTTGCATACATCAGTTGAATTTCTAGGTAAAACAGAAATATTTTTGAACCCACATAAATGCAGACTGTGATTCACTTCACTCATTAGTAGATAAAGTGATTATAATGTGGGGTTTTTTTAATTCAGTGAAAAAAAAATTATCTGCATTACTTCTCAAAAAAAAGTTTTACACTTGAAAATTCTAGTTAATGCCATATTTTCTGTGTAAAGCTTGATCTGCTGTGGCAAAGTATCAAAGGTGGTACAGACCTCTCAGATCAGAAAAAAAATCAAAGAAGCATTTTTTGTCTCAAGGGCCTTTTGTTGTGAAACTGGGAAAAATACACTGGCACACAGGTACAGTTACTCCACTGCTATCTCTGCTATCATACTGGTGGCTTGAATGACTACAAGAGTCAAGACAAGCTTAGCCAAAAGATGAGACAATCAAGAGTCAGGAAAACAAAATAATTAGAAAAAAATTATCTGAACCAAAACTAAATGCAACAAAAGCCATTACATATCATCAATAAAGAGATTTTTATTTATATGTTCTCTTATTATTAATTATGTCAAGTATGTAGGAAAACATTTTAAGAAAATCAAGAATCTTGCAAGAAATAACATTAGAGAAGTAAGGTGGTATAGAAGCGATACTACTAGACTGGAAGCCTGGAAGGACCGCTGCTGACTACTACATTCATTTTCACTATGTTAAAACAAATGACCTCTTGTATTTCTTATTGCATGTAGTAGTTTTTACCTATGTTTTAGCAAAATAATGCATGAATTCACTCTTACCTATGACATGCTTTTAGATGGTCCCACAAAATGTCCTTCAAAAACCTGGATTTGTTACACTAGTAGGCTGCAGTGCCCAACATCGTATTAGGGCCATCTGCTTTGTGGAAAACTTGGACCTCCCTTTCATTTTCCATTGCCTCAATTCTTCTTTGGCAATGGAGAAAATAATTTGCTTTCTCTCTACTTCTTCTATGTGTTGCAAAGATACAGTTCTAGTGGCATCATTCAGCAGAGCTTTGGCTGTGTTAAAGTGGATCCCTGCTCTGTTTTGGAATCCAGATAAATGTAAGAAAGATCAATACTGAGCTTAAGTACCAGGAAACAAGCATTCCCAACCTCTTCATCTAACACCACTTAAAAATATTTAAATTTGCACATCACAAATAATAGTTATGTTAAATTTTTATCCAGCTTGGCTTTTGTGGATGTTTTTCAACCAGACCACAGATGTCAAACACCAAAACAAGTTCATCTGTCTGAAATTGGGATACAAGGCACAGGGAATAAGAGAAAAGTATTTTTGCAACTTAAGGAAGGGTTACATGCTATATAGCCATACAAATGTACTAATAATGGCAAGAAAAAAACTAAACTTACATCCTTAGCACTGTTGTTAAATTTGGCTTCCAGAATCTAACTTAGCTCAGAGTGACCCCAACAGTGAAAGAGGTATGTGGGACAAGCCAGAAAGAAAGCACAAGTAGCAGAGCAGCAAAAATGTGTCTCCTTGGCCTCAAACTATTAATTAGCAACTAGCAAAGCTGTACCACAGATTCACTGCTCCAGCATTCTTCCTCCAGAGGTTGCTGCGAGTCTGCCTCATTATCATCTGGATGGAAAACAACACTCTTTCCTGGGAGTTTGCTGCAACAGTCTTATTGATTAAGTTCCCACTGTGTTAAATCATTCTGTAGCTTGCACTTCATTCTCCCCACCTTCCCATCCCTGAATAATAACAGCTTTGGTGGATTTATGGGGGTGGTGCAGTAGATGAGGAGCATTTGATAAACACCATAGCATAATACAGTTTCTATTTGTGCAATGCCCTTAGCTTCAGAATGCCAAGACAGTATTTAAAAAAGCAAAATCAAACTAATCTGACTTTGTTCTTGCTTGTATCCTGCTTCTGTTACACTTAGGAATCTCTGCCAAACACGTCCAAATGTGTCCTTTCCTGGATGTTGTGAATTTGAAATAACAAGGAAAAAAAATCTAGGAAGACAGTGATTGCTCTCTCTTCATCATCCTTCAAGCTGGAGCTACCCAACAACTTCTAAATACATTTCATGTTATTTTTTCACGGGCATACATCTGAGATATGCAAATCTATGAAACACCATTTCAAAAAAAAATAATAAAGCAAGAATAAAACTTTAATTTCCACTAGAAATAAAACTGAATTATCTCCCCTTGTGAAACAACCTATCCAGAATCATGGATCCTTATGTCACTGAAACAACCACAAAGGCTTAGGCTTAAGGTTACTCTAGGCTTGGCTGTGTTATTTTGGACCTGGGAGTAATCAGATCTTTTTTTTTTTGAATGGGTCATCCACTAAGGACAAACTAAGGGTTAAATTTCCTTAGATGATCCAGGAAAGGGTAGATACAACTTTTCCAAATGGGCCCTGAGCTATCCTGAGGAGAAGTGGGCTGACAAGGAAGTCTCAGGAGAGATGATCTGAAAGTGTAAAACTAATTATTCTTATCCAGAAAAAAATAAGTAGAAAGTGACTAAAAGCATCAGTTAAGTAAAGATCAAGATAAATGTATGTTAGAAAGGAGGAAAGAAGAAATGAGGCTGCAACAGCTTTTTGGAAACATGACCAAGTGATAAATTTCAGTTAATAGGGATTTTCAGGTGAAAACATAATATTTCTCATTCAGAAAACAAAACAAAACCCCCAAAAGGTCTGCTACAATATCCAATCACTAGGGCACTTTAAAAATCTACAAGAGGAATTCTTATTATGCATAGAAATGTCTTCTTCAGTAAAACATTAACAAAACTCAAACTCAAAATGCACCATTTCGAATTCAAATCTGCATTTGTGAAGTGCAGATTTCACAAATCGTTGTATGGGGATGCACTGGAGTTCAAGATTTTTTACTATCTATTTCATATTACTGATCATTAATGTAACAACCTCTCTGACTGGTTTTTATGCTGTCCATGGCTGCACATGGTTTCTACCACCTTGCTGCCAGCACTGATTAGATTGACTCTCTCCAGACAAACAGCACAGCATCCTTTCTCTTTCTTATCATCATTTTTTGTCACAAATGTGCCTCTTAGGCATGTTCAGCTGAGGGAGGCCAGTGATGCTGCTCACCCTATGGACTCTATCCTGTAGCTCTGCATGTCTCGTCAGGAGCAGTGTCAGGACCTGAGCCTGCAGCCAGGGCACTGCTCTTCCCTTCTGCAACCAAAGGGATATTTTAGCTTTCTGCATTTACTTCTGCCTTGATATACCATTAATTCATTACTGAGAGGAGAAATATTGACCAAAAAAGAGGAAGGAAAATTGCCGATACTTTAAGTTACCAGACACTTTGGTTCAACAGGTGAAGAGTAGAACTGAAGGAAAGAAATTAAACATCTACCCTGAGTTCAATATGAAAAATGGAAATCTCATATCATCAATGAACTCTAAACACAATAAAACTTGTGGCAAAAACGTGTGTGCTGTTTCTAATATCCTAGCCTATTTTCACTACAAATAATTACACAGGTTTAATTTGATTACTTAAATTTTATTTACCACCATCCTATCCCCCCTCCACCCCCCAATTCTTGGATGGTGCCCATTTCATTAGCTGTTAAATTTTAATCAGGATATATAGAGATTTACACCTTGTTTGCCTCTTGCTATTGTTTGTGAAGAGAATATTTTCTTTCCCATCTTCACAGAAAGTTTTAACTTATTCCACAAAAATTCCCACTGATTTCAATGCAAATGCATACAAAGTAAATTGCTAAACAGAACTAGTGAAAGCAGAACTTTTTGCATTAGTTTATACATTTAGCTTTAAAAGGAAAACAGAACTAAACAGAGGTATGTTCTGTACTTAGTACTAAACATATATATTCCTCTAGCATTAACAAAAATTAGCTGAAATGTATTCACTGGAAATATTTCAAATATTTAAAGTCAGCTACCAAAGCATATTCACGCTCAGTCTTTTGCAAATTCTTCTTTATTTTATGAAGTAATAATACCGGGGAAGACAGTTCTCAAAGCTACAGCTGTACCAGTGAAGAAATATCTTTTTATGTGTTTTGCCACTTCCAGAAGTGCTCCCAAAGAAGCATGGTCTGTGGATCAGAATCTAGGATTCAGTGCAGTTTTGTCCTGACTGATAATAAGGTTCAGCAGAAAGTTCTACAGCCCAAACTGGAGGTTTCAGCTGAACATAATTACAACATTTAGTAAAAGATAAAATTTACCAGGAGACTATCCAATAATTAAGACATGAAAAAAGGCCATAAGGAAGAGATACAGTTTCCATAATTCTATTCTAAGAATAAATATGAAACTGAAATGTTTCTATTACTCTGCAAAACTGAATAAAATATTCGACATATTAGACCACTATATTTTCTTAAATAACATTCTCCTAGTTCTCAAATAAATAAAACAGGAAATGTAGAAACCCATTTTCAAACAGATTGATATTCATCCCATGTAATTTTTTTTTTCATCTAAAAGTTAAACACTTATCTTACACTAAGTTTCCAAGATCAACTGAGCAGGCAGTGAAGAGAAACATGCCAGTGTTCGAAGAGCCCACTTTACAGTTTGCACACTGTCTGTGGAATATGACTGATCTGTTACCAATGAGTTGTTTTCATCTTCATGCTTTCTATTCTGAGGAGTGACATGTGAAAAGACATTTTTTGATTGGTTTTGGGTTTTTTTTACTTGTTTGCTTAACTTAAATTTTGATCAGCTTTTCCATTGGAGTTGGTGAGATGGCTTGCCCTCTGAAGATGCCTTCCTTTCTCTCAATTGCTTGCATGCGTGGCTGAGGTGAAATGCTTAAATTTGGATAATCCACTAAGAAGTAGCAAATCTGACTCACTGACACTTCCAAAATGCAGTAGTTTCTTTACTGAAATTTCAAATCATCCAAAAGATCAAATTACCAGTACGTGATGCTGGCTTAAGTAGATGCCAAAGGAACAGTTGCTGGCCAAATGTTACAATACTTTTAGTGATCATTTTTAGGAAGTTGAGCTAAGAGAACACAGTCAGGTCTGTAGGATGATAAAAAGTGAGTTGAGTGCAACTCACCCACCCAGCTGAATGGTCACAGTGAAATATGTACAGCTACATATATAGTCAATTATGCAGTCTGATGTAATGAAAGAGGTAACTGGGAGCAAAAATTTTTCTCTGAAAAGCAATATTGCAGGAAATTACAAATATCTATCCCAGTATAATTTAATTTCTTCATGCAATGTTGTGTCACTAACAGTTAACAATATTCTCATATACCACAAAATGAAAGCAAGGAAGGGTATCTCCCTGTGCAAAATTTTGGTCAGACCACTCTTATTACACTTATTCACACTGAAACAAATGTGTGAAAGAGGAAACTTAGAAGAAAGCTAAAGTGGTGAAAGATTCTAAAAAAAATAAACAAAACTATGGGACTGAAGGTGCTCCAACTAGCTTATCAAAGGGAAAGTCAAAAGTGTGGGTATTTACAAATGGAAAAAATATATCAGAGAAACAGCTTAAAATACCCTTCATAAAAATTTTGAGGGACAGTTTTTCATGCACAGGGAGTGGATGAGTTTTTCAAGTGTAAGCAGGCAGGCCAGACATGCAAAGTTAAGGAATAGGAAAATCACCATCAGTAAGATGCTCTAATATGGGAATCTAAAACTGCAAACAAGTTTAGGTTCTCTTTAAAGTTAAGAGAAAGAACCAAGCACCTTCAGAGGACAATACATCTCATCCTAAACAGAACCCTGAAATTACATGGAATGCATCCGTTCATATGTGTTTCTCTCCTTACTAGAATAGGAACAAAAATGACTAGCTCAGACTGAGACATCTACAAAGTCTGATACATCCAAAGTTAGGTGAGATGCATCCCAGCATGTATTACTTTTTAAAGCCAGACTGTCTTCAGGAGTTGCACTGTTATCACCAGAAAATTGATAATCTGTATTTTTCTTTCTCCTGGGGAGGAAACCTTATCCTCTTGCCTGAGAATGAGACTGTAGAGGAGAAAGAAAGAGGGAATCTTTCAGTAGCTTAGGGCAGTAGTGCATAATCACTAGATTTTTCATTTCAGCTTTCAACTTGAAATTACAGATCTAACTTCCATTTGTGCCCGCTATGACTGTACTGAGATTAGCATTTACCATATCACTTTCTACAGCTGGTATCAGTGAAAATATTTATGCACACAGTGAGAGGATAAAAGTATCTGCCAAAACCGGTGGGTGCCACTAAAAACATTTATTTCAAATCTGTGTTTTTGTATAGTGCACAGCACAATGGTATTCTGCTTACAGTTGGAAATACTAGGCACTTCCATAATCCAAAAAAATAAAAGTAAAAACAATTATTGCCCTGTAGCAATTGTACCTAGAACAAATTAGTGACTATAAGGACAACAGAGCATCAGTTATGCCACCTCAACAGGGGTGAGTGGTCGAGACTTTATAACGAAGCCCCCCAGTAACAGAGTAGCTGTAAAGTTTAGTCTTAACTTTAGGCTTTCTTTGGATTTTCAATAAACAGATATAGTGCACATGAAAATCAAATCAAATCAAATCAAATACAAACATGCAGACTTCCCTTAGGCTTAGCTTATGGATAATAAACCAGTACAGAGCTTCAAACACTATGATGGTAGCCATCATTCTTAGATACTTTATTGACTCAGAGATAATGGGGTGCTACCAGAGCCAGACAACTGAAAACCAGATGTATCGTGAAGGTTGCGCCAAGTCTTCTCAATATAAATTGCTGAATGAACTATTCCTTCTTACCAACATTTGGCAGAGAATACTTTGCGGGTTTTTAATTGCCATTGCTACAAACCATAGAAAGGTTTTTCAAAGGCAATGGAATGCTGACCCCACTGAAGAAAGACCAGTTTTACCTTAGTTAATGAATAATAGTTGACATTTTCTATAATTGTTTCCCCCCCCTTTACTGTCACAAATGGTCTTACGATAACAATCATAGTGCATAATCTGATGCAAGTGCTCTTAAAGAAATTTCTAGTAAAGGACTGCAGCCTCTGTGGGAGGTAACTGTCAGAATTATCTTAAACCACTACCTGTCTTCCACTACAATAGAAAAGGCCTTTAATCGAAATAATCCTTTTTTCAAATGAGCAACTTTTTTTTCCCTCTGCAATTCACTCATCTTAAAAAAAGCACTAGAGCTTTTGTGCATAACTTAATTCATTCTTCAAGACAAGTACAAAATTTGTCACTGACATTTAGCGCCAGCCGTAGGCAATGGATAAAATGAACTAGTTAGCAATTTAACCTGTAAAAAAAACAGAGTGGGATGAACAATTTTCTGCCATCAAAGCAAATGGCTAACATTTAGCAAGATTTTATTTTTATTTTTCAGCCCATCCCATCCTCAAGAAGAAAAAAGTCAGGCTAACATTTTTTCTGGGTCCTAAATCTTCCTCTCAGCCTATTTCTTTAATGGTTTAAAGTAAATGACTATCCAGAGGATAATTAGGCACTGTGCTGTCGCATCGTGTCAGGTCACAGCTGGATTTAGTCAGCATTAACCTTTGGGGAGAATTGGAATATCAGTATCATTTAAAATTAAAGACGTGTAAGCAGGCATTTCTGGAGATGTTAGAAAAGTAATTGTCTGTAAATTGTTTGACCTTGAGATTTAATTGCATGCACAACACACATTCTAGCAAGAACCCTGGACTGTGTTCATTCTCTTTCACCTCCGTACCTCTCACTTTGCAGAACCCATTAAGGTACCTGTGGATTTTTCTGTAAAATATTAAAGATTGTTTTATACAAAGTACAAAAGCTTTTAAGTGAGACCACTTGCAAACAAAACTGTTAAATAGCTGTAATATAGACCTCACCTATTTGAATTTCAGTCTTTTTATAAACTGAAAAATGTTTATATATATATAGAAAATACTCCCATTAAAGAGCTATGCTTAATTTTTATTCCTTTTTTTTTTTTTACTAACAAGTTTGCATATTATGCCTTATTCCCTTTTTCCCTAATGAGACAGCTTATGCTTTCAAAGTCCCTCAAGCTAGGCAAATCTCTCCACTGCTTCCACTGTTAATAATGAAACTTCATAATTATACAAATCCAAGGTGGCCAATCAGCTTCTCGGGCTGAGCCTTCGGGTACCTCATGCATTATTTATATGGCACTCGGGCCTGTGAACTCACTTGCTTATATTAGAAGCCTAATTAATATTTAATCACACGTAGAGAGGGCACACAAAGCTGTGCTAGTCCCCAAAAGAAGTGCAAGTGAAAGTGTACACAGGTGCTTGTTTTCTTGTGTGTGTGTGTGTGTATGGGTATGTGGGTGTGTGCTATAATATGCCCACTTGGTCACACTGATTAGAAATACTCACAGATCAGGAACGACATAAATCTTTCAAGATGCTAATATATGCCAATAAAGACAAACACATTTTTAATCCTAAGTGCAAAACAGTTTTATTCAGGTGATGCTGAAACCAGCTGAGACTATACAGGAAGATTTCAGCCTACAAAAACAAATGCCAAGGAAAACCATTTAGGTTTCTTGGTTCTTTGGTTTCTTGTTCTTTCTACAGTCCATGAGAAAAAGTAATAATACCTGCAAGTACACTCACTTTTTGGGTACATATGATAAACACCTCTTCCCTGGCATCAGAAGGTATTCCCTGGCATCTCTGGAATGCTAGATAATCCCACCTGATATTTTGTCTACACAGACTCTGACAAATGAACCTTTTTGATGGGAAGGAGGAGCGATCCATATATAGAAAATTCTCTGAGTACACAAATCAAAGCAGCAAGAAAAATATCTGTCTTATCACTGTAAATTCACTTAGCTCAATGTAGTTTAATATTAAACAAAATGCTACAATACATTTATACTACTATTATTTCAATCAAGATTTCCAATGAAGCATTAACTTTTCTGAGCTATTATCCTCTCAAGACTACTGCAGTCTCTCCCTACCACTGGGCCATTGCTTTTAGGGCAGACAATTAAGAACTATCCAAACATCCTCTTTAAAGCATTAGTTTCACTTGTATTTTCACAAGCACTGTCTCCTAATAAACAGCAGCAAGTGGGACTTATGGCCTTTATTCCAGCATCTGCTATTGTAGCATTAATGTGGCTTTGAAATTATTGATCTTATCAATATATAAAATGCCAGAGCTGGAAAAAACCCAAGAAACTATGGTTGGCTGGTCAGAATAAGAGGATTAGGAAAAGGACTGAGAAGGAGTGAGGACTCTGGGTCCAGGAGACTTCAGGAGACTGGTGAGGCCACACCTGTAATGCTGTGTCCAGCTCTGGGCTCCTCAGTACAAGAGAGATGTGGAGCTACCAGACAGAGTCCAGTGAATGGCCACTAAGATGACAAAGGGACTGGGGCATTTCTCCTAAAAGGAAAGGCTGAAAGAGCTGAGACTGTTTAGCCTGGAAAAGGGAAGGCTTGGGGAAATGTGTACCCTTATTTGAAGTGAGGAAATGAAAAAGAGGGATCAGGTTCTTTTCAGACAGGATGAGAAGCAATGGGTACTAATTGAAACACAGGAGTGAACACCCTTCTGAACATCCTGAACACCAAGAAACACTCTTTTCACTGTGAAGATGATGGAGCACTGGCACAGGTCACCCGGGTTGGTTGTGGAATCTCCTTCCTTGGAGATACTCAAAGGCTGTCTGAATATGGTCCTGGGCAACTGGCTCTATGTGGCCCTGCTTGAGCTGGGGACTTGGACCAGATGATTTCCAGAGGTCCTTCCAACCTCAACCATGCTGTAAGTCTGTAAATTTTGTAAAAATTAAAAAAAAAAAAAGTCCAAGGCAAAATGTAAAATTTCTGCCTAATATATTTGGAATTTTCTTTTTTTTAAATAAGTTTTAGTTTTATTTTATAAATTTTAACTTTTAAAAACAAAAAGAAAGACATTTGCAAATTAAGAGATTAATTTTTGCTTTGCTGGGATATTTCATTTTGAAGAAAATATGGTGCAAATTTCATACTCATCTTTTTGAGTATCATACTCATCATACCCAACTTAGTTTTCTTTAAACCTATTCTCTGTACATAAATCAGAGATACAAACATTTTTAGTTACTTCAAAAATCCTCGTGGGTAAAATTTGTTGAAATCATGTCTCAGAGCTCCAGTGACACTGATCCAGGTTCAGAAACTGTTTTAAACTTTAAATTGGTAAGGAATCTTTACAATCTTGAATGAAATATGCTATACAAATAAAAAGTATTGTAATGGTTAAACAATTAAGTGAAATACTGTAAAACATTACAATGATTGTTCAAGTGAAGCAATCCTTTTTTGTTACTACTCTCTTAGTAGAGTATAAGAGCTTAAATTTGTCATTACATCAACTTTGAAAGCCAATCAGTGCAGTCTCAAAAGTAAGTAGGATCTCAGGGGAGCAAAATTTGTCCTGTAAAACAAAAGATGCAGGAAACTGTATAATTTCAAATGTTTGACATCTGAACTCTTAAAAACTCTTAAAATTACACTGCTGTTAAGAAACCATGAACTGCCTCTTCAGGTATCACTTTCACTTGCTACAGAAGACCTTCCACAGTAAATTGATAGAAATAAATTACTTGGCCCACCATGTATTCCATATGGAATCCATACGATTCCATGTACGCAATACATGCACACACAATGTATTGACATCAGTTTGCTAAACACCTCTGGCAATTACTGAAAAAACAGACATGCACTATGCTCATCACTATGTTTAAATTCAACCAAATTCAAATTTATCGTGAATTTCTCTCCTTTTAGGGACAACAATAGTGAGGTATTAAATGTATGCCAGGAATCCAGGACCAAGCATCCATCTGGCAAATTTATAGAGTTTTGCATCAATTTTCCAGTGCTACAGTCCCACAGGTACATGAAGTGAGAAGAAACATTTGTTGTAGTTCCAGGGAGAGTTTGTAATTTCATAATTTTATTTAAGACACTTTCATTCAAAAAAAAAAAATAAGACACTGGCAACCACATTTATACTATTTCCTTACAATGATGGGCATCCCGAATTTGAAATTAGTATATTTAATGGAGAACACCCTTCATTAGTAAGATCTAGTTGAATCACACTGATTTGCTCTTTTTCATTCATCTTTCTTTTGCACTGTAGTTACTATTTTAACACTAGACCAGGTAAGATTAAGGACAGACAGAACAACAAATAATATCAGCTACTGCAGAGGTAGAATGAGTATTTTTACTTTTTTTTTCAAAAGTCATCAAAAAATGGGTTGTTTTGGCAGTATTGTGAAAATATATTTTCTAATATTTTTCCACACTGTGGCTGGTTGTTAAATATACCACTATGCCACCAACTTCAAAGCTTAAACTTGATCTGTCCAAGACCTGTCTACTAAACAGGGCAATAGAGAGAAAAAAATATTTAAACATTTCATCTAACTTTACTAGGCTCCATATTACATTCCAGTTTCAATACAGGATTGCTCTATTAAGAGTATTCTCTAATGGTCTGGTCAGCTTACCATTAAATTATTCAAATAAAGGACCCGATTCTCAGCTGGCACGTATCAGTATAGTTTCACTGATTTACACAGGCCTATACCAAGTTACATCTCCTGTGAATCATGCTCATCATTTCAATCAGAATGATTAAATGATTAGTTCCCTTGTATATTAGCATAAATTGGTAATAACTAATAAGTGCTCATAATTCTCTGCCTTTTTGTGAAGTCCTTTTCAAGCACAGGAGCATTCACCTGGTAGAAGGTTGAATACATTAGCTGTTGTCACATATGCAACTGAATAGTGATACACAGCACAGGCAAAACCATGGAAAAGATGTACAGTCCTTCTGAATCTACAACTCACAATGCTCAAGAGATTCGAGGGAATTCTTAGTTCAGATTAAAGGAACAGATTCTGCTATTTTACAGCTGTACAAAATAATACTGCAATAAATGGCCAAAGAGGGTATTAATTTTAAGCCATATATAGACTATAATGCCTTTCTTTGAAAGAAAACATTACTCCAGAAGCAGAATACTTGTGAAAAGTATCACTTTTTAACAAAACCAGACTGAATTAGCAACTGCCTCACTAAAGAAAACATCAGTTATAATATTTAGGTTGTATATTAGGAAAAGCTTTTTCACCCAGAGGGCAGTTGATCACCGGAACAGGCTCCCCAGGGAAGTGGGTCACAGCACCAAGCCTGACAGAGTTCAAGAAGTGTTTGGACAATGCTCTCAGGCACACGGTGTGATTCTTGGAGCTGTCCTGTGCAGGGCCAGGAGTTTGAACTGGTGATCTTTGTGGGTCCCTTCCAACTGAGGATATTCTATGATTCTATGATCACATATGTAAACAAGTGAAAAACAATGACAGCTCATTCTCTAGTATGTCTTCTTAAAAATCTTGATGGTATTTTGAAATCAAGTAATCACCAGCTATGTTAACAAACTCACCACCAACTAAGGAGTGCTTTTCACCAGTCACTACTACTTTTAGGCTTCAGTATGAAGCAGGAATTGTTCCTCACTTTGCCACAAGGGGAACAAAAAGACTTGCTGGACATTTCAGTAGCTCCTCAAGATGACAGAGAGAAGAGTATCAGAAGTATCAGTCACAATTCCAGAACCCCTCTCCTTCTAAAAAATCCTAAATTTTGTTGCACATCAATCCAAAGGAAAGGAATTGACTCCAGTGATAACCCAAACCCTCAACAAATACCTTTTTTTCCCCATTTAAAGAGCTTGGTGTATCACTTTGTCTTCTGTAACAACCACACATGGAAAAAAAAACAAATTAAAGTAGTAATTTAAATGTAAGATATTTTTTCCATATAAATAAAAGCAGTAGAGTAAGGCAAATAATTACTCAGGGGACAAATGCTCATTCCATAACTTACTCTGCAGCAAATACAATATGCTAAAGGTGTGTTGTAAAACTTGAAAGGGAAATAACTGATTCAAAAATATTGCCCACAGAGTGAGATCATGTAAATTAACAGTCATTCTTGAATGGGATCTATTAAGCCTGTGTCCAGCTCAGCAAGAAGCATTTCTACAATTTCCTTAGATTTTGTGTACTTCAGCTTTTAAAGGTATAGTAATATTGAAGGGATTTATCATAATATAAGAGTAATAAATATACTGAGAAACATCATGTTATATCTGCTCTGCTTAGAGCTTGTAAAATATCCAGAGAAGCTTAGTAAACAAAATACAGACTTTGGGAAACAAAAATGATCGTGAAATTACTAAAAATTTCTCTAGACTGGAAAATGAAATTTTAATAGAAAAGAATGAAAGAGAGAATAAAAGAAAAGGGGCAATTAAAAGAAAAAAGAAGATAGAAAAGAAAAAATAGATAAAAATGAAATATGAATATGGCTGTAACCTTGCTCACAGTCAAAATGTCATTCAGCATTCTTGTTTTCATTCCTACAAAGTATCTGTATTAAATCCACTTTTATTAAAAGTGGGGTTTGCTGCCCAGCTTGTCTTTACTTTATAAATACACATATATATACAGACATACAATCAATTTTTAACTTGTGATCAGAATAACTAATTTCAAATCTTTATTTTTTTAAATCCAAGCCCTGCTTGGAGTTTCTATACAAGCTCAGGAACATTAAGGCCTTGAACTTCACTGCAGATGTTCCCAGTGTACATTATCAAATTCTTAGATATAACTCTCAAATATCATGTACTTCTTATATAGTACTTTTCAGAGTTTTACTGACGAAAAATAATACCTTATAGAGCTCAGAAACTTTGTTCTAAATTAAATTTTTAACATACTTGCATTTATACACTTAGATAAGTATGTACAAGGTGTGTGTATCCAAGCACATGCTCATCTATGCATTACACTTATGTGTGTGTATATATATATATATATATACACACATATGTTTGTATATATTTATCAAAATCTTCAAAACTGATTGTATTGGGTCTGGCTGAGCCGGAGTTCATTTCCCCACAGTAGCCCTCACAGTGCTGTGCTTTGCATTGGTAGCCAGAAGGGTGTTGATACCACACCGGTGTTTTGGCTACTGCTGAGCACAGCACCAGCACTGTAACATTCCTTTCTCAGTCAAGGGCAAGATCCTGGGAGGGGACCCAAGCAGGCCAGCTGAACCAAACTGACCAAGGGGATATTCCATACCATATGACATCAGCTCAGATATAAAAGCTGAGAGAAGCAGGAAGGCAGGCATTCATTGTCTCCAATGGCTGCCTGCTGAGGCACCGTTACACGTGCTGAAGCCCTGCTGCTCGGGAGTGGCCGACCATGGCTGCTCATGGGAAGCAGAGAATAAACCTTGTTATCTTTTGCTTTGCTTTTGCCCGTGCAAGCTTTTGGTTTGCTTCTGCTTTACTAAACTGCCTTATCCCAACCTTATCCCCTGTCCGACTGGGAAGAGGAGTGATAGATCGGCTGGAGGGGCACCTGGCATTCAGCCAAGGTCAACTCACCACAGTGATTAGCAATCAAACAGAGGTTTTAAACCATTCATGCATCAGTAATAACCTTGCCAGTAAACCTTATTTCCACCACTACCCAGCTTTCCTAGTTTCACTTTGAGATTCAAATTCACCATTATACAAAACTTTCATTAATCCAAATTAAAAAGAAAAAAATCCACCCATAGAATAGCTTGATATGTTTCTTTTATCTGACTTTTGTAATACCTCTGCAACTTGGTGCTCACTTCAAAATCTCAGCTAAGAGAGGTGTCAATTAAAACTTTTTGTGCTAGATCCTTGCTTCTTTAAATAAATAGAGCATAAACCGATTTTAGGTATAGCTTCCCCAGTGTTTTTTCCCATTTTTGTATCTGCACAGGAGTAAAATGTACAAAACATACCACTTTGGAGGGCTAAATGACTGAGATAAAATCTGCAATTTTTTCACTTCATTTTCATGAGTCTCTCACACAGTGTAAGTACTGGTGATACTTGGTACTCGGATACATTTACATAGAAACATTTCTTCTTCTATACTCTCTTAAAAGCCAATGTGAGATTTTCTGTTGACTTCACTGAGGTAAGGATGAGGCCCTATTCAGCCAAAAAAAGACACTGTTCTTGCTGACCCACAGTTTGTGTGAAGGCATTCCCTTTTCAAGTTCTATTCTTTTGCCATGTCCTTCCCTCTGAGTCTAGAGAAATGTCAAAGAGTGTTTCTTCTCTACAACCTCTGTCTTAAATAGTGGAGAGGGAAACAAGACAATGAAATTGAAGTGGCTGGCACTATATCCTCTATTTCTGCTACTTCTTAGTACCGTAAAAAGTCCTTTCTGCAGTAGAGGCAAGACTCTTGCACAGTCTACATTACAATTGTTACAAAAATAAAGGAATTGAGCTGACTCAAAATATAACAGTGTGAAAGAATCCTAACATACACTTGATTCTAATGTATAGCTCTGATATTCAACTATGTTTAATATCTGCTGTCTTGTCTAATCTTTACTAAGTGCAATGCTATCACCTAGAAATGTAAAACTTAGTACCAAAGTAAGAATTTCCTTGCAAAATATTTTGATTAGAACAGGTGAGGCTCTCCTAAATGCTGGATGTACCTTCGCAGTATTTAATGAGTGTTTTGATCACAGAAACTTTTAAGTCTGGTGTTTTAAGTTTAAGGGAAATCATACCAGCAAGTTTTAAACGAACTCTTCATCTATACTGTTTCTATTAGTAAGTTAGAGCTGGTATAGAATGTCAAACAAAATGCTACTGTAACCAATGTCAAAAGTTTAACATTTTGGATTTCATACACTAAATGTCATTCAAGAGTGCATTCCAGTGTTATACCTAACCTTTTTCATACTTATAATTTTCCTACTTTGTTGCCAAACATCTGCATATTAATAAGTAATGCCATTTAATAAGAGGAAGCATTCCAAAGCAACACACTTAACTCACTGCCTTTATCCACTGTATCACAGCAAAAGTGAACTCTGATGCCAAAGGGAAGTTAGGCCTTTAAACTGCAACTCTAAATTGCAGCTAACATGCTGAAGCAAGGATGTCACAGTTATACATAATTACTATTCTACAGGAATCTGTTTCCTGTGGTGACAGTAGCATATTTAAAAGATAGCATTTTCAGTCTTTGATGTCACTTTTCACATACAAAACTGTTTTTTCACCAAGAGCCCCATTCAGCAGGCCAGCCTTATCCAGTAAAGCACTTAAGGATATGCCTAGATCCCATTTAACTTAGGCACATGATTAGGATTTTTTTTTTTCTGAAAAGGATTGAACCTAAATATATGTTTCAAATGCTTTGTTACATGGGAACCTAAAATAGGAGCTAGCTCCTAACTGCAATACTACTAATACTCCTGACTGCCCAGGAATTTTAGTGATAAGAATTTTTATAGGTTTATTTTTCAAAATAATATTGTAGTACCATCTTGTCTTATCACACAGCACATGCTGTAAGCTTATTACAAACCAACAAAAAGTTTGAAAATATATTAAGCTTAATCATATTTGAATCTTTAATACTTTACCAGTGCTCCTCGTGGCTTAAAGACCATAAGCTTTAAATATCACAGAACCTTTTTTTCTGTATTTGAAATAAGAATACTTAGAAAGGTGCTGCTTATACAACAGGTTGTAAAATGGAAATTCACAGGAGGAAAACCTTTCCTATGTCTCTTGCATTTCACTCTCAATTTTTTTCTTTTTCTTACTCATAATCACTGTAATAATGGAAGGTGTTTTCCTTGATAAATATTACAGAACAAAGAATACATTGTGACTGGCTCTGTTACGCTACCAAATATTTTCCCATCAACCTAGCTATAAATAGCGCCTTGATTATATAGTAACAGAAACTGTCATCTATTCCCCTTGTACAAAGTACCTCCACACTACTCAAACCCTGAAGAAACCCTTTTTAGCAACCCTATCAAGAAACTCACCCTTTAAAGAAATACTTACTGTCTAATACCTCAGTGTCGTTTGCTGGGTTTTTTTAATCAACATCCTCAAAACACCAAACAGTATTTTAATATTTATACACTGAGGGGAACACATTGGGAAGGCTGTGTCATCGTCATTCTAACAAAACTGGGTGCAGTTTTCCTCAGGGCCATTCAGTGATTTCCATGCCTAGGGTACACCAGAGTGGCTGTTGAAGTACGTGTATTGCACTGCCTCTCCTTCATGTGCTCATTACATTTTCTCTCTTAGGATAATTTCTTACAGCTACAGCACAGAACTGAAATTTTAGAAATGTTTTTTCCATTTCTCACTGGGCCACAGACCTCCTGTGTGGATCTTGAACAAATTGTTTTACTTACTCTACCTCTGCTTTTCACATCTGAGAAGTAGAGATAAAAGCAAAAGGAGCACTTCAAGGCTTAATTCATTAAAATTGGCAGAGAACTTTCAGGTCAATGAATGGAGGCAGCTACAGATTAACATATTAAAAGTTTTAATAATTTATTTGTGATCTACTACAACTGATGCAGTATGTTTCTGAACTAGAAGGAACAGGAAAATTCCACACTATTTCACTGATATATGTGTCCAGTTTTATAGACCAGTCACAGTAACTGAAAGATATTAATGTGTTTCTTCTATTCAGGCTCTGTCCCAGGGTACTAACAAAAACCTCAGGAATAACCTGCTTTCCAGGGAAACTTAAAATAAAGCAAAATGCAATATAAATACGTACTTCATGTTTATACACACATACACAGTATATACACAGAAAATATGTGCTTTGAGATATTAGTCCAAAGACAAACATTTTTCCCTTATTGTGTTACAAGGCCATAATTTCTCAAACTCAGTGATACATGTTGTAGAAATGCTCTGAAAAAAATGCCTTTAATTAACTAAAATATGATTTTATGTAAGATCCTATGTTTAATATATGTCTTCATATTAATGCACTGTGATTAAAAAAACTAAAATAGCAGAGGAAGCGAAGACATATTTTCATTTTTTTAAATAATAAAATCTGCTTTATTCCAATAGCATTTTTCCTCAGGATTTTTTCCTTTTAAAAATAAAAATTCCATTTTCCTGTCTGAATTCAAAATGATTGACTGGAGCACAATATTAAGTAATAAATAAAACAGTCCCAGTGCCTGAAAGACTCCTGAATAAAGAGAAAATTATTTTTGGATTTTCCTTCTGATCAGATATGAAATATTCTGAAACGCCACCTCTATAATTTGATAAAAAGCTTGATATCCCCAAATGAAAATAGGATTCAGCACTTTCATTTTTCTGTCTCTAAAGGAACCTCTAGGTAAACTGATTTTAAAAAAATGAAAATCTCAAGCATAAAGGTGGGAGTAATGAAGCAAGTTTAAATATGCGCTGACCTTTGAAATGAACTGCATTCCATGTTGTTTGGCCAAGAAGCTGGCTGTGTTGCTGTCTCCATCAATTTCCACAGCATAAAATATGTGGGTTTTGGAGCTGCCCTGCTCTCTGGTGGATGTCGATAGGCATCGCCGCAAATACACCAGTGCTGATAGTAACAGCCATATGTTCATTGCTCTGAAATATTAAAAAGAAATCCACAAGGGATAAAAGTGCAAGCATCTTCTTTTGTTGGTGTTGTTCACCATGAAGTTTTACCCAGAGGTGACTGTATTTTATTTTTCCCCTCTTTGGTTAAAAAATAAATTCCTACAATTTTTTATTTAGTAGTAATATTAAACTAAAAAGAAGTAAAAAAAACCCCATATTTTGTGGACGCTAAGAGCTTATGCTGTTTGACAGTATCTACAAGCAAAGTGATATTATATGATTTTATTCATACAAATTAAAAAATAAAAACATACACTATTTTGCAGTCTTAGTTACATGATTATTTCCTTTTTCCACTCCTGCTTGATTATATAAGTTTCACTGGTTTTATTCAGTGATTTTCTAATCTCAAGCTGTTCACTAGACCTGAAGGTCAAATGGCACTTTAGTGTTTGATATCAAAATAGAGGATGGCCACTTGCACATATAGCAATTTTAATAAGAATGACTAATCTAAGTATCTGTATATCTGGTCTACGTCCTTTTGTAATATATTTTATCAAATACCAATTTAAAATGGAGTCTTATGATATAATCCTAAGTTGCCTAGAAAAATGAATGACAGAAAAGATGACAAAATCAAGATTATGCATATGAGAAATACTACAGGTGTCTTAATTAGACAATATTTATACCTGGCTGAAAGTTTATTCTGTACATCCTAACTCTTAGGCACTAGGTCCTGGCTTTAAAAATATGACAGTAGCAAATAACAAAATCATCCTGAGTAATATGCTGTGCTGTTATGTGTAAACAGTCGTAAAGATCCAACTAAGTTTTCCACCTACATTCCCATTCATTTATGTTTATAACAAACATTTGACCTGTTAAGATCTGTACAGCACCAGAATTTAATTTTGAAATGAATGGGACAATGTAGTTTTGCATGTTATGCATGGCCATGTTCATTTATATGCTTGCAATGTTTGCAGCAATTATTATTCAAATAGTCCTTTAAAAGAGCAGTTAGATATAAATTATCATTGGGACTATATAAATATGTAGAAATAAACCATTGTATCAATCTAATCTTTGAAGATCTGTCTTTCCTCAGCTGTGTCTTTCAATTGCATCCTTCTTGGAACACCAAGAATCAACACAAAGCAGCCAGTGACTTAATTCCACCCCACACCTAATAGTAGCTCTTTTTAAAGTTAGATGCAAATTAAGGTGCAACATTGAAAAACAGTTAATCTCATATCTGGCAGTCCACAATAATACAAACCCACAACCTTTAATAAACACTGCCCTACTGAAAAAAATATACTGGGGGTATCTGCACAGTTAGAGATAAAAATCAGATCTTGAGTGAGATCCTACCAGCTAGGTATTTCTGAAAAGGCCTAGTAAAGCCACTCATATGGACCCCTACTAATTACATTAGAGTGTTTCTGGGTGGTGATTGCTATCTGAGGCATAGACAGACAGAGCTTTACAGTGGTTTTTTTTTTTTAGCTAGACACGCAATCTAAATTTTTAAAGTCCCTCCTCAAATCTTAATTATGCAGTACGGACACTACTGATTTTCCACTCGGCATTTTTTGGAACACCAAGGATTGAGGTAGTGGGAACTACAATTTATTTTCTTTGTCTAGCTAAGCAATCAGGTTACAGCCCTATGAAGTGAATCCCAGTAATAAATGGAAAGGAAGCCATGAAGATTACAAAAGATTAAGTTTCAGCTCCTACCTGTAAGAAGATGATAATTTCATCAAGTATTATCCATGGCAATACATGAGGCTAAAGGTTTTTTGGCTGGGTGTTTCTTTTGCTTATGCCAGTCTATTGTGTACAGGCTATTTACTTATATGGTGATTGAGCCAGAACAAAACAAAACAAAGCAAAAAAAGACATTACAGCTCAATCTACTCTAAATATGATTCAGAATGAATTTCAACCAAAGTCTCTTCCTATGAATTCTAATGCACTCTAGAGCCATTCTGATCTCCACAATTAGGTTGGAGCAACGTGGTTGGCCTATATTTAGAGTAAGCCAAAGGCTGAGGAGCAAACAGAGGAATTGGGGCTGCAGAGAGAATTAAGGAAAAAAACCCAAATTGATAATATAGATCCACCCTGTATAATTCATGCAGAATAAAACAGTTCCAGAACAAAAGATCAAAATCAGTCTACCTAGAATGACCTAGATCATAAGAGGATCTATGTGGCACAGAATAGGAGAATGGATAGCAAGGGTCTGAGGCTGGATATAAGTAAAGATGCTGATTTATGTTAGAGGCCAGGGCTGAGAACTGAGCACCAGGGCAGTGGGACGATTGTTTGAAATCAAAAGAGGGTACAGAAGAACCACTACAACACAGTCAGAGTGACAGGCTAAAATAAAGAGATTGTATTCATCAGCTGGACTCGCTGGGACCTCAGCTGATATAAAGTCCGTTGGTTCAAGTGACTCAGAGTACAAATCGTTAAACAGAACTAGAAAAAAAGGTCAGGAAAGTGAGTCTGGAAAGATCCGTAATCGGATGACATCTGAGTGATTTAGGGAGGGACAGATTAGAGAAAGGGAGAACTGAACAAATGCAGCAAAGGTGCAACCAATATTATGGGGCAAAGAGACCTGGGGCAAGTATATTAGCTCTGAAAGAGGAAACGAGGAGAACAAGTAAAAAGGAAAATTTAACCAGGCTGTAAAGAACAAACCAGAAGACTCTAGAACTTTCAGACTAGCTCTTCTCCACAGCCTGGAACCAAATCCTTAGTTCCAAGGATTGGAACTAAATGCCAAGAAGGTGGCCAAGAAGGCAAATGGCATCCTGGCCTGGATCAGGAACAGTGTGGCCAGCAGGAACAGGGAAGTGATTCTGCCCCTGTACTCAGCACTGGTGAGGCCACACCTAGAGTGCTGTGTCCAGTTCTGGGCCCCTCAGTTCAGGAAGGATATTGAGGTGCTGGAGCAGGTCCAGAGAAGAGCAACCAGGCTGGTGAAGGGACTTGAACACAAGTCCTGTGAGGAGAGGCTGAGTGAGCTGGGGTTGTTTAGCCTGGAGAAGAGAAGGCTCAGGGGAGACCTCATCGCTCTCTACAACTACCTGAGAGGAGGTTGTAGCCAAGTGGGGGTTCGTCTCTTCTCCCAGGCAACCAGCCGTAAGACAAGAGGGCATGGTCTTAAGCTCTGCCAGGGGAAGTTTAGGCTGGAAATTAGGAAGAAATTTTTTACAGAGAGAGTAATCAGACACTGGAATGGGCTGCCCAGGGAGGTGGTGGATTCTCCATCCCTGGAGGTTTTTAAGGTGAGACTGGATGTGGCACTTAGTGCCATAGTCTAGTAACCGCGGTGGTAATGGATCAAGGGTTGTACCTAATGATCTCACATGTCTTTTCCAACACGGTTGATTCTATGATTCTAAATCTTGCTGTTCCACTGAAACGGGAAAACACAAAGGAACTAATGTGGCCTACTGAGCCACAGGGATAGTTAGAGCCTGTTACTTAGAAGACTCTGTGTTCCTTCGAAGAGGACATTCTCTGCTGTGGATGTAAGGATTCCAACCCCACTTATACCTCCATGAGGATGTTAGCAAGTTGCCAAAAGATGACATTTCCACTCTAATCACCTTGTTAAGAAAACTCTAACCATGAGTTAATCATACACACAATGTATTACATTTTCAGAAATCCAACATTAAAAAATGCCAAATTGAGACTACTTGACTGAAGTGTAAATAGAGTGAGAGGTATTTTTAGAGGCTAGGAAAAAGGGCAGTAGGAGGCCTGAAAGTGGTCAGAATTCACAATTTACAACAGTAAACTCACATATGGCTGATTGTATACAAGAGATTTTCTTCAGTATCTGCCTTTATTCAAGTTTCACAGCAAATACAATGTATTATAAAGTGGGCTCTTGAGGACTAGTAAATAGTGACACCTATTATTAATGTTATACAGGGTGAGAGATCCTGTACAGGTCAGTGCTTCAACCTGCCCTAATCCTGTTTCTTCAGCAATGGATTTTAAAGCAAATGTTTTGGTTTCAACAGCAAAAATTAAACTTTACTTATACACACTGGAAAGCAATTTAATTTCACTAACCTATCAAGAAAGAAGATTTATAAATTTATTAAATTCTACCAGGAAGAAGGAAAGGATGGGTTTAAATTTTTCCTCTCGGTGTGAGAAATACAGTAGTATTGTGCAAATGAAATTTCAGAATAAGAACGAAAATCTAAGAATTTTCTGAACTACATATATATAAGAACTGAACAGGTTTATTTTTAGTAATGTGATATAATACCAAATAAAAATATAAATTAAATACATAATATCTTTAAACATGCAATTTGTATTCCATTTACAGAATTTAATTACAAAAAAACAAAAAGAATTTAAAAATCCAACTCTAAGGTTATTTTGGGGTTAGGAGTATGAGATATTATTATAATTATATAAAAATTATACACTGTCTCTTTTTTAATTAATACATGTTTCTGTATTAATTAAAAGGGTAGATAGAGGATTGATACTGGATTTGTAAAAGGTCTTTACTCAGTAGACCAACCAGGAGCAATGCGATAGCAGTAGTGTTTGCATCACTAAGTTCTTGTCACAACAAAGAGCATTTTGAAATAGCACTGAATCTTTTCTACTGGGTCAGTTAACAATGACTATTCTTGAGAGTGTTCTGTGTTACAACAGAGATGTAAATTGAAATTTTAAATATGAATAATAAACCCTTCAAAAAATTAGTAGCTTCCTGAAGTTGTTATGCAACACACACTTAAGTCTCCAAATTGTAATTTTGCTAGGTAGGCCCATACACATGAAAAAAGGACAGTACTGCTGTTTAGTCAGACACAGAAAAATAGCCACATGTGAACCTAAACTTCTTAAGGTCACTGAAGCTAAATATGGTTCAATCATATTTAATAGTAAACAAACAATGATTACCACCAGAAAGATATGCAAAAATGTTGAAAAAAAACCCAACAAAATCTAACTAGAAAAAAATGAGAGAGAAAAAACACTGATGGGGAGGTGTTAGGGAAAAGATTTGGTTTTCTTCCTGTATCATGTTCCACTGAGAAAAGAAATGATCCCCTTTACTTGTAATGAGACATTCCACAACTTTTAAAAGAACTGAAAAAAGCTGCAGCACATGCACCACTTTCTGAATTATGAACAGTTTTCTTACAGGCTTCGTATTTTTTGCTGACCAAACCCAGTTTTGCTCTGGTTTATGAAACATGACAAGACCACAGTTAAAGTTGATCTATACTGCAGGCTATTTGTGTTGCCTACTCAGATGGTATGTCATAATGCCATGAGTCCAAAACCTGTATCTTCTTTTTTTTTCTTTCCTTTGTTTTACCGATGTTTTATAAAACCAGACAGAGGCAGGATCCAAATATATGGTATTGTTTCTCCCAGCTAAGAATAAGCACGAAACCATAAGGGTATATTCAGAAGAATCTCCTCTTATGCCTTAGACCTGCAGAGACAGTATGTGCTGTTTATTTTGGGGGTTTTTTACTGAAGAATCTCTGACATGAAGAGCATGCAATAACGCACACATCATTTTATTGCATTTTTTCTGAGCAATATATTTTTTGTTTTAAAATTTATTGGTACTGGCAACCACTTTTTAAAGGATTATCTTAGAAACTGTCAGCATTTCAGAATTTTCCAGCTTTATCAAAGCTCTATTGACCGTACTAGAAACTGAATAGAGTTCAATTAGTGAGGATACAGCTTGAAGTTTATCACCTTTCCAGAAGACATACTGAGCACCAAGAAACTTCAGAAATTAGCAAATTCTGTAGTTAGTGTTCCGTCTTGGAAACAGGCATATTTGTGATTAAGTGCACTTTATTCCATTAGTTGCTTCCATTTTTGTTTGAAATTAAGAAACAGGACAAACATATTACTCCTCAGTTCGATCAGTCTCAAAATGTTTTACAAAAATAATAAATAGAAAATATTAAAAATACTAAAATACAGATACTTAGGAGTTTGGACTAGCCAAACTGTTTATTAAGAGACTGAACAGATATAAAACTTCTGGAACCAAAAGGGAGAAATTAGTTGTATGTAATCAGCATGTTAATGTGAATTAAGTAGTACTGCTCTAGCCATGTGTTCTAACAGGACAAATATGTACAGTTTATAGTAAGTGTTACTATCTTCTATTAGACTAAATGAAATATTTGAGGGGAAAATGACAAGCTTTCAGGCATCCAAGATTTTCCTCCAGTCTGAAGTAGTACTAGCAATCTTTCAAAGTTGAGAACAATTGCTCTGGTTTTAATTTAATCAAACTCACCAATTCAATTAACCAAAAGATAAGATAGTTCATAAATATGAGGCAGAGAAATATTAGAAAGGGAAAGACAATACATTTGTTTGCTCCTATGGGACAGAGAGAGAGAGCAAGAGAGACACAAGTAATTTATTGTCTGTGCAGCATGTCTGTGCAGGTTATCCTGGGGTGGCAAAAAATATAATGCGCCATAAAACCAATGTCTCTGTTGAGTCCATGGGTTTTAGTGCCCAGAGTTATGAATTTTAGTTCCAGAATTATCTTTTGAAGGTATTTTGTATGTTTCCCTTGAGTAGCAGGGCTGAGAGGTCGAAGATGAAGTGGCTGCACTGGATTAAAGCAAACGTGACATAGCTATGCAAGCTGGAATTCAAAATTCAGTAAGGTTCTATAGCTATCCTACTTCAAGGTTCTCTTTAATTGCCAAGAGTAGGTACTCTCAGAAACAAAACTGATGCAAAGCCCCTGCTTAAATAATTTTCCACTGTTAAAGTAGTGTGAAATAACCTTAAGCAAGTCTTAAATGACAGTTGAAAACTATTTAACAATGATGGTGATGGGACAGTACAGAAAATGTAAAACTTATATCCAATATTAAGCACTTGCACTCTGCTCTGACAAAATCGAGAGAAAACCCAGAAAAAGTTTTGAGACAACATTTTACCCAGCATAACTTCAATAACCTCCTGAGCTTGTTCTAAAGAACTTTCAGAATATATATTAACCTCAGGGTCAGGAAAAAATGAGGAATAGCTCAAAAATCTTGGTTTCGAAGAACATTTTCCCAGTGTATGCAGAGGCATAAACACTTCAAACATTTTGAAACAATAGGTCGAAGGCTCCAAGATTTCTTTACTGAAGTACCACAAACACTGGTTGTGCTCAGGAAGCATTCCAAGCTCAAGACCTCCAAGAGATCTTTTGGGGTTTTTAAGAGAGTAAATTCCAGCTGCCAAGCCGTATGTCAGACATGCTACTCTGTAGAGGTTTAACCACTCACTGGGTGGTTATGCCACACTTAAAATTGCCCAAATTATGCTATCACTCAGTGGATGATATAATAGATAAATTAAGTGTTCTAAATTACATAGGCTGTCACACTCACTTCTGTGTTCTTCACAGCTAGTCAGTAATAAGGCTGCAAAAATTCTTATGAAAAGGATACAGATATCTGAGGATATGAAAGAAGAGAAAGAACAGTTTCTCCCCAACTATGATACTTCAGGAAATGAGAACAAGAAACAAAATTGAAAAAAGGGGGGGCAGACAAATTAATATTACACTTTTAATATATAGAAAATGTAACTGAAAGTTTATAAATAAATATGAAGAAAAGAAACAGAATAGTGGAACTGTACAAACATGGATTACATTAACAGTGGGAAAACACTTAAATGACTGAGTCAAATGCTTCAAATGTTTTCAAGGGTCTAGAATGAAACTTCATGAGAGACTTAACCATCATATCCAAAAAGCATATTTTCATGAAGATCAGCAGTCTTAATACTCAGTGAAAGATGAACAATGTAAGCACTTAGAATAAACCCCTTTTTCTACTAGACCAACAAACTTCTATCTGGCCCTCCAAAGCATGAGCTAATCCAAGACTCTTTCAGGGTTTTGGCTTAAATGTCAATCGTATATTTAGATTGTGTTTCTCTTACTGTAGAGTCAAAAGATTTTTGGTCTTCTCTATAGAAAGACTCAATCAATTCAGCACCACCTTAACTAGTTAAGTCCACCTACAAATTTTCTTCCCTTCTGTGAAAAACGAAAGATACTTCAATTAACAGCAAAACAGAACTTCGGGAAGGATAACAGAACAATATATTCTCCCACAGCTACCATATTAAAAAGCTGGAGCAATGCTTGAAACATTTATTTCTCTTATTTTATTCCACCACCAAGGTTACAAGAATCAATCATTCCATCAAGTTTTGTATATATGCCCCATCTACAGAAACACTGAAGGCCAGGTTGGTTGTGGCTATGAGCAGCCTAATGTAGCTGAAGATGTACCTGCTCATTCCACGCGGGTTGGACGAGATGACTTTCAAAGGTCTTTGCAATCCAAACTATTCTATGATTCTGTAGCTTACAGAAAAGAGAGGCTGTGTGATATTGTAAAAACTGTATTAAACTTCCTAATCTATTGAGAAATCTCTGCAGCGTGCAAAAAGAATCAATTGTCATTTTGAGAACTTTTGAACATATGTAAATCAGAAAGCATTAATTATTACTTAAAAAAAGGAAAGAAAAAAAGAGCAAAATGTGATATAATTAAAAAAAAAGAAAACCTGTGAATAATAAAACATTATGTAAACTCATTCTTCTTTCTACACAGAATGGAAGGGAAAAAAAATTGTTACAAAACAAAATGCTTCCTTTTTTGAAATTATTGTAAAACAGTATCTCAGAGTGTTAGGCTGTCTGATTCCCAATGGTTTGCCAAGCCTTTCTCCCTTGTAACAGATTTACCCTTATTATGAAGACAAGGGCCTAAGATTACTAACAATGAAAATTATCTGATATGCAACTATTCAGCATCTATTCAATTTATTGGAACAATGTAATCTTTACTATCATTAGGAAGAAAATTTCAACCAGAGAAGTATTGCTTTCTTGTAACAATAAAGAAAAAGGAAAAACAACTTTCATTTTATTCAACAGATTCCTTACTACAGATCATTCCCCTGAGAAATATTCTCTAAAGGCACAAAAGATACTGAAATCTGAATCTTGCCTAAGAGTCAAGAAGAGTTGGAAAAGCTTCAGAATCAGCTTTAGCTCAACAGTGATTTCTACAGCCAATTAAACAGTGGAATTGATGGACTCTGAGAATGCCATATGCTGCCCTCTGCTGAAAAGATGATCATTATGACTGGAGGTCTTAAGGCTGGAAGGTCTGACAGACGGGAAAAAAAATGGAGGATCCTCTGATTTCAGGGATGTGGATAATTCCTTTAGGGAGAAAGGAAGATTAAATACTCACCTGGGCAAAGAAAAATTTCACAGAATATATGGTGTGTATATATATATAAATTATCTTGACAAGAACATCAAGTCAGCAAATTGGTTATTAAAAATATAGCTATTGAGAATTACATTGATTATATTCATAAAAGTCTTTAAAATGGCTACCTGTAAAGCACTTTAGATCTAACATGACTTACTTTTAAGATATTATAATGTAATGAGGAGAGTCTTACTGAGTGATTTTTTTTTACCCTGTTCACATTGTGGTTTTTGATTGGTGCATATAAATACAGTTGCACATATTTCAAAGTTACCGTGAGAAATTTAGCAAGTATATTTGTTAAACAAATAATAAAATGTTTACACTCACTTTGAAATACTTTTCACTATCGCAGACTCTTATACCTTAAAATAGGGGTAAAAAAAAGAACACCAACAAAAAAAGGAGATGTATTGGGCATTTTTCTAATGCTTACTGTATCACTTACTGCACTACCAGGAATACTTAAATTAATAAGGATTCTACTACATGACAAGCAGGGAAAAAATATTGATGAATCACCAGCAGCCATGTTTGGAATACTATCATGTTTGATCACCCTTAGTGACAGAGATTTGGTCAGACAAAATCTTAATATATATGTATGTAGGAGTTTTAACTTACGTTATCAAGGGACGATACTTTTATATTAAGCCAGAAACTAAGCTATTGTTGTTAAACAAGTTAATTGAAAAGCACAGTGCATATACATGTGAATGAACATCATTATAAATCGTGCAATAGCAGTCACTACATACAATATTTTGGATATTTCTGTGTTACCCATGACTATAAATTTCTCAGAAGGAGGATAGAAATGAATATAGGGGAAAGAAGATGGGTTTAAGCTATTTTTTTGCCCTACATCCGATGGCTCCTACAAAATTTCCAGTTTTCATTAGAATAGCTGTATAACTACCTTCATTTACGTACTGCTTCTCAGAAGCTAGGTGAAGGAGAGAATAACTGGGGAACCCCAACCTGTTTCAGCATTGAAGAGACATAGGAAACTGAGGGATGGACACTCTTTCATTCCAGAAAACTGCACACTAGGTGAGCTTTTTTTAGTCAAAGAAGAAGAATGGGATTATCTATCCAAGATTTTATATGGTTAAAAATTATCACAGTTTGGACACTTATTTGGCACAGCATTTGTTGAAAATATAAATTCTACCACAGTTCAAATAACACAATCGATTGACAATCATCTACATTTTTGCATACATACATTTTATACAGACAACAGTCCACCTTGAAAATATGCTATCATATAACTAAGCGAGCTGTAGAAATAAAGATTGCAAGATAAAAAGCCGGCTTCACAAACTAAGTTCGAAGGCATTTTTTTTTTTTTTTTTTTTTAGTGGAACTATTGGCATGTTACAGGCAGATTAAAACTAGCTTGAAGTTTAATAGTAAATCTGTGACATCCAAAGGTACCATTTGATGGCCTGGCTCTCGGGTTCAGGAGCATCGTGACTGATCAGGGCCAACACTAGGAAGGTGTTAGTGCTCACAAGCTGAGATCATCAGCTATGCAAAGAACAGCAGGAGAACAGACCAAAGGGAAAATGCCTGCACTTCCAGGGGAAACTAAAATACTAGAAGCTTTATGGCAGCATTCTCTGAAGTATTCTGAGCACCACCTATTGGCTCAGACAGAAAAGATGTCTCCACACATGCCTGAATAAAGGACATCAAGAGGAAGCATATATTAAGAACTGATGGCAGAGAGAATCTGTACAAAGAACTTTTTCTGAAGTCAAGAGAGAATAAGATTGTTTGCACTTTAAAAGCCTACTATCTCCAGTTAAGTCAACAAAGGTTGCATCCCCTGCAAGGAAAGCATCCAGAATAACAGATCTTTTAAGAGTTGTTTCATAACAAAAACTGCATAAACCCCTACTTCTTCATTAAACCTCAAAATCTGAGATAGGACAGTAAAATTAAAATTTAAAAATGAATAACAATCACAAGTGCAGAACACATGAAATTGAAATAGTATCTATGTTTCTATACAAAGAGAGCAAAAATAGGGGATATAAACATTTAGATTCAAATAGGAAGTTGTCTATAGCTATATAAGGAACTTGATGGAAGAAGTTAAATCAGTCAACACTGCCACCAAAGTACAGAGGAAGGGCTGGTTGCATTTATTGGAGTTTTACTGATAAAAGCTACAGAAGTTTTAGAATTAAATTAGATAAATGACTTAGATGAATCAGGAACACACACATGAACTGAGAATGAGGAGGCAGAAAATGGTAATGGGAACACCTCACCTAATCTCCATTGGATAACTGGCTGTCACTTTGGCGCATGACTTCTCTGCACCCCTGAGCAGTGCAGAGGAACATGGGAGGTTACAGACAGTACACAGCAGTTCCTCTCTACCTCTTCTTCTTTCTTACACTTTTACTTACTCACACTTTACACCTGTAGTGTTGGCTCTCTACAAGCTGCAGTTCCTGTCAGGAAAATCATCTCTGGTGTGGGTCCTCCATGGGCTGCAGGGAATGTCTGCTACAGCACCTGGCACATCTCCTCCTCCTCTGACCGTGATGTTACCTCTGCTGTTAATCTCACTGTTTTTGCTGTCTCCTCCTCTCTCCGTCCTCTATTTTCTGCCCTTTCTTAAATATGTTATCACAGAGGTGCCACAGGCTTGTGTGGGTGGCTCAGGTTGGCCAGCTGTGGGTCCAATGGAGAGCCTGCTGGAACCAGCTGTGTCAGTTTTCACTGTGAAAACTGTCGCATCTCACTGGGACCTGTATTGCAACCTGTGCTGTTCAACAGATTCGCAAATGATCTGAAAGAAGGCTGAAAGTTTACAAAGCATGCTTACTTTTGATAGTAAAGGCAATGGTTGCTTTAAATATAAATACTGTCTAACTAGGCAATTAAGAGACAGAGAAAAATTCAATGTAGACAGACATAAATTCATAGATCAAAAGAAAAATAATTCCGGCTTTACATACACAGTTATAGATTCTGAAATATATACTCTCCAATAGCAAGACCTTGGAATTATAACAGATCAGTCCCCGGAAATACCACGCTTAGTAACAGAAAAAAAAAAAAAAAAAAGGCAAAGAGAAAAAATAGCTATAATTATTATTATGAAAGGAATAAAAAAACCATAATGCTACAGAATACATAAATAGCACAGCTCCAATCTGAATATATAAATCTGGTGGTCCTTCTTACCACAAAAAGAATAAAATATAATTGGATAAGGTACAGAAAAGGACAAAGAATGGATAAAAGTTGGCACAATTTCTGTACAAAGAAGGACCAGGATTCTTTAGCCTAGAAAAGAGATGGGGACTCATCAAAGACCAGATATTAAAAGTAGCCTTAAGAAGGTGAACAGAAAAGTACTTTTTACTGTCCCTTCCAATAGAAGTAGTAAGAAACAATAAAGAAAATAAAGGAAAATAGTTAACAGAAGATTCAAAGCAAATAAAGAAGATAATCCTTCAAACACAGAATCATGAATGTTAAATTTCAATCAAAAATTATCAAAATATTCATGGGGAAGCAAAAATCTACTAAATCTACTAAAACTAAAAACCTCTAGGTAAAATATCTCCCTAATTCAGGAGATCCCTGACCTCCAAATCATTTAAGCCTTGAAGGGCATTCTGGGCAAGGATCACTCACAGACCAAAATATGTACAAATAAGATCAAAAATGTATACAGGACTATGACCCGGTAGCTCACAGACATTTCAGACACCTATTGTATCTGAGGCCTGGGGCTGGCAGACATGAGACTAGAGGAAATCTGAGTCCTTCGTGACAGCTGGAGGCTAGGTTACATGTGGTAGGGCACTTCAAATAGCACTAGACAACTCTATTTTGGTTATTAAATCCTACCTTTTACATTGAAAGAGGTGTCTCAGGCCTAGAGAAGCTCAAATGTCAGTTACACCCATTTCCATTTATAAGTTTGGTAGCCGGTACACACACTTTGTATGTCGAACCCTGCTGCTTGGTGCCCCAGTCAAAGAACCTCAGATAATTAATATTTACTGTCAAAGCCCTGCTTATGAGTAAACTATAGCAGCTGATTTTTTATAACAGCTACATCCAAACTACATCCATAGTGCACTACATCTCCACTGTGTAACACTATACTTATTTTTTTTAAGTCCTCTTAGCATTTAATACTTTTCCAAAGTTTATGTTTAGAACAGAGAAGTAGTTACTTGTCACAGCTGAACATTTCAACTTCAGCTATCACAGTTAACTTGATAAATTAATACAATTCTATTGGGATTGCATATCCTACATTCAAAATAGATTTATATCCGCCAATCCAGAAGTGATTCTGCCTCCCTGTACCTTTGGCTAACGACACTACGGTATGCCATGAACATCCACTATTCTTTCCCAGGAAACTCCAGATTCAATTGATGCTTTGGATGAATCTGCTCTGATAGAAAACCATGATTGTAAGTAGAATTTTTATTTCATTTGCTGCAGCACCTGGAAATTGTGTAATAAACAACTATATAATTGAAAAGAAGGTATCATGATCAAAACAAGTGATAGCTTCCCTGCAAAACTTGGATTATGTCCTCCTGCTGCATGCCTTAATAACACTGATAAGGCACGCAAACCAAGGCTTTCTGAGGCATCATTAATTGTGCCCCCACATATCCCATCCCAGCTTATTCCTTAAATATCTTTTGCAAAAATGCTGATAACATAGCTGGAAATGCAATCCAGAAGAGTACCACTTTCAACATACAGAAGTTAATATACAGTACATAATGGTAGGTAGTCTGAAAAATTAGATTCTAAGGGTTGTTTTTTTCAATTTGTATATCCTGAAATTATTTTATATGGATAAAACCACTCTCTTTCCTCCTTCATTTCTCCAGAAGATTGTAGGAATAAAATAATTAAGATTATGAACACTTGGACATCAAGTGGCATGAAAATGCAGTAATTCAGATTTCAGAGCAAAAATGAGCAACACAGAAAGCAGAAGGTTACATGTCAAACAACAGACCAACAAAGCTGAAATACAGTTGTAACTGAGACCTGTATTTAATATCTACGTACTTCATCTCAATTGCACAGGTTGCCATCAGGGAGTAAGGACCAGAATTCACTTAAATGTCAGGGACCAAAGAGTTCAAAACTGTTTGGCAAAGAGAAACATAGTGGACGAACAGGAAGAGGAGTTTGAAAAAGTATTCCGACAGAGGCAAAGCATGTGGAGAACTCTAAGAATAGCTGGGCAAACTGGACAAAAGAAACATCAGGAGGAATGAGATGAACACTCATCCTATTTTAGTAACCATACTAGACCAGAAAGGCTCTGCCATATGGAGAGTATGTAGGGAAATTTGCTAAGAGGTCATCAAAGGGTGAGATTGGACATGATTATAAATCAGACTGGAAATTGGGATACATCTTTGGAATAAGAACTGGATTGCCTACACAGGAAATGTGGAACTGTGTATGCAAATCAGAAAGGAGATCCCACTAAAACACTAGATGCATAGGCAAATGAAACTCATACTTCTCATCTCTCAGTTTCAGCTTTTCAGATAAAGCTACCTTCCAAAAAGAATCTTTTTCACAATTACTTTCAACTTCATCCTCCAATTTCCATTCAGTTTCTCAGTCTTTTAAGTCTCAGCAGATGTGTTGTTTTTCAACCTCAAGCTAATCCAGGTACTAGCAGCCAGGCCAGGACTAGCAGCAGCCCAGCTGAAAAGAATTGCATTGCAAATCACAGTTCCAATGCCTCTTTGCTATCCTGAGAAGGAAATTTATTCTCAGTCAGAAGATGTTCACTAGTTCCATAGGAATGGCACTAGCACTGATGGGACAACTGATGTCTGGGGTGGATGCACAAGCTCTTGTTAGATGTAGGGGATGCAAAGGGAAGAAGTATATACAGTTTCCATCTCTTAAAATTAAAAACTATGAAGTATCAAGAATTCTTAGTGATGATGGAGTATTAGAAAATAAATTCTAGGAGGTTCCTGCTGAATATACATAAACTGAGCACACAAACCACAGTTTTTCAAAAGATAGTAAATCTTGGAGGAGGGGAATGGGGAAGGAAGTGTGGAAGCTTTGGGTAGAGACCTTTTCAACTGGTCAGCCAAATCATAATCTTGATGTAGCAGCTAGTCCATGTTAAAGCAAAAGAGCCACAAAGTATTTAAATTAAAAATAGCTTGGAAAATTCTGAATCAAATTCTCAAACTGGGGCAAGTTATAAACAAATGAAAATGGGCCTGTAATACTACTGATTCTATAGTCATACCTGTCAAACTCTTACTTGGGAAATACGGTTGCCTTGCTAAGACTGAACACTTTTTTAATGGGCTTTGTAATTGGCATATGATTCCATCTTTTAGAAAGGTAACATTTTGCCACAACATACATAATAACTTTATATTAAACATTATCCATCTTCTAACATTTCAATGCCTGTCTGTAATATTGCCATAAGCTACAATGGAAATTCCCAGAAATTGTATATTTGCACTGCAAAATAAGTTTAGGTGTAATTAAATCCTATTCTAAGAATTAAACAATATTCTAAAAATTTAAGCACTTTAAAAATGCTTAAATATTCACTAATCACCATGAAAAAGAACACAAATGTGAGAATACTTTTTTAAGAAATACGGAATTCTTTCTTTTTAAATAGTAATCAAGCAAAACTTGCTGGAAAAAACTTGCATCATCATTGTCTCAATGGTCAAGACTTTCCATTGAGAGGTCAGTGATTCTCTGCTATAGTTAAGATAAGAAATCAAAGAAAATACTCTGAAGTACACTGCTGAACTCATGGATCTACTCAGCTTTACATGAAACACACATTCATGCTGGAGGACAGAAACAATCACTTTCTGTCTCCATAGTAAAACTATTCTCACGGAGACTAGGAAATGTAAGTTTGTCTTTCCTGACACAAAGGAAGAAAGTGCACTAAAATCTCCCACATCTGGGCTGAACATCCAAACAACAAACTCTCACACAGAGTGAATATGGCAAAATACAACTATCGTTTACAACAGCAGACTAGTCCTTCCCCTTCTTAATTTGTTCTACATTTCCTGTAGGCTGATGTTTGGATAAGCCGATCCCAAACTGTGATTTGCTTTAAGTAAACCAAAAGCAGAGATCCAAGACTGCATTTAAGCAACAAAACAAAACAAAAAAAAAGCAGTCCTAGCTCTCTGCTTTTTGAGAAGAAAGCCTCTCCCAGAATTAGAGGCCTAAAAAAGACTTCAGGGCATCAAGCAAGAATACAACAATGTATGATTTAGTGTCACTAGGTGATAATAGAGCTGTAAACTACAAACACCTAAAAGCTTACAATACAAGCTGTCAGGCGAAGAAGTCCCTGCAGTTTTAGACCATCTGGATAGCTTCAAACCTTTCTTAATCTCAGTCAAAAAAGAACGTGAATGTGGATGTATAAACAGTGGAATCTCAAACAGGAATGGAGACACAACGTAGCATCAGCTAATTCAGTATTCAAATAATGCATCCAATTTCTGCATCCACAAGTCAAAAATAACATCAGGAAGTAGCTAAGTATTCACAATATAACTATCAAAGTACTCAAAAACGTGACCTAAAGTGAGAGAATCAAGAAATTTCACCTCCTTAGTATAATGGATAACTATATTACTGTCTATAAATATATACATAGGAAGACAAAATTAATTTCAGTCTCACAGACAGAAGCATAACAAGACCCAGGGGCTACAAACTGAAGACAGACAAACTTAGAACTAACATCTTAATTAACAATGATGAGTACCTCATTGAAAATTGTGGTAGACACTCCCATCCTTGAAGTATGGTTTTTAAAAAGAAAGGTAGAGGGTTTTTTTTATCTTTAGTAAGACATGACCTAGTTCAAATGGGAAGAAACTATGACAGCCATGAGGTCTCTGTTGTACAGTATGCCAGGCTAGATGATCACAGTACTCCCTTCTGGCTTTTTAATCCATGAAACTGTGTACATTTCCATTTCAATGAAACTGCATCTTTCAATGAGCATTTTTTTAAAGGAAAAGCTTTCCACTGAGCTCTAGTTATGCCTTGAAGGCATAGCACTCTTTTTGGTGGAGGCTTGTGAAAAACTTCTGGATAGCACAATACAGTGTTACTCTGAATGGAGGAAGCATTCAGTCCTTTCTGAGGCAAAGCTGGGACCAAGTACAGCATACAGTAAAATCTGCTTAGTTTAACATAATAATTGGAAAATTAACTCTTTGCAGCATCACACTAAAGCAGTTTATGCCCTCAGTTCCATCATCATTTCATGAATTTGACACTGGCTTGGCATAATCTAATTTTTTGTTTTGTTTTGTTTTGTTTACCAGATACTTTCTCTTAAATCACTGTAGAATGGGGGTGTCTAATGTAAAAGTGTTAGCACTGGAACACATTTGGATCAGGACTTCTGATTTCATTTCCTCAAAAAGGAATTTTACTTTTGCGAATCAAACTACTTGGAAACCTGAATGAGAAAAAGACAAATGGGTAACGTTGGGCAATTCACACAGAATATTTCTTATTGCACCAAGACAAATCACTAGGGCAGACACAATCTTCAGAGACCCTCTGGAAATGGCAACCTAACCAGTACACTATTTTCCACCTGTGTTAAATGGTTGCATCACAATCTTAGATAATAAAAAGAATTTTTTAAATTCACCTCACTAAAGGATTTTGGAGTTTTGAAGTCACTAATTTTGACAGTTAGCAATAAATTCAAACTAGTCTCTTTTCAGTATGAAGCACAGAATATTACTTATTCATATCTATTTAATTTTCTTACAGCAGTTTCCATTTCATTATCTTCTTATGATTTTTACTGTCTCATTTCAGATGTGTAAGAAATCAGACAAAAAAATAAAAAAGATGAAGACAATTCTGACTGCTGACACACAGAAGTAAAACTGTAGATCCTTTACACAAAATTAATTTTTCTGCAGATAATACAACAAAGTGGACAAACCTTCAAGTTCAATGACATAATTGCAGCTTAAATGCAGTTTCCCAATAAACATAGTGTAGAAAGACTTAAAACACAAACATATCTTAAAGGTAGAGAGGATAATCAGAATAGTATACTATCATCTGAAAAGATCTCATTATTCTGTGATTTAATCTCTGACTGCAATTTGTATGTGTGCATGTGGTATAATCATATTTAACCTTGAGAAAATCCTGCATCTGGTACATGCTTTCAGCAGGGAGTCCTTACACGTGGAAATTTGAAAACCAGATCTGACTTTATACTTCCCATGAAGCCAACAACAGCTCATGCAATTATTTGTCTGCTTTTAGCTTAGTGTTTGTGAATAACTTCTTATACCAGCTATCAGTTGTTATCTTTTTTTAATATTTTTCATCATTATGTCTCTAGAGGTCACTGTGATAGAAAGGGCAAATCTCATAGAAAATATCTGTAGTCATGAATAAAGAGTTTGAAAATAATCCTATTTCTTTTTCACTGTTTCATCCACAGCGTTACCTTTCACAGTCTGACCTCAAATGTGTAACAATACCTGATGAGAGCATAAGAATAGCAACAACCACATGTTTCTCCATAATTGCTGTTTGTCAGTCATTTCTTCGGCATTAACAACATTCCAGACAACTCAAGGTCAACAATATCTTATGCTAAGGCAAAAAACCCTTCTTATCAAAAGAAATGGGCAAGCCAACAAAATTCATTGCCAACTTCCAGATGAGTGCTTGATTCTGGCTCAGTTTTGTGCCCATGACTAAGGAAAGCAAAGCCACTGAGAAAATGCTGGCACTATAAATGGCAATGAAAACAACTGAAAATATCACTAATAGTATTTTCCCCTTTATACATTAACACTGTGTTTTTGCACAGTGTTTTGATACAGAGAGTTAAACTAGTGCCCTAAGATGAGCTTCTTTAAAAATCTGACCTTAATAGAGTTCTAGAGGATGTTGATATGAAGACAACTCTCTATAAATTTCTAGAGTATATTAAAAAGTGCACAATTACATAAAGTATATCACTGTTTTTTCACCTTCAATCTTACTAAATTCACCATTGAAACTGATACATATCATGCTAAAATTAGATTAAATAAGGTGGTGTTACAGATTTGATTAAGGCCCTTACTAGGCAAACAAGGATTGAAGAATTTATGTAAGTATTGTTGTACCAGAGAAAGAAACAGAATTAGGATGAAAGCAATTTAGGGAGAATTTTGCAAAGAAGGTAGCCAGATACCAGCAACCACAAAAAAAAATCTGTCTTAGGGATGTTAACAGGAATTAGTGTCTGCCATTTTCACTGAGTGCTAGACAAAACTGTAGGAAAGGAAGTATTCTATACTTTGATTTCTCTTATACTAAAGTCAATGGGAATTTATTCATTCTCCATAATTAGGCATCTTTTTAATGAAAATACACAAATAATTAATTCTCAATTTGTTACAGGAAAATTAAAACAAACCCATAAAATAGGTATCAGCTCAGGTTAGAAAGGCATAAAAGAACATAGCTTTGTTCAGAGATGCAAATACCATTTTTAAAAATCTTTAGATTGTTTTTCATGGGAAAATTACTTTCAAATTTAATACTGAGCTACTCATCCTTTCTGTGGAGCAGTAAAGGACAAGATTAATGTATTCCAATCTTTTGATGGAAGCTTTTTAAAGAAAGATATAGAAGGGTGTAATGTCATGAAACATTTGGCAAGAACATCAGTTGACCTTATGCACCAATTGTTTCATGTCTTTTGGCACTGAAATTGTTTTTCTTCAGCTCCACAATATGACCCCTGTTTCACTGCCAAAGCAGTCCTTGACATTAAGAAAAGAAATTCTGGTGGCAGCAGATTTTATGGCATCAAAAATGGCAGATTCAACATCATCAGTCTCATGAGAGGACTGGACAATGCTTATGGAATTTCCCCCCCCCAAAAAAAAAAATTGTTCAACATCAACCTACAGTTACTCATAAAAATTGAGCAATATTACTTTTCTGTTTCATAGATAGATAAATTCTAAAGCTTGGAAAAATGCATCTTTTTTTTTTTCTAGCTAAAGAACCATCAGTAACAAAGATGCATGTCTCAACAGGCACACATCAACTAATGAAGCCTGACCCCATGCTAAACACACTATTATAAATAACCTATGAAGTTTTAGGGAGATTGTTTACTTGATAAGTGCTACAAGCCCTGCTCAGTCCAAGTTCCAAGTTTAGAATTATGATGTGCATTAACCAAAATTGTTTGGACTCCATACAACAGGTTTTAAGTCTTGTCATGATAATAATTCAGTGTGTAATTAACTACCAGATTAACTCTTAGTTCACAGTCTCTTCCACGAATATTAAAAAAAAAAAAAACAAACAAAACCAAAACAACACATTCTGATGACAGAACGTCTAGGTGCAAAGATATCATTATAATTTAATAATGTAGCACAATAAATGTGCAACATATAAAATATGTTTTTATACCTGTGTGTTATTTACTGTGAAGCAACAGCCTACCTAATCCCATTGTCCGTTGTCTAGAGCGATTTGACTGACCACATAGTCACTAAAGGTCTTAGTGCCATGTGTAAGTGAATACAGATAAACACAAAGTAGGAAGGAACAAAAAGACGACAAAGAGAAGAGAACAAAGATTTAGAGAGGACAAAGACTGAAACAACATTACCTCTAAAATTTCCTGCTTGTATTAAATTTAATCCTTGGAAGTTTTGTTTATCTATGCAGTTCTCAGGGAGATATATGCCTATAATTCTACATATTTTAACTGTATCTCATCTCTCTGTCACTTTTCTGCTTGGGTCCCCAGTTCACTGCAAACACATACTTAATTTTAATATGTATGCAGTTCCAGCGAAGTCACAATGAGGTGTTTGCTATATGGGTGTCTTCCTCTCATCATTTGACATTTTTACATAAACATCTCCTAGAGTAAAGTAGTGATTTAGTGAGGGACATTCAGGCACTTATATGCATATATTCAATAGTTTAATACACTGAACAACAAAAGTAGTATGCTTATATTGTAATATAATACTGTTAATTAGTATTGAATACAATATCTTCTGTAAAGGACAAATATCATATTTTTGAACTCTTTCTAAAGTGGAAAAAATATTATCCAAGACATTTGGTTGTTAGATTTCTTTAGAAACTTCCATTAGAAAATTCCTTCAGAAACAATTAATGTAATGCAGATATCCTAGAGTAAGAGGAAATACTTGCTCAGCATGGTGCTGATATTGCAAAGGGAATATAATTTCTCTATACTGCCTTTTCCAACGTTCTTTAAAAGCACCTAATACAGCTAGCTGGCAGCATACATAATCTATTCAATATTTTGAATGGGAAGAATAGAAAAGTTACACATCCCCAAAAGTGTGATTGAGTCATGTGATGCAGGGGTGTGTATTGCACTGGTAAGTGCCAATAAGAACGCTTAAAGTCCTCTCTAGTTCCCTTTTTAATTTTACCCCAGTAAGGATGTACAAGGTTTCTTTCCTTGACTGCTCCCTCACAATTACAGCAATAATCACAGCACACCTAAAAATATAGGATTAGATGTTTCATCTTCAAATCTTTTGCATTTACAAATTTATTCTACAGTTAAGCTGAGGTCATATGAGAGACATGTAAATCATCACTAAAAAAATCTTGATGCTCTTATTGTCTTGTATGTCAGCTGGGCACTAACAAAGAAGCCAAGAATGAATTAAATAGTCATGCCTTTATTCATGACTACTGACTTACAGTAGTGATTAAACAATCCATTTTTATGGAAAACATGCATTGGAAATAAACTACACAATTTTTTCTAAAATAAATCTGACCAGAAGTACGAAGCAGATTTACTGCTTCTACAAGAGTCTTTTCAAAGTGGATGTGAAGAATGTAATTCTCCTCTCAGCAATGCTCAGCTAAGATGGTAAGGAAACAACAAACACACCTTGGAATACATCGCATCAAACTTATGGTATGCATGACACTTCAGCTTGTTTTCCTCTGCTCATTTACTCCAAAGGAAGCCATTAGAAGACATTTCTTCTATAAGCTAAAACAACATTACTTCCCCACAAAACGCAAGTTAAAATGCTCTTTATTGCCAGTGTTTGTTATCCAAGACTATTCAAAAATATATGATCAGAAACAGTGAGTTTAATGAAAAAGGTATTAACTTTAGATGAATGTACAGGACCACAGAATGTCTGAGGTTGAAAGGGACTTCTGGAGGTCATCTAGTCCAACCCCCCAGCCCAAGCAGGGCCACCTAGAGCAAACTGCCCAGGACCATGTTCAAACAGCTTTTGAATATCTCCAAGGATGGAGATTCCAAAACCTGTCTGGGTGACCTGTGCCAGTGCTCGATCATCTCCACAGTGAAAGGAGTGTTTCCTGGTGTTCTGAGGGAACCTCCTGTGCTTCAGTTCATGCCCATCACATCTGGTCCTGCCACAGAGTACCACTGAAAAGAGCCTGGCTCTGTCCTCTCTTCCATCCCCTTACTTAGATAACTTTACACATTGTTAAGTTTCTCCCGAGCCTCCTCTCCTCCAGGTTAAACAGTGCCAGCTTGTCAGCCTTTTCTCATAGAAAAGATGCTCCAGTGCTTCCACCATCTTAGTGCCCCTTCACTGGATTTTCTCTCTTGTACTGGACAGTCCAAAAATGGACACAGCACTGGTTCAATGTTATGTAGAGTGGAAAGATCCCCTCCCTTGACCTCCACTCTCCTAATGCAGCCCAGGTTGGCAAAGGCACATTGTTACCTCACGTTCAACTAGATTGCACATCTACTTTTGAGACAATTAGTCCCCAGTATTGACTTGGTGCTTAGGGTTCTTCATCTCCAGATGCAGAATATATCACTTGTCCTTGTTGAACTGCACAAGGGTCCTGTCAACCAATTCCTCCAGCCTACTGAGGTCTCTCTGGATGCCAGTGCAGCCCTGTGGCACATCAACAACTCCTCCCAGTTACGTACCTGGCAGTTCATTCAATACTCATGGATGCATCCTATCAGAGTCCATAGACTTGTGTATGACCACTTTGCTCTTCCCTGCAGAGCCTAATTCCGCAAGACTTTTCCAAGCAGGTCCTTTAAGAGGACAAAGTCAGCTCTCCTGAGGTCCAAGGTTGTGACCTTGATTTTTACCCTGCCTCCTCCTCTCAGGATCCTGAACTCCACCATCTTATGGTCACTGCAGCCAAGGATGCACTCATGCTTCACATCCCCAGTGAGCCCTTCCTTTTTTTGCAAGTGTGATACCCTGCAGAGCACCTCTCCTCATTGGCTCCTCTATCACTTGAGTGAGCAAGTTGTCACTGATGCTCTTCAGGAACCTCCTGAATTGGCTTAGTCCAACTGTGTTGTTCCTCCAGCAGATATCAGGGTAAATGAAGTCCTTCCATGAGGATGAGGGCCTGTAAATGTGAGGCTATTCCTAGCTAATTGTAGAAGGCCTCATCCACTTGCTCTTTCTGGTCAGGCAGCCTAGAGCAGACTCCCACTACAGTGTCATCCATACTGGCCTGCTCTTTAACCCTTACTGATAAGCTCTTCATCCCTAGAGGAGCTCAATGAATTACAGCTGTTTACTCACATAAAAGTGCAACTCCACCTCCTTATTTTCCCACCCTGTTTTTTTTCCATAATGGTGCTTTGTAGGCACTTCCTTGTTTACACTCAAATGGTTGAAATGTCCCAAATTTAGCCTTGTTTTATTGATTTTGTGTTCCCTTTCATTCACATCACCCCAAGGTTTTCTCTGTCAACCCTGACCAGCCCTCTCTTACAGGGCTGCCTGTCAGAGACTCTGCCTGTAACTCTTACTCTCTTGCTCATGTTGACATGGCTATTTGAAAGCCTTCTTTATCAGGTCAGACATTCTGTTGGCAAAGACACCATTATCCTACTTATGGAGGTAAATACCCATCTCTTCCAAGCAGGTATTGATCCTCAATCAGGGTTCTACAGTCATAGAAACATAATCCCTGTTGCCACCAACAGCTCCACAGCCAAACGTTGATGCGCAGTATCCTTACCCCCTCTCCCTTTCCTTGCAAGATTGAGAAAAACAGCTGGGCCCCCATCCCACCAATTATTGTCTCCAGAGCTCTGTAGTCAGTTTGGATACTCCCCAGGTTTCCCCCGGTAGTATCATCAGTACTTACATGGAAGAACAGCAGAAGGTAACAGTTATAGGTCTGGACAAACTTTGGCAACACAAGGGCCCAGATTCAGATCTCTCAGGCAAGCAGAAGACCTCTCTAGGCAGCAGGTTAGGTTGGCAAATGGTTGCCTCCAGCCCCCACTGCATGGAGTCACCTATTCCATGCACTCCCTGTTTCCTCCTGGCAGTCTTAAATAGCTCACGGTCAGCTTGCCCAGATGCTTTGCTTGAACGCACATCTGGCTCCTCCTTAGCTTTGAATAATCTCTTTTCTTCTCCTGCCAGTGTCTGAGTGTCTTCTGTTGCTGGGTATTCAATGTGCAACCACATTCTCATCTCCAGAATTATCAGATCTAACTTTAAAGATACTAGTTAGTTAATCTCCTTTAGCGGGCACAAACCCCTGCATTTTTCTTTCAGAGAAACTACATCACAGATTACGCACATGGAATATATTTGATTTTTGAACATCATTGATTAACCAGTTGTTATAAGGACACTTCCTGTATTATACTGACACTTTGAGTTTCATTTATTATAATTTATGATTTTTATGAAAGGGCTCTGATTACTAGACAGGCATTCATTATGAGGGTGTGAAAATAACTGAAGTAAACAAAATACTTTTTGTATACCCAATATTGCAAACTTTGCTTTGTACAGTGAGTATTCCAAAGAATTCGTGCTTGATATATGAGTCAATTAGACAAAAAGAACCATTCAATTTACTTTATAATAAATATATTTTATTCAAAGTGCCTTTGAAAGCAACTATTCACATCCAGAGTGTTCCTTCCTATGTACTCTCTAATCCTTGCCAATGAAATTAGTCTTTATTGATTTCCTAGCTCACTAACAAAAATGTCAAAATAGAAGAGACAAATGAAAATAGTACTGACCTCAGTTTTGTACTTCCTGTTCCTCTTTACATATATGGCAACTTTATTCATAAAGTCACTTTTGGTGCCTTTTTTTTCCCTCAGATGTTCCAGTCTGTCTAACACAGTATTTAAGCACATCAGGATCTCACTATAGCTTTAGTATTACCTGCCAAAGCTTATCTTTTTTTTAGTTTAATGCAATTTAATACTGCATAGACCAGCATGAACTATCCTGCAAATTTAGGTTTCTTCATCACATGTACATTCCACCTCTCAGGGGGCAATACCATGTGTGGTCAGTAGGCACTCATCTCCTGCAGAGCCAGACAGAAATATGAATAATAATTTCTAGAAGTAGTATGGTTTTACAAATACAGAACATTTTCTGTCTTCCCTTTATGTGGGATGACAAAAAAAAGTTTTAATTTAGGAACTCCTGGCATTGATTAACACAATAAATCTGTAAGCAGTAGAATCAGACTGAATCACAGAATAATTGACTAGTGTGGGTTGAAAGGGAACTTTAAAAGTCATCTAGTCCATACTACAATAAGCAGGGACATGTTAAAGTAGATCAGATTGCTCAGAGCCCTGTGCACATGACCTTGAATTTCTCCAGCGACAGGGCATCCACCATCTGGGCAACCACCCTCACCCTAGTGTTTCACCATGCTCATTGTA
>VXAY01002690.1:0-108790 GCA_013399855.1 Oxyruncus cristatus
GAAGGACTCAGGGGCAGGATGAGGCCCCATTGTGGGGGCAGGAGAGAGGTGCTGCCCACGCCCTGGCTCCCTTGGACTTGCCAGAGCAGTGGCTTTACCCTTCCTTTCTGGGCACCAAAAGGGGACGAGGGCATGGAAGTCGTGGAAATGCCCCCATCCACTCCTTGCCCAGGCTCTGCACGGAGGGCAGAAGCCATTCCAGTGTGACATGTGCATGGCTGGGAACCTCTCCTGCCCTGCCATGGTACGTGGCACCACAACTAACCCAAAAGCGGCAATGCAGGAACTGGTGGGCCAGATCAGGATGATAGAGGTGCCATCAATGTCATTGCTGCTTCCTCCTGCTCCTCCTCTGCTTTCTTTACTGCTCTGTCCTTCCTGCCTCTCAGCACCTACAGCTGGGCCAGGGCCAGGCAGAGCTGCGGGAACAGGGTGGTGCCCCATCTGAAGAGAGAGAGAGGAGAGGAGAGGGGAGGGGAGGGCAGGAGAGCAGTGAGATGCAGGTGGCCTCCCTGGTGTCCCCCTGGGCAGAGCCCTGGTGTCCCCCCATGCCAGTGTTGGGACGGACACTGGTGTATCCAACACCAAGGGGTCGGGGCCTGGGGCTTAGGCCAGGCTGTGTCTACCCTGGTCCCAGGGCCAGGGATGGGGCAAAGGCAGCTGGGCTCCCAGGCTTTTACCACAACTTGGCGACCACCACTTCCTCCTGGAGGAGGAGAATGCGCCTCTCGCTCCTCTTCTGACTGCAGGTCACAGCCATGTCTGTGCTCAGCAGGACCTCAAATCACTGAGCACCTCCCTGCAGAACAGAGAGGGGCGGGCATGAGAAAGACAGACACTTCTGCGGGACCCGGCCATGCCCTTGTGTCCCTGAGGAGCCCACCTGGAGCTGAAGCAGCTGTTGGCCAGGCCCATCCTGTCCAGAACGGAAGGACATTGGGCTTGCCCCAAGGGCACGGGCCAGTGGGCGACAGTGAGGGTGGGATGGGGGCTGTCGGGGCTGGCTCGGTGCCTCTTGGCCAGAACCTCCCTTGTCCTGGCTTTGATGTGCACCAGGACAGCTCCCTGCTGCTGCTTCTGCTGGATGTTGGCTCCAGCTGACCAACAGTCCGAGCCCAACAGATGTTGGAGTGGGCCCTGGGGCATGGAATGGGGGCAGGACCTGTGTACAGGGTGGCCAATGTCCGCTTTGAGCTGGGGAGCCCAGAGCTGGGCACCCACAAGGGCAAGGATTATCTCCCTCCACCTGCTGCCAAGGCTTGGCCCACTGCACCTTGCCTGCACCCCGCTGCCTTTGCCCCAGGGGCACTTTGTGGGCTCCAAATTGGCCAGCCAGGCATCCCCTGGGACCCCACGTGTCTGTGCAGCTGCTTTACAGATGCCTTTTCCCCAGCACCTCCTGCTGCAGCAGGGCTCCAAGGGCTGGCTGTGCATGCAAGAACTAAAGGGCATGAGAAATCTAGTTGATGGGAGAGGCTGCACCAGGTTAGCTTGAAAAGGCAACAGATGGGGTCCCCTTGCTCTCTGTTTTTCACTCTCTTGCTCTTTCCTTCTCATGGTTTGCCCCAGCTCTGGACCACCCACATAGAAGGACCAAGGCAGGATCTACGCACTGGTGACATTCTCTGTTTTCTCTCTCTCTCTTCTCCATGGTCTGGTGTCTTTTTTCAGCCTGAAGAGAATTTGAAACAAACCTCACAGCCCTACCCATGGGTCATGAACACGTCTCTCCCTCCACTCCCATCCTTAGTTAAACCAATGGAACCAAGAAAAATTAGATGTCCTTGTTCTGACCAGGACAAGATTAATTGTCTGCAGGAGCTGTGAGGGGGTTTGGACCTGGAGGTTGTTCTCTACCACCTCACATCCTCGCTGGAGGCAGGGGAAAGGGGCTCTCTTCTGGCCAGGAGTTCCTTCCAGACAGGAAAATGTGGTGGAAGGAGGGCTCTGATATTGTCTGTGGATCGTTTCTTTTCTTCTGCCGTCTGGCATTAGTATTGTTGCTGTTCCTGTTCCTTTTCCTGTTCTTGTCTCATTGATCCTTCCAGTAAATTGTTCATCTCTCAGCCCATGGTCTTTGCCTTTTGTGTCTCCAATTCTCCTCTCCAATCTGCTGCAGCAGAGAGGGGCAGGGGAAAAGGGGGCGCGTGGTTTGGAGTTTCAGTGAGAACACTAAACTGGGGAGTACCATTCCTAAAGCACACCATTCAACAAGAAATCATTTGTTGTGCAGCTGGCTCCCTGTGCTAGGTGAAGTTTTCCTGCCTCCCAAACACTCCCTGGTGCCTTTTCCCCAGGAAAAGTCTTGCCTAGGAGCCCTACACTCAGCTGCCTTTGTCCCAGGGGCACTCTTCAGCCTCCTTGTCCTGGTGCCTGTTTCTCCACCCACACATGTGACTGTAGAGCCATTCAGCCAAACTCGTGCTGAGGTACCTTTTAGGACATGGTCTTCAGTTTTTCTCTAGTAAAGAAACTCTACTTGTTTTTCAACCAGTCTCAACAGGGTAGGTTATAGAATAATTAAGAAATGGAAGTCTTTGAAAGAGGATGTAAAAGGTGTTATTAGTGACGATATTATAAACAACTCTGTCCTCTCCTTTTTTTTTTTTTCTGAAGATGCTATTTTGAAGAGAAAACCATAGGGAATTGTTAAGTTCTTGTAGTGTAGACTTTACACCAAACTCAGCTGAACACTGAAAAGTGCTGTATTTATCGTAATTCTTTTCCTCCCTCTCCCCCGCCAGTGCATACGCAAATACTCCCACACAGCCTTCAACTGTGCTTTTTAGCTCCCTGAGTGGTTCTGAACATTTTCAATCCGAGGAGCTTTGGAAATGGCAAGGATTTGGCTTTTTTCAAGATCTCTCAAAAGTTGTGAAACTGAAACCTTGCTTTTTCTGTATTATACAGTGCCTCTCCACGGCTGAGACAGAAAGGGATGATGGGCAGTTGTCAAAGGTGGAGCAGGGTGCTGATAACCACGACGGCTGCAGACCAGGTGAGGGGCTGGATCAGATCCAGGGTCCATCCAGGAGGCAGGGCTGCAGGCAGGCACAGCTACAGCGAGCATCGCTCAGGCAGGGGCTGGGTGCCCAGGGTGAAAAAATCGCTGATATCAAACTTTTGAAAGCTCTTCAGGCAAAATGTGGTAAGTGATTAGCAAAAGACCTCTATCTGTGATAGTTAATGTCAAGAGCAGTCTAGGAAACTTCATTTTGGTGTGGGTTCGAAGTACCAGATATGTGCACTACCTCTCTTTATGTGTCTGCTGAGCAAAGTGACAATTTTTTCTTCCAGAGCCAACAGAAAGTTCTTAAATTGAGAGAAAAAACCCATAACCCTAGCTATTATTATAGGTAAGATTTTCTCATTTTGAACCAAACTGATAAGATTTTATCATTCCAATATTCTGCAGTTGTCCCACTCTAACAAATGTAACAATTTTCACTAATCTCCTTTATCATAAACACAATTTTTTAGTATCGTTTATTTTCATTTTTGGTGCAAGACACGACTGTGAAGGAAGTTTGTGAGATTTAACTTTTTACAGGGCTGTTGCAGATACTCAATAGCTATCAAAACCAAGCTAAATAACTCTGGCATGCAAATAGTTTAAGGGGAGTGGAAAGAGCAGTCCACTGCTTCATTTGATTAATGTGTGTCCTTTCTGTGAGGCTGACTAACACAAAGCAGCCACTGCTTTTTTATCCATGGATATGAGATGATAAGAGGCAACCTTAAAGCAGTGCTGAATTCTTTATGGGCCTCACCTTGGTGGCAAAGGCTACCAGGCCAGTCTTACATTGTGAGGTGGAACATTTTACAGAAATGGTTTCATCATGTTGTATGATATAGACAGGACTGAAGACAACATTGACCTTTCTCAGAAATTGCCCCAAAGGAGAAGTTAAGCATGAGATGAATGCTGTAAACAAGGTAACCAGTGAAAAGGTTAAGTTTTAAGAAAAATATGACCGTGACAAAATGTTTATGAGGCTGAGGTCATTCTGACCTAAATATAATTGATCTGGTGGGCTGGTAAGACTCAGATATCCGAATACGCTCATTTTGTGCAGGCCCAGAAAACATGAAAGGATGCTTTAAAAGTGCGTTTAAAGGGCAATTTTCCCCCAGTGCTAAGTTTACCACTTCTCAATTTCCTTCTCAACATCTAGCATAGTTAAAGGCCTAAGCTTGAGTATGAAATAAATCAGAAACTGTTTATAGTAACTCATTGTTCTGTAATTGGGTTTAGAATTCACCTTTATTTCAGTAACAGAAGCTAATTGATTTCCTCTTTGCTTGCTTTTTTGCATCTCTGCAGACATGCATCTTCCTTGTACTAGCTGGAAATGTACAGCAGCTAGAAATGCACGTTTATTTAGGGTACCTGTAATGACACAGTCTATGACTAAAACCTTTTTACTCTTTTTCTAACACGATAAAGCAGCAAAAAGAAGAGATGAAAATGTAGTATTTCTGAATAAATAACATTTTAGGATGTTTTGTTGACATTTCGCCTTCTTTTAGGTGCAGATGTGAAGTGAGCTGAGAGCTGCTGGAATGGCATGTGGCAGGACTACCAGAAACAAGAGTTCAAAAATGAAAAAGAGCCTAAACATAACCTGTGAGCTTAATTCACAACCAAAACTGCAGACAGACTGCATCTCCAATTCAGACGTTTTTGATGAGATATGGTAGAGATCCGTGCATAATAATAGAATGTCCTAAAAAAACAGGAACGAAAAAAAAAAGGCAGGAAACAAAATGAAAATGGGCCAGGGCTGAAGACGATCAAACTCTTCTCCATGGTTCCATCCTGCTCCCACAGAGCAGGAACATTCATCTGCTGATTTCCTTGGGTTCAAGATGCTACTGCTATATGAAAGTGTAGTAGCCACCCACAGTTATCCTGTTTCCTGCCGTCTGTTTTATTGTGCTTCTATTAATAATATGAACACTTGCAGGTTTTTCGATGATACAGTTTAATAGTTTCAATTTGCAAAGAAAAAATAACTCACACATCGAGAAAAAAAACAACTGTAATCAAACAGTCTGACCCAGATAGCACATGGCATTGAATTTTCCTGAATCAATCCCTGTTTAAATCAGATAATCTCTTGTGGAAAAAAAAAAAAAAGTTTTTATTTAAAGGTTTGCAAAGACAGGTCATGACAATGATCTGTTAACTAAGTACGATGAGATAATTGCAGCCATCAGGGCACGGAACATAATTTTGAGCAGGATGGATAGGGTTAAGCAAATTCCAGTTTTTTTCCCAGCACTGCATTAATGTTGCAAATCGGTGCTGCAAAAAAAGAAATTATTTGTATTTCGCATTACTGATGTCCTCTTGCTTCAGAGATGTCCCCTGTCAGCAGTGATGATGGGTGAGAGAGGCAACAGGAAAGCAGCCTGGTGATGAAGAACGAGTACAGTACCATTAAATGTTTCAATTCTGCATCCCTGCCAGATACTGCTCAGAGAGCCAAAGAAAAATTGGTTCCTACTAATTAAAATGTGGCAGAAAAAAAAAAAAAGAGGCTTCTTGATTTCCGTCTTAAATCTATAACTTTGTTCCTTATGCAGAGCTAATCTATTGCCAAGTGACATTGGCACTAAATCTGGGAAATGACTTCCAAAAGTTGTTTCTCTGATGAGGGTGCAGACTGGGACAAGTGACGTGGGGCTGGGTGGTCTGCTCACGTGGAGCTGAGTTTCACACTGGAGGAGTATTGTGCCCACTGAGCCCTGTCCACACTGCATCCATCCCCTGTCTCAGAGCTAGGCTCATAACTGGTTTTCCTAGCAAGAGAGAGAATTTAACTATGAACATTTGCTGAATGACTTTGCTTTTACAAGGAGATGATAACCAGTCATCTTACTGGAATTAATAGTTTATTAGAACTACCAGTCCGAGTTCTTTTTTGTAGACTTTTTCATGCAGCTCCTCTGAAAGGTCTCTTTCCTGAAGTTTTTGTTTTGTTAGCAGCTTTGTATTTACGTAAATTTATTTTTAAACATGCATACGTTGAGTTTGTGACAGTCAAGTTTATTGATTGAAGTGAGTCTAGAAATTAATTTTCCCCGTAATGGCCAGGTTGTAAAGTGGCCAGTGCTTGTAAAGCAGCACAAAGGGCGGGTCAGAGGGACTCACAGCATGAATTCAAATGCTCAGTAAGAGTTTATTTTCATGACATTCAGTGTCTGTGTGCCTGTAGCTGCACTAGGGAGCTGGTTCTAACCTAACAGTTCACACTATATGATGGTTCAGTTTTAGAATGTTGCTATTTTAATGCATCTTGGTTTTCACTATCACTTTGTATTTCAGCAGCCAGACTTGGGAACCACATAATATGAAGCTTCCAGGGAGTCAGGGCTCAAGATCTGTGAGATGGCAGTAATGACCTCTCCTTGAAACAAGTCATGTTTGACTCAAGGTGAAGCAGGGATCACTCCCTGGTATGTGTGGTAGAATATAGACCAGGGGAAACATGGAAATTGAGAGCTCTCCAAGGAATTACCAGGGCTTTCATCCTGCTTATCCCTGTGATGGCAAATACTCTGAAACATTCTGTTCTCCTTCCTGTACATGGCAGTGGCTCTGTGTGTCCCCTCTCCATATGATTTTTGCCATCCCTCACGAGCTCAGGACCCTCTCTGTGGTTATCTCCTTTTTTGTTTTTTTTTTTGCTGTGCACCTTATCTCTCTTCACTTGCTGGCAACAAAAGGTTTTCCCATTCTTTTGTTTTTCCTGTAGGTCTTCCTTTTCTCTACGGACATCTTCAATCCCTGCCAAGAGCTCCACTTGGTGCTGTTTTCTTTTCTTTCTCTGTGAGAACAAAGCCATGAAGGGCGCTAATATTATATTCTGCACCAAGCTGCTGTTCACGTACGTAAGGCAACGTTACGCTGTAAGGTGTTGATCTGTAGGCGGTTGTCAATCTGTCCTCATTCCCCTCCTAGCTTTTACAAAGTTTTGACCACCATAACTGAACAGAAAGAGCAGCAAACCCTGCAGACAAATACCACCACATTTGGATATAAAGTCCAGTTCATCGTTTTTCAATACTGCTTTAATATTTGGGCAAAATATTGTCATCAAATAATACAACTGGTGCTGGTCTTCTAGTGGGTACCTAACAGTTATTGTTGAAAACAGTTGCTAGTATAATTGTTTTGCTACCCAGTTTATTTGTTGATAAGTTATATTATGCAATATAACCGCAATCAGTTTTGTAATCTCCTGTTTTAGTTGTTAAAAGAAAATAAAAATGCATGAGGTGCATCTGGATGGCAGGTTTTTTCATGGTACAATATGGCAGTTAAGCAGGCTGGGGAACCAGTGAGGCAACGAGTGATGCAGGGGTAATTTGCCTACAGTATTGTTAGATCTGTTTGTGCAGCTGGCATCCACACCCTGAAGAGGCAGGGGATTTAAAACTGAACGCATTTCAAGTAAGGACAAAGGTATATCTTCACAAATTAGAGAGAGTGCCAAATACACTAATCCTTTCCACAGGTCTGCTCTAAAAATTATTTCCTTTCTCAAGCAAGTCTCTATTTTAATTTCAAAACTCCTAAGATTTATTGATGTCTAAAATAAGCTACTGTATAAAGGTGTCCTTTTCCACATCTTCCTTGAACTGCCTGCTAAAGCCAGCAACTCAGTCGTGATCCTCTGACAACTGTATTACCGTGGAACTCCTCAGTCCTGCACTGACCATTGCAGTCCTGGTTGTCTGCACTGAGCAAGGTTATTTGAAGCTTCATTTTTAGGATCACTGCAGTATTTTCTTCTCTGTTTTCCTGTGGAGAATTTGGAAGAGGCACGTGTAAGGCTTTTCACCAGGACAGAGCAAGTAGTCTGCTAGGGGAAGTTTTGGAAAGGATGTGCAGCCAGTCCTGGCATGCTCATCTTGAGAACTGACATTCAGTCGGCCCTGTTGTGTGGTCCCAAGCACACATGAGCTGACCATAGATGGTCCTCCTCCTCAAATACTGGATGACTCCTGGGATGCTCTTCCTTTATCCAAGGGCTTCCTACGTAGCCGATGGGCTTCCTACATTGCTCTGTGGAACCAGCTGCAACCAATCCTTACCTTAGAACATTGGTGGGTGTTAAAAATGGATGGACACCACTTATATTCATTTTATGTATAACACAGGTGTCAAAAGCATACAAAGTAAGTAGCTCTGAAAAAAGTGCAAAGTTTGAGAGGGTTTTGCCAAATTGCAGACGGATAATTGTCTGTCTGAACAGAACTGCTCTAGCTGTGAACGACAAGTATCTTGCCCATGTGACTCTATAACCTGTGAACTGTGATTTTCATCAGAAATGGGAGTTCACGTGTCTGTGCCAGACAGAAAGTATCTATATTGCTCATTCTGAAGGCACTGGCATTTTCACAAGTTTGACACTGTGTGGTTGAGAGGTTAGGTTAGTTGCATGGCAAGTCTGCTGTCAGTGCTGCCTGAAAGTAAGAAGTTAAAGCTTCTAGTTGTGACATTCATTCACGCATAATTTAAGGTATAATCTCTATCACTAAATTTGACTTTTACACGGGGTTACCAGGAGACAAGGTCTCCTTTGACACAGTGCCTTTTCATTACTGTTTTTTTGTTTCACGTTTAGTGGGCTTCTGTTTGACACATCCTCTTTTCTTCATAGTTTCAGGGAGGCAACTTCAGCCGGAAGACTCCCACATCACTTCTTGACTTGTGTATTGCTGCATGTCTTGAATACCCTGTGTTCATAGTAATAACACAGTGCAGTTTTTGTATTAATAGAAGTACACCTAAATAATTTTCACTTGTCTTGGAGCATCTGCTATCTCCTCCTACATTCTTCCTTAAATCTTAACACAGGGTCTCTTAAAGAAAATTCTGCTTCATGGTTAAACGAGCTCATTGAATTGGTGCACTTTTTAACACATATGTTTTTATGTGAATGGAAAATGCACTTAATTAGTTTGAAGCACTTTTTTATTGGAAAAATTACTAAATAACTATAGTATAGTTTGTTAATTTTCTGGGTAAAGTTTTTGTTCACTGTCTTTTTCTCTCCCCTCAGGTGGTGGCTTACTTACCTCTCAGCCAATTACAGCTGGGCAGCAACCACAACAGGGATTCACAATTTTAGAAGAAACTCTTTGGTAACAGATGGCCCCATATTTTTTTGGTGAGGACTGCTGAACTCCATTAGTATCTAATTTAAGTAAAATCTGTGAGCTTACACAGACTTATGCTATATTGCCAACTTTGGGCATTAAAAAACCCCAAGTTTTTAAAATGTACTTAACTTTTAAATTTGCCTTGTGATTTCTTAATCCAAGGCTCCAAGCAGTCCAGTTTTCAAATATTCCTCTAGAAGAATGAAAGCTAAGACCCTGCCTTCCTTTGAAATAAATTCTCACGCCATCCTGGAGGTTTGGAAACCGGGACTTCACAAAAGGTACCAGGTGTTGTAAACTTCATGGAAAAAAAACCCCAACCCTGAGACTTGCAGCTGTGCAGCTGACAGTGCACAACAGGGCAGCTCTGCAGTGTCCCTGGAGTGCATCTGGTGTGCGTGCCCACGGGTATGGGTATGCACATGCACTTAGACCCACAGTGGTAAATTCAGGCAGTTCTCTTTCCCAAAGGGATCATCTTTCCAGTAGCGCAGGAAGGGGAGTCTGTTTTCACTGAGTGTCCACTGAGACATGGAAAGTACCTGATAGTAGGCAGGGACAGCACAGGGGGTCAGCTGTACGTCTCTTCATGGGCCTGCCTCGAGTGGCTGGAAGTGGCACAAGAGCTCAGGACTCACAGTTGTCCCCCAGCAGGACGGTCATTACCTTCCACATCTGCTTCGGGTGGAGGTGCTCCAGTGGAAACTCCACTGCCAATTAATTCCACTGCAAGGTCAGACATGAGCTGAAATCACCGATGTTCACTGATATGGCAAAGATCAAAGGAATAACGCTTAGACGCTGTTACTCTTCTGCAGCGAGACCAAGTAGTGACCTCCTGCACAAGCATCACAGTCGTCCCAGGTGCCTGCAAAGCAGATGTAAATTTACATCTTGATTTCCAGCAGGTCTGCTTAGAATAAGTGCAAACTGCCATTCAGCCATTTTCCACATCAGTTCCAACTGCAGGCCCCAGTCCTCAGTCACTTTTTTCTACTTGATCAATTGAGAGCAGCCCAGCTTTGTGCAGGACAGGGACGACAGGTCACGCTGATGTCACACCACACTGAGCCAGGGCACAGGTAGAAACACAGGTTTGCCCCATGGTCCCCAACATCCTTCCTTTTGTGGTTGTGTGGATGGTGTTGATGCACCATCATGTAATGTAATGTAATGTTATTAGATGTAATAACTGCGGCATCAGGATACTGGACCAGTTTCTTTTTGGGGCTGCCAGTGCATTTTTTCCACTTTAAGGATTTTGTGATGATGGTCAATGCTATTGTCAGAAAAAACCAACATCTTTCCAAGCATTTGGCCTTATAGAGAAGTGGTAAGACAAAAAGATCAAGAAGGGAAAATAAGTGGAGGGAAAAAAATCACACACAAAAGGAGATAACAAGAATCAGGGCATAGGAGAGAAAAAGAAAAGTAGTTTACAACGGAGTTATCAATGGAAGCAGGAGGAAAAGGAACCTTAAGAGACATGAGAATGTATCTGAAGCCCTTCTGGAGGAACACCCCATCTCCTTAGGGCATCTTCCTGCCTTAAAGGAGCTACAAGGCTCCAACTGCACGTGAACATGCTTATGTGGAGTGTCCGAATGAGGTATATCTTTGTGACTTACTCTGGAGAATCATAAAACTATATCTTAGTGAGTCAAATTTATCAGTGTAATCTTTGGGGCTGGTTGGTTTGCTTTTATTTAAAAGTACTGCTTCTTTTTTCTCAGACCCAAGCCGTGGAACCCTGACAGGGACCAGCAACACCATCTAGGATAATGCGGTAGAGGGAGCCACATCATCACATCCCAAATCGACATTTAAGTACATTGCACTTGTCTTGCTCCTCTGTGAACATCTGCCAGCCACAAGAACTCTCACTTGCTTGGGTAGAAAATGATCTACAGAAAGAGATGTGTACTGAATGCATAGACCTCCTCTGTCACTACAAAGGACCAAGTTAATCAATGCAACATCAGAGCTGCCTCAATAAGAAACATAATCAAAAAGAAAAGCAGGTTCACAGAACCTCACCCGAAAGGGTTTATTCTGTCAGACGGTTGAGGGTCACTTTGCCTCAGCTAACAGGTTACACACGTTTTCCAACTACTCTCCAGCGATGTTGTGTTGACATAACTACGCACGTCTGCTGCAACGACCAGAGCTCTGAAGAAAAAAGGAATCATCTCCAGAGCACGTAACACGCTTTGTGTTAGTTTCATGACAACTGTTTTTCTGTTAACATCCTGTCTTCCAGTAACATGATGTTCTGCAAGTTAGGACAATGGATACCTCCGTGTTCTTCATGCAGTAAGATAAACCGAAATAACCCAGCTAGAAAAACAATTCCTAACTCCAGGTGCTAAAGGTTCAGCATCTCCACTGGGCGTAACTGTCTTTGAATGCAACTGTGACGGGTTAAAGCAGTATTAATTGTTACAACAGGCAGACCAAATAAATTTTAACATAGTTACATAGTTACCTGCTGAATCTTGACCTGATATGGTTTTCAGGATTTTTTTTTTAAATTTTTTTTTNGTATGATAAACCGAAATAACCCAGCTAGAAAAACAATTCCTAACTCCAGGTGCTAAAGGTTCAGCATCTCCACTGGGCGTAACTGTCTTTGAATGCAACTGTGACGGGTTAAAGCAGTATTAATTGTTACAACAGGCAGACCAAATAAATTTTAACATAGTTACATAGTTACCTGCTGAATCTTGACCTGATATGGTTTTCAAGATTTTTTTTTTTAATTTTTTTTTTTAATTTTTTTGTTTGTTTGTTTGTTTTTTTGTCCAGGAGCTGGACTTCTAAAAACATTTAAATATTAAAGAATAGTAAAAATTTTGAGGTCCATTACATCATTTTATAAATTGTACTTTCTTATACGATTACATAACACATTGAGACTACGGAATCTGGTTAACCTGATTGCTCAGTATTTCCCCTATTCCAGAGCTTTTGCTAAAAAAATAAAAACTTTTAAAAATCCAATAATATTACGTACTTTGTAACCTTTGGGTGTCATTTGTAGAAGTGAATGAATCTGTAATACAAAATTCTATTTTAGGTAAATTCTAAGTTCACATACTATTGTAAAGAAGTTTGTGGTGGGGGCATCTCTGTTGCAGTTGGTAGTATTTTCAAATCCTCCCAGTAAGTAGCAGATTCTTCTAAATGTTTTTCACCGTTGCCATGCTGAAATTGTCTTTTTTCCCTGCTTACGTGTTTTGACACCCTTAACTTCTTGTCCTCGCTTTCTTTAGTCTTGCTCTCGGTGAAAGTCAGCCCAGGAATTATTTGTACCGTTTAACACATCCCCAAAAATCTGTCTGATAAACAAGAGGGGGTTTTATGTATTTTTATTAAGCAGAAGTTAGATGATTATTCATTTTGAATCGTAGTGCAAGGCAACAGGAAGAAGATTAAACTAAGAGAAATTCTGCCTGACTGATAAGTGATACTCCCTAGGTTTGCTAAGTAGCACATCAGTGATGCATATGCATTACTAAATTCTGGAGAGTACATCTCTGGCGTATAAATTTCCCTGAGGTGTGTGGTTAGATCACTGAGTACCTGCAATTGTCTTCTGAAAGAGTGATTCACACACAGTTGACCGTGATTTCATACCAGACTTACACCCTGTGCGAATCCCTCTTTCTGAATGACTTTTTGATTTGAATATTGTCAACAATCTTCTGTAACTCGGACACCTAAGATGTCACAAGTAAAAATGATCAAAAGATACATGTCATATGAAACATATTCAGAGGTGACACTCCAGGCCTTTTCAGATTTAAGGACAGAAAAAAAAAATGGCACAAAACAACTCTGCTTTTAAGCGGATTGACATCTAAAATGGAATTATTGCAAATTCATTCAATGAAAGAATGGTTTGGGTTGGAAGGGACCTTAAAGACCATCTAACTCCAACCTCTCTGCCTTGGGCAGTGGCACCTTCCACTAGACCAGATTGCTCCGTTCAACCTGGCCTTTAACACTCCCAGGGATGNTCTAAAAACATTTAAATATTAAAGAATAGTAAAAATTTTGAGGTCCATTACATCATTTTATAAATTGTACTTTCTTATACCATTACATAACACATTGAGACTACGGAATCTGGTTAACCTGATTGCTCAGTATTTCCCCTATTCCAGAGCTTTTGCTAAAAAAATAAAAACTTTTAAAAATCCAATAATATTGCATATTTTGTAACCTTTGGGGGTCATTTGTAGAAGTGAACGAATCTGTAATACAAAATCCTATTTTAGGTAAATTCTAAGTTTACGTACTATTGTAAAGAAGTCTGTGGTGGGGGCATCCCTGTTGCAGTTGGTAGTATTTTCAAATCCTCCCAGTAAGTAGCAGATTCTTCTAAATGTTTTTCACCGTTGCCATGCTGAAATTGTCTTTTTTCCCTGCTTACGTGTTTTGACACCCTTAACTTCTTGTCCTCGCTTTCTTTAGTCTTGCTCTCGGTGAAAGTCAGCCCAGGTATTATTTGTACCGTTTAACACATCCCCAAAAATCTGTCTGATAAACAAGAGGGGGTTTTATGTATTTTTATTAAGCAGAAGTTAGATGATTATTCATTTTGAATCGTAGTGCAAGGCAATAGGAAGAAGATTAAACTAAGAGAAATTCTACCTGACTGATAAGTGATACTCCCTAGGTTTGCTAAGTAGCACATCAATGATGCATATGCATTACTAAATTCTGGAGAGTACATCTCTGGCGTATAAATTTCCCTGAGGTGTGTGGTTAGATCACTGAGTACCTGCAATTGTCTTCTGAAAGAGTGATTCACACACAGTTGACCGTGATTTCATACCAGACTTACACCCTGTGCGAATCCCTCTTTCTGAATGACTTTTTGATTTGAATATTGTCAACAATCTTCTGTAACTCGGACACCTAAGATGTCACAAGTAAAAATGATCAAAAGATACATGTCATATGAAACATATTCAGAGGTGACACTCCAGGCCTTTTCAGATTTAAGGACAGAAAAAAAAAATGGCACAAAACAACTCTGCTTTTAAGCGGATTGACATCTAAAATGGAATTATTGCAAATGCATTCAGTGAAAGAATGGTTTGGGTTGGAAGGGACCTTAAAGACCATCTAACTCCAACCTCCCTGCCTTGGGCAGTGGCACCTTCCACTAGACCAGATTGCTCCGTTCAACCTGGCCTTTAACACTCCCAGGGATGGGACATCCACAACTTCTCTGGGCATCCTGTTCCCAACCTGTTCCCTGTCTTACCACCCTCATAGTGAAGAGGATCTTCCTAATATCTAATCTAAATCTACTTTCTTTCAGTTTGAAGCCATTCCTATTTGTCTTCTCACTATCTGCCTGTGTAAAAAGTCGCTCTTCAGCTCTCTTGTGGGCCTCCTTTAGGTACTGAAAGGGGCTCTAAGGTCTCCCCAGAGCCTCCTCTTCTCTGGGCTGAACAACCAAACTTCCCAGCCTGGCTTCATAGAAGACCTGTCCCAGCCCCCTGAGCATCAAATGACCAACATAGTTCAGTTTCAAAATATGAACACAGCATCAATAAGTATGTGAGAGGAACAGTTTGAAAGTCTGGCTTTATGTAGTTTAGAGAGGAAGAAGTGTGAATTACTTTCAAACCAGACTTCTCTGTGTATCAGTTGTAACATTTTACTTCGATATTCAGTCAAGTTATAGAAAACATGATACTGTAGTACGTAGAATTTTGTTTGTGACTACAAATGGGGAGATTTGTATATAAAGTTCGCTGAAGTTTTTCATTCAGAAAATTTACTTGCTGATAAGGCAGCAAATATTTGTAAATTCACAGCAGAATTTGGCCAGTAAGTTTCAGCCAACAAATACAGAAAATCCCCTAAAATTTGAAAAAGGGTTTTTTTTAACATAATATATCATAATGACATGTGCCACTTTGTAATTTTAAAATAATGTTCAATTTAAAAATCGAGTTAACTATTTAAGGTGGCATGAAAGTATATTAAAATCTAATGAAATAATAATATTGGATTTCAAAACTATTTAATTTGACCTAGCAGTCATTTTTACTTTCTACTTGGATGAGAACGAAACCCCAGGCTTTACTTTTGAGTAGACTTTAAATAATTAGATTTTAAACCCCACATATTTGTTCAGCTCCTTTATTTAAGCAAAGTATATATTTGTTTCTTCAGAACTTCAGTTTAGAAAATGCTATGAACTACCAGTATACAAACTGGGCTCTGTCACCTTCTGCTTGCAGGTGCATCGCATGGGAGGGGAACCTGGACTATTCCTTGCACAAGGCAATTGAGAAATAAAAGTATACAAGAAAGATGGTTCTAATTCTGAAACCAAATGATAAGTGCACTTAGTTCTCATGGACAAGGAGGATTTTGTGAATTATCGGAAAGATTGCTAGTGGATTTTCAAAAAGCCTTTGACAAGGCTTTTATGAAAAGCTGTTAAAGAAATTAGATTTCCATGGGATTGGAGGAAAGCTTCTTTTATGGTTTGAAATATGATTACAGGATAAAAAGCAGATGGAAAGGCAAAACTGTCACTTTTCAGGGTGGAAAAGGGTCAACAGTAGTGTCTCTCAGGAACTGGATGTGAGTCAGACTTTATTCAACATCTTCATCCATAACCTGGAGAAGGTGGCAGACAGCAAAATTCCCAGTTTAGGCAGATCAGCAACCAAACAAGGCACTGATGATGGGAGTCACAAAGGTGGCAGATATGCTTCAGTGCAGATAAAAATACATTTAGTGTATCTAATTCAGGCTCACACAACATGGAACTCAAAACCAGCAGTTGGAGCGCTCAGGAAAGGGCTCCTGCAGCCGTCACTGCGGGTCACTGAGATCGTTGGCTCAGTTCACAGCAGCAGCTGGAAAAGCACCAAAACACCATCAGGTCACCGTCACAAAGGGTCCTGACAAAACCAGATGTCACCTTGGCTCCACCACAGAGGACCGTGACGCACCCACAGCTCGTGCTCTGCGAGCTGCCAGTTCTGCTCCCATGCGCCTCAACGTGGGCAGAGACATTAGACATAGCAAGGAAGTTTTAAAAGGATGGAGCCATTGCCTTGCATGGAAAGGCCAAAAAGACCAGGATTATTTGACATGGAGAGGGGAAGGTGGAGTGGGATGTAAGCGAGGTTTACAAAGTTGCTGTAAGCCGTGGATGGGCAATTGTTGTTCTCCAAGTCTTGCCACGTGAGGGCTGAGGGATACTACATGAAACTAGTAAATGGGTTTAAAGGAGACGAAATATGTACTGCTCTTGCAAGGTCAGAACTTCTTGAACTTGCTCCCCTAGGACATTGGGGTTGTGTTGTTCTCAACAAGCTTAAAAAAGGCACAGGCAAAACCTTTTCAGCTCCATCAGCAGACACTAAATGGACATGCCTTCAACATCGCTGTCATGGTTTAAAGCCCAGCTGGCAGCTAAGCACCGCGCAGCCACTCGCTCAACACCCCCTCTTCCCCTAGAGGTGGAATGGGGAGGAGAATCAAAAGTAAGAATTGTAGGTTGAGACAGGAACAGTTTAATAATTGAAAACAGAGTAAAATATAATAATAATAATAACAAATAATAATAATAAAAAGGGAAGGAAAAAAGCCCCGAACAAGTGATACACAACACAATTGCTCATCACTCATTGACCAATGCTAGACCCCATTCCCAAACCCAGATCGGTCCCCCTTCCAGGTAACTCCCCTGTTTATATACTGGGCATGGTGTTCTACTGTGTGGAATATCCCTTTGGCCAGTTTGGGTCACCTGTCCCAGCTGTGTTCCCTCCCAGTTTTTTTCTTTTCCATACCTTCTCACTGTCAGAGTATGAGACAAGAAAAAAGTCTTTGACATAGAATAAACACAACTTAGCAAAAAACCAAACTTCAGTGCGTTTTCGACTTCATTCTCATACTGGATCCAGCCTGTAGCACTGTACCAGTCACTGAGAATAAATTAATTCCATCCCAACCAAATCTAGGACAATCCCCAATCCAACAGCTGTGAATACTGAGGGAATGTGCTGCAGAAGGCGGCCAGGCTCAGGTCCTCTCCTTTCATGGGCTCTCCTATGCTGAAAACACAGCAATTGGTCTGGATGGTCCCAGCAGTTGAACCCAGCAAGGCCCTTGTGTGCCACATTTTCAGTAAAGTCTGGGCTGGTCAATTCCCACAGCACTGAAAGTAGCTTGGTAGAGCCCCCTACTAAGCACAGGGTGGGTTCAGTATCAAAGTAAGGGATTTCATAAGTGGGGAGGAGAATAGTAACTGCTTACCTTCACAGGGTTCCCTGGTCACTGTCTGTAGTTTTCTCATGTTACCTTTATTTCATGGAGGTGAGAACAAGCTTTTTACTGAGATTATTTGTGAAAGTCATGGAATGACAGTGACTAGTCCTTTCTCAGAAGTCCCTTCTCAAACACAGTGACGGTGCCTTCTGTGGAGCTTTTTTACATACAGAATAAACTGCAAATTAGCAAAGACAGACTCCCGTCTGCGTCACAAGCCCTGTCCAAATGACGGCTCAAAGATATATTGTGCTGGAAAGGCTCATAACTGTGGAAGCCAATTTGAAAAGTATTGATTCCTTAATAAATAACCATGAGTAGCTTCAGTGGAAACGAATTGGGCTGGCACAAGACACTTTCTTTCTTGGTGTTAAAACCATGCCACGAAGTCAGATGTTCTGACGGGCTGTGAAACACCAGTGCTGCCTGTAGGAGATAAAAGCAAGTATGCATTGAGGGCACAATAATATGGAGGACTCAGACACAGAGCCTTTATGTAAGTCATTCAAAACTAATCCACAAGCCTGTAGAAAAGGACAAAACCCCCTAAGGTTTACGATGAGAAATACATGTCAAAGGCTTAGGGATCTAATGTGCCTTGCTTTTCCACCATGAAGCTTTTTTGTGAGATTCCTGGAACATGAAGCCAGATGCTACTGCCAAATCTGCATCCACAGGGGGCTCCCAAGTCATTAAAAAAATGCTCTTTATTCCATTAACTTCTTTGGATTTATAGGATTACTGTGCTGAGGACGGGCTCTATGCTAAGCGCCCTCCCACATTTCAAGTGGCTGTTGAGAGGACGGCCACCAGCTCTTTTCCGCACCAAAAGAGGTACCTCTGAGAACATCACAGCTGTAAGACTTCCTATTCAAGTGATCTCTCAGTGCCTCACTCCAGTACCTCCACTCACACTCCTCTGTGCTGAGTGATGTGAGGGATTTCATGATTTATCAACAAAGCTGTGAGATCTGGGCTCAGGCAGAAAAAAAGCCAGGATTGCTTTGCAGAATCGTGTTGCATCTTAGAGTAGAAGCATTGATCTGCTAAGACAAGTAAGGTGTTTCTTACAGTTTTAAAAGTCAAAAACCCCTTTAGACCTGAGTTGCACCTGGAGACTCACTAGCTACCCACGCAGCCCAGGTCACTGCAGGAGACTCCTCTGGAAGTCTGGAACCTTTGGAACCTCTGGAACAGGTCCTTGGTTATAAGCAAACCACTGCATATGCAATCTCTCCATCTTCTATGTGGCCTCAAAGCTTGTATTGCTGTAGGTCTTTGTTGCTCCACTGAAACACACTACAGATGATTTATACATCTGAGCCAGATTCTGCCTTATTTCATTTTTTTCCTCTTAACTTTTTGTTCCTCATTTCCTATTCCTCCAAACTGATGCACTTTCGCTCCCATTCTGTTGCAGCTTTCATGTGTCACATTCTGCTCTTAGTTACGGCAGTGAAAATCTGGTGTTGTTGGATTGACGCTGATTTAGCTGGTCAGAGGTGCTGTCCTGGCAGCTGAGCTGGGCTACTGGGGTTACTACCACCAGGTGGATCCTTGGGTGGATGCCACTGCCCCTGCAGCAGTACTGACTTCGGAGCAGTTGGCAGGGTCGCACATTCAATGGCTCCCTGAAGTCAGAGAACACAACTCAAATCTGCATGTTCAGTGACGCCTGCAGATCTTGGAGAGGCAGTAACATTGAGGGGGAGGTGGTGAGCAGAGCTCCAACAGTAACCTCTTACCCAGCTGGAGTCACAGCGGCCAATCTGGCTATAGCCTACGCTGCTGTTTCCATTCTTTCTGCTTTTATTGTTCGTCAATTTATTTTCCTCAGTACTTACAAAAAATAAAATCTGAACATCTTTTTCTTTCGGCTTCTTTTCCTCTGGAGAAATGGGGCTACTGAAAGAGAAGTGAGGTAGAAATGCACACACATATAGATTTATTTCTGTTCCTATCTGTATCCCAGATGCTTTACTATGACTTTTTCATTCATTTCTATTTCCTTTCAACTCCCTGTTAAGGTTTTCTTCATTCTGCAAGCAAATAGTATACCAAAGGTTATATTGAGTTCACTGTGGGATAGAGACCTCAGTCAGTTAAATGTCATGGTTTCTTCTAGTAAAATTGGAAATATGCATATTTTTAGTTCCTTGAGAATACACTGTCAGATCACAAATATTCAAACGAACTACTGTTAGCTGATTAGCAGCTGAGCAATTACAACAGCCTTGCCCAAAGAAGGAAAAAAAAAACAGCTCAAAAAAAAAAACCAAAAAAACAAACCAAAACACTTAGAAGACTTTATTAATTATAAAAATACTTACATGATTTAACAGATGAAAGTAGAAACAAGTACTGAAAGGCCAGATGATGCCTTCAGTTATACCACATAACTGAGTTTAAAAAATGGAGATGAGCCAATTCTGTAAATGAGGAGTAAAGCAAGCTGATAACGTTATGGCTCAAAGGGAAGAATGAGTTTCATTAATTCTAGTTTTCTGCAGAGTCCTGGCTTTTTTTCTGCCTCTGGCCTTAACTGCATAATTGTTCAACACAGTTTCCTGACAGATTCAGCTTTCCCTTATCTCCATGTGTACTTCAAGGGCCCTTAACACAGAAAAATAATAGTTTACGAAGCTATGTAACATTCATGAACTTTCAACATTACTTTTCATTACATCCTCTTATTAAATGACATTCCCAATACTTGGTGGCTGGAATAAGATAATTTAGAGCCCATATGTATTGCCAACAAGCCTTCCATGTCTCCATACTCAGAAGCCTTCTCTGCCACAGTCCTACTTAACCAGTGCAAGTGGAAAATAGAAGTCTCTTCTTTTTTGTAAGAGAGGAAGGAAGAGCAGCAGGATAACCTATAATACCTCATTAATTTGCACAGTGATTTAGTGAGTAGGCAGGGCTTACCACGATTATCTGTTCCTGCCTTTTCACTGCTCTTTGCAAGGGTGGTTGTCACTAACCTCACTGGGACCGTGGATTCAGGAATAAATATGAAATGAAGCTGCATACCAGAGTTCACCCTCCTTAGAGCACATTTTGGGCTCTCAAGCGTATCACATTGCATCAGTCTCTTTAGAACTCTCGTTTCAGGCCCTCAGGCAGATGACATTGCATCAATTTCATACTTTAAAGCTTAAAGCTTTCTGTAAGGGCAAGAAACTTGCCATTTCTTCTTTATGAAAATGCAGAATCTGATGTAATCATGTGACACTGTGAGCTGGAGCTCAAAATAACTGTATTATACTACCTTGACCATAAAATTACTGAAGGATTTACAGTATTCCCTAAATGTTCCTACAGAGGGACAGCACTACTAGCACAAGAACTAACAGGATTGTAAGTCATTTAAACAGTACAGGGACTGCAAAAATGGGTAGCATCTCCTGAGTGCACCACACCGTGTCAGCTCAGATGACTCTGAAGCGTTCTGGTTCAAGGAACCCCAGACTGGCAGCCATGGGATGGTCCCATCTTCACAGGGGGACCTGGAAGGCCATTGTCCTTTCACACTCTGCGACCACATTGAGAAGAAAAGAAGGGTCGTGCCATTACAGAGAGCCCAGGCCTTCCTTTCAGCATTCCTGTGGGGACTGGAGTGCCTGGGTGGTACCCCGTGCATGCCCACCGGTGTCGGGAGTTCAAGCTGTCTGGCACGTTCAGCAAAGCAAGGGATGCAAGGTTTCTGGGAGCACAATATTCACCCTGCTCTGTCTTCACGTGATGCTGACAAATGCAGTCCCACATCAAGGAAGCACCCACCAAAGTCTATTTTATAATTTTTTAAAGTAGAAAGACTCTCAAGTTCTTTCAGATTCAAACCTGCTATTAACGAGTGCTGACAGTTCGACTTCACCAAAACTGATGTTCAGATTAATCTTAAATTATTATCTTTATTTTACATTGCATTGCACAGAGCAGTTTCAGTTTTAATTATTTCTGGTATTTCTGGGTTAACTTGCAAGGGTTAACATGTCAACCACAATGTAGATTGTTCATCACCTAAAAAAAGAAATACCAATTGTATGGGTGGGAAAAGTAATTTGGTTTAATATTTTACAGAACAGGTCTAATTCTCCTAATACTTTACTTCTTTAGAAAAATCTTTGAAATAAAAATTTTCCTCTATATTAAATGTCTGATACTCGTTTCTACTTTGCTATTTGCTAAGGACGAATTACTTGCTAGCTCCTTCAAAGTTTTAATTCATAATACAGTTCAAGGTATGCTTTTTGTAAAGGTGCTGCACTACTTTTGCAAAAATAATTTAGAGACCAAGCTAGTAGTCAATCTATGTGTCAGACAAAGCAACTAAATTTAGTTAACACAATAAAATTACTCACCCAATGAGTCCAAACATGTTCTTTAAGGATTCCATTTTATACTCACAGGAAATTTTTGGAGCAAGTATTTTTTTTCTAGTTTTCAGGTAGCTTCCACTGGACAGAAAGAATCCCATCCTCTTTGGATTTACTAGGCCTGGTTTATGTTCCCTGAACAGAATTTAAATAAATAACATCGTAATAAAGCAGAATTTGCTAGTTAGAGCTAATGAGATGTATAATGGGAATAAATTTTTCACGCAAAAAATAAAACAAATACCAGCACATAACAAATCTGAAAATACTGCCTGAGAATTATGAATATGAATTTCTAGATCCAGAGACTATGATTGCATACATCTGATACTTCTTAGTCCTTAATTGCATTCCATTAAATCAGTTTCTCAGGAGCTCACTGTACCTTCTCAGATTCTCAGACAGCTGCTGCATAAGTTCTGTTAAGTCTGAGTTCATAAGTAATTTATTAGGGTTAGTCTTGCTCTTGTCAAAAGCCTCAAAACTTGTAGAAATATTCTGGTAGACAATTTCTAGCAGTGGGAATCTTCCCACTCCCTGAAACCTGTGTGATGTTCATGCATATCCGTTGTAGTTTTGTGACTAACGGTGCTACATTTGCTTGCCTTGCCCAGCTGGGTCTTTTTTCCAGTCTGTAAACAGACTGAGATTCAGGAGCAAAAAGAATTTCCAGAGGCACTGGGAAAAAAACGCTCCCATTTTCTAAGCATTAAGATCTATGTCCTGAAAACTGAACAGGGAGCTATAATCATAAGTCTCCTCCCTCAGCCTTTGTTTATAACATTTCCAGCGTCAAAGCTGGAACTTGTGCAAGCAGAGCAGGAGAAAATCAATTTTGAAATACAGTCTGAGATGGCGCAAAGCCCTTTGAACACAGCACATAAAATGAACGGATTTTATTCTCTCAGGAGACAGTAAGACTACTCAGAACTGCAAATCCTGCTCACTCAGCCAGCTTTCTGCTCTCGGGAGGATGGCAGATACCCACGCTGCGCCTTAGTGCGGAGTTGGGACATGGCTAGACCCGAGAGCTCTGCAGCTCTCTGGGATCTCACAGCTGCAGATCTCAAGTTGCAGACTTGTGACCATTTTTCCTAACAGTTTTTATCTTCCTACAGTAAGTTGTGTGATTTTCAGAGAAATCTAGTTTACCAAATGAATTTCTTTCCTTCCAAACAGAGCTAAGCTACATTTTCCCCCCGGATCTTCAGTGGTTTTGTATTTCTCATTCTGATTATTTCACACTTTTTCATCGCCAAGTGTTTTAGAACACCAGTAGTACTGTTGGTTTAAGAGGATGCCAAGGGTGATAAGGAATAAAAATAGATTTTATCAGATAGACATGGATAAACAGGTGATCTCTCAGGCAGCTAAAAAATGGCCCTGTGTTTTAATGAAATAATACTTCAGGTCTCCTTTGAGAACATAGGTTGACTCCAAACCAGTTGTGGTTTTAGTCCCCAGTGAATTTGAAGAGCATAAAGAGTCTTTGAGCCATCCTACACAGTAACCTCTGTCAACCCAAATGTTCATTTTCCACTACAAGATGATTATTATCCTTTTTGCTTCTCCATGTTCACTCACACTATTATTATCTGGCATCCTTGCAGCATGATTCTATCCTCTTTGCTTCATTCTCTTACTCCTGTAGACTAAAAACAAGCTCAGTCCTTCTAGATGACTTGCCTTTGCTTCTTAATCTGATAAAAGTATATTTAATGTGTGAAATAAATCATTTTTTACAAAATGCTATTTTAGCTTTACATTTTTTAAATTATGTTTTAATTTAAATGTGCTTGTTTTCCTGCTTTATTTCTCTTGCCTTTATTTTGCCCTCACCTCTGAGGTCAGTGTGATGTCCTTGGAATCGCTTGGTCTCTCTGACCACACATAATGGACCACTGCACTTCAGTGGCTTCAAACCTTTACATTTGAAAATCATGAACACTCAGAGGTACATGAAGAACGGCTTTCAGCACGAGAAATATCCCTGGAAACTAAAGATTTTTGTCTACAAAAGAGATGCAACACGAATTTCAATGCCTCATGCACTCTCAGACCTGTTGCGTCTCAGCCCTGACATTACAGATTGGAATTTGCTGCTAATGGACATCATGATAACTTTTGATTTTCCCGGGGGTGTCTGGAGGTGGCTATTTCATGACCCATACCAGGAACCATCAATCTTTTAGCCTTTACAAGGCCTAATGGCTCAAAGACACCTGACTTCCAGCTGTAGGAATATGGTATTTTAAACTGCTGCCTTTCTTGTCCATTCAGATTCTTACCCCTACCAATTGAAGGTTTGTCCAATTAATCCACAAAACAAGAGGATGAAAAACTATTATTTTTGCTTCTGCTTCTTTTTCAGAATCAGGTCCATCTGTCTTATGCTTGCAGGCTCTGGACAGCTTAATGAAGTGTTGACAGGTACTGATGAGAGGCAGGGAACTGCAACACTTCTGTTTGCTGGGAGATCAGGATCCTGTAGCTAGGACTTGAGACTGCTACAGGCAAAATGCAGGACATTTTGAAGCAGACTCTTCAGGGTTTGTGAACGCTGAGAAAAATAAAATTAATATACTACAGGGATTTTACAATTCTTTACCATGCAAAATTAACCACCTGCAATGAACATCTGCAAGGAGTATATGGGGCAATAGGTGTCTGCAGTACCTTACAGAAGAGTTGAAAAACACCAGTTGAAGTCCTGAGGTTTTCCCAGGCTGATTCCATCATTACAGCCAATTTGCAGAGTTTTGCCATCTGTGGTGTCACAATGGCTATAATGAAAACGTTATAAAATAGGAGGCATAATTTTAAAAATAAATAGTTGGATGGGATAAATTATGCTGCTTCTCCATATGCCATACACCAATCCCAATCTTGTATAAACTCCTTGACACACAAAGGTACAGACTGGTTATGGATCAATGCCAGAAAACCTAGACTTTGAGTATATGTAAATGTTTTGACCAAGAATTGGTGAAATAGAAGAATACAATTTCATGTAAGAATTTCAGTTTGCTACAGTTTACTCTTAAATTTTGCTGAAGCAAAACATTGACTCACAGAAACTGGATTGCAGGTAACATGGGCTTTTATTGAGAAGCAGAGGTTAGTGGGGAATCTCTTTCAGTAACTTTTTAAGAAGCTCTCCAAGGAGATTTTCTCTGCACAAAACTGCCCATAGGAAGCAGCTTGCTTTTAGCAGAACCGTGGACTGCCAGGAAAGTGTTGTGCTGCAATCAAAGCACTTGGATCAAGTAAGAGGACAGATTTAAAGTTCTGAGTCAAGTGAAAAGGCTTCTGTCCCTTCTGCCTTGCCACTTGTGTTCGTGAAGAGTAAAAACTGCACAGCCTAACCACGAAAGGGCTGTGTGGCACTCATTCGGGATTGCCAGGTACTTTGCTATTTTTCATGAACTGAAGAATGCCTCTAGCAGAGCATGTGGCTTGAAGATGACTATCTGCAGTCACTTTGCGGACACTCACACACTTACAGAAACGCTGCTGAACTTTGCAAGACGTGAGACAGCATGTCTTTTCCTCCTGTTCCGCTGCCAGAAGCAATTTTTCCTTGCATTCCTGCTCTGGTTACCAGACCAAGGTGGAGGCCTGCAAGGCGAAGGACTTAGAAGCTCCCTCAGCCACCCCTTACAAGACTTGTGCTCCAGACCCTTCACCAGCTCTGTTGCCCTTCTCTGGACACGCTCCAGCACCTCAATGTGCTTCTTGCAGTGAGGGGCCCAGAACTGGACACAGGATTCGAGATGTGGCCTCACCAGTGCCAAGTCCAGGAGGACAATCCTTCCTGAGTCCTGCTGGCCACACTGTTGCTGATACAGGCCACGACGCCACTGGCCTTCTTGGCCACCTGTGCACACTGCTGATTCATATTCAGACACTGTTCACCATCACCCCCAAGTCCTTTTCCTCTGGGCAGCTTTACAGCCACACTGCCCCCAGCCTGCAGCGCTGCAGGGAGTTATTGTGACCCAAGTGCAGGCCCCTGCATTTAGCTGGTAAACCATCTTTTCAAAGAAGCATATCTTTCCGAAAAAAAAAAAAAAATCAAACCCCTTATATATCACAGACACTGAGAAAATATTTAAAAAGGAAAAGTGGAGTAAAAAGAAAAAATGGAGTTTCATTTCATCAGCTATCACCTTCTGATAAGTGCCTAGGATAGAAACTGAGTTCAGTGTGATGCACCCACTCTGCATCACTCCTAATCTGCTTGTATTTGCTTTAACACTTGATCGTTTCCTTGATGGAAAGAATGGTTATACTTTCTCCTTCCCCAATTTTTTCCAGGGCTGAACAGCATGCAGTATCACATCTACTGACGCGGATTTACTGCTTGGTCCCACTGAGGATGATTTCAGGGAATGCCTGCTGTGGGGCCTCCTGCTCTTTTAAGGGTATGTGGCCAAAGAGCGCTGAGTGAGGCAGGTTTTTGTCTTGTTTCTCTCCTGCTGACTGCCAAGTGTATTTTTAGCAGTATGTCGTCCCTGAGCCTGCCAACTTCATTCTTACTGAAATCCTAATAAATGCTGGCTATTGCTCTGGGGCCGTGGCTTCTGCTTTCAGATTGATTCTGTTTGTCTGCTGGAGCCTGACTACAGGGAAATGCCTCGTGCTGCCTCAGTGGCAGGTTGACAGCTTTTCAGGCACTTCTTGAACCTGATCCAGGCAGAGATCACCAGTGGGACAGCTTCACTGCTCCTGCCAGCAAGGGGAACCTTGCACCCTGGGCCAGATCCCTCCTGGGCGTTCACCTCCTGCGCAGTGAAGTCCTACTGCTTTCCCCAGGGCGGAGTAAAAGAGGTATGCACCCTGCACCCATTTGAGGGTGATCAAGGGACTGCAAGTGTGCCAGAATGCCTGTAATTCCTGCTGGTGCTGCTGATATGCAACAGGCTGAGCAGGTAGGAATGGCATTGAAAAGGCAGGAAGGCTGCCTTTCTGAAAAGGTAGGAAGGAAAAGGTAGAAAAGACTGAGGGAAGGAAGATAAGAAAGTGAGAGATGTGGAAGTGCCACATCTTCCTCCCCACCCTCTGGTCCTGTCCCCAAATATCATGCATCCTCCAATGTTCCCACTACAAGCAAAGTAGGGTGAATATGATGCATCAGGGCTGCACACCCCAAATGTAGTTTTGTTTTTTTTCCTTCCTTCCACTCAAGCTCATTCCTAGGCTGGGCTGAGGGACACAGCTGAATGGGTCAGACAGCCTGAGGCAAAGGGGCTCTCCTGGGGTAGTCCTGTGTTTTCATCCCAGCTTTTTCACTATGTTGGAGTGTTGTATTGTGTTCAAGAAATGCAGGAGGTTGTAAATTATTCTTATTAGAATGTAAGTTTATGGTTTATATATAGTCTAGTTTAGTTAGTCTGTAGTTTAGCATATAGAAGTCACCATTATAGGCAACTCAGACCAACTTTATTTTAGTTAGGCCAGCTGGAAGTTATGTGATCAGAAAATATCAGAGCAACAAACCAGTTTGTTCATTACTATTTTTGTTCTGCTAGGCTTCTAGTGCATTAGTGCTGCTTTCCTGTGCCCAAGAGACTTTCCATCAGGATGCTTCATATCTTGAATTGTAAAACAAAGCAGAAGGGCCTTACTGACCTTTCCCCAGTCAGGTCTGCAGTCTGCTGCCCACGAGTTCTCATCAAATCCATGCTAAAGGCAGCTTAAGAGCATTTCCGAGCTAAATGAAATGTGTGCATCCTTTGCAGTCCTTAGTTAATATCTAAATGATTAAACTATACCTTCTAGTTTCCTGGGACTTGGTGGATCTAACAAAGTCCTCAGCAGCTATCGCTTCCCACTGCTCAGTCAGTAGTTGTCTTGAGCCTTCCTGGGATTAAATCTCCCTGAGTGGATCTTCCTCATTTTAGATTTGCATATTAAGAACAGTACCAGAATCAGGCTGAAGCAAAGGTGGCCTGAAGAATAAAAACCCAAACAATCTGTAATGTTTATGTTTGTAGCTTGTGTTTTCCTTGCCAGAATTCCCATAGCTATGACACTGGTTAAAATTTCCTTGCCAAAATTCCCATAGCTATGACACTGGCTCCTGCACTGTGCACAGATACGTGTTAACTACATTTTCTGTAACATCCATCATGTGCTGCTGCCATCTCTGCTGTTTTTGCCTACAGTACAGTTGTTTCCTGAGCTTATCAGGAAAGTACTTACTACCTTGTCACTGCTCTGTGCTTGCTTGTATCAACCCCCTCTTGTATTACATTCTTCCTTTAGGCTGTTATCACTTGTGCTGTGAAGACTGCTTTGACAATCTGCAAGATTTGGATTTGCTTCTATTTTACAATGTCATGTTTTCCTGGATGACAAGTCCTGCAAATCCACAGACAGGTTACTCGAGGTCGGTCCAGAAGAGGGTATTCCAGATATCCCTTGCCTCGTGATGGAACTGTCATATCCGAAATGTAGTGGGATGCAACACTTGTGCTCTACCTAGAACCCCTCCAGAAGGAATGTTTGTCCTGGTTTATAGAAGCATATCCCTTAGCTGAAAATATCTCAGCACGGGATCAAATATGCCAACATTTTGTTCAGATCTTACATTTTTTACCAGGCTCAGCTGTACTGAGAGGCAACGTAACTCTTCCCAGTACTAACCCGCTGCTTCACTGCAGAGCACAGACTGTTGAGCAATTATGGTCTCTGCCTCACGTGCCATCACTGCTGGAGCCAATCATGGGCTTAAGAGGAATAGAAATGTTATTTGCAAATGATGTAACTCACTGCTTACAGCCTCCCCTTTGTCCAAGGTAGCTAATAGCAGATCCACACCACACGGTCAGAACAGGTGGTGGCTGAAGGTGCCCTCAGATAATCCTTCTTTCTCTATGCCCAAATCTTTTGTGGAGTTCACTTCTTTCTCCAGCTTTCACTCTGACTGCTGTAATCTCACCTGGTTTCACAGTTTGTTGTCACAGCTGGAGCGACAGGCAAATCAAAGGGAAGCAGTAGAGCTCCAGAAAACCTGGCAAAGACTGAAGTTTGAGTCACCTAAATGCTTAAGCAAAATAGATCATGGAATCATAGAATATTTCAAGTCGGAAATACTGATCATCAGATCGAACTCACAAAAACTGGAGCGGAAAGAGGAGAAATGCACATAATTTGGCATCTATGACAAATTTCCATGTACAAAAATCAGGGTCCAGACTCACATCCATGAGCAGGCTGCTGAGTGCCAGATATTTGTCCTCGAGTACTGTTTGAACACCCCGTGGCTGATGATCAAAGGTCGAAATGTTGATGGGTGGATGCAGATCTTTCCCAGACACTTCCTGGAAGCAGAGGAAGCTGTCAGTGTCACCTCAGACACCACACAGTCACCCTGTGTCTCTGTCCTTGAGGAGACCGCAGAAGGTGCCTCTCAGCTCTTGACTGGGTTGAGGGGAAAGGCCCTACTGTAATGACCATTCGCTTTGAAGGGCCCTACCCTGGTGACACCATGCACTGTCCCTTCCCATCCCGGATGCCAAACCATCATTTGTTCTCCACTTCCTTCCCTGTGCCTCCAGTTGGGTCCTATCCTTGGGGGTTTTTTTGGCAGAAACCTTGCAGCAATCAGGCACGTTTATTTAGGCAGCACCACACACAGTTTGTGCAGAACCCACTTCCTGCCTGCCTACTTGGTGTTTTTTTTAACCAGGCCATGACAAACTGGATAATCCAAAGTCTTTCCAAAGCGGAGAGGTGGGGCAGGAGGTTATGACATGCTGAATTACTGCACAGCTGAGTGCTCTTAGGCCACAGATCAACGACAGCTTTTGTAACCAGGCTTCATGTTTTTAAACTGAACTCCTGAGCTGGTAATGTTTAGAAGAAAATTACTTTTGGGGTGTGATTAGAATTTTTTTTGCTCAGAGCAGGGAAGGGTTTTATTTAATTTCACTGCAGCTGTGTAAATGTTGTAATGCATGGTGATTCATATATACTTTGTTAGGGAAGTTTGTAGAAAAAAGGGTCATTTTTAGAACCATTTCCTACAACAGTAAAGAGTGTATTTTCAGCAACGACTAACAAAAGCACCGAGTACAGATGACTGAGTTAGTTAAGAAATCTCTCTTCATGTCAAATAAAAGGTGAGTTGATATCTTTCTAAAAGGTCTCTTGACTGCCATTAGTGCTTATTTCAGGTGACAGTAATGGCAATTTTGTAAACGTAACTTAATTCTATTCAAATACTTCACTATAGGGCCAGGTCACAAGGAATGCTGAAAATTTTCTATGTTCCTGACAGTCAGTAAAATTAAGAGGCATTTATCTCCTTTCAAAAACTGGACCTTGAACTCTCCCACGCGCAAATTTGCTCCCCTTTTTCTTCTCATCTTACAGAAGGGTCATCTAACCAGTAACTCTTCTAGTTTGAAGAGTGCAAGCAATGAAGACATATAATTTGTCAATAATAAGACTTAAAAGGTCTGTTGCAGTCAGGTTAATCCTGGAAGCACCCTAGTCTGATACAAGCATGCTACACTCCTCTCCTATAACAGTTTGGAGATCAGAACTGGTAGCCTAGACCCACCAGGGCATGATGCACAATGGCTTTGATTCCAGAAACTCTGAGCTTGGGGCACTTTTTTTCTGCAGCCTCAGGCCAAGGCTGGCAGGAAGGTATCCTGCCTGGCTCACACTTTCCATGTTAGAAATGAATGAAAATATTTATTTTCTTGTGTAGCAGCAGTGTTAGATGCATCTCTTCAGCAACACTTCTCTTGTATGGGAAATTTTAGCATGAGAAAGAGGAGTGCTACTGCAGTACCCACTCATCTAATTGCTTGTAGGAGTCAGAAATGCTTTGTGTATCTTAATCTTTATTTTTCAGCTTTTACAGTGAACTCATCCTCGTTCTAAGAGGCCATTTCATCCACTTTAATGATCTCTTGAGAAAAGTTCTGCCCTGACATCCTACAGGCATAGTGGCTTGGGGAAATCTCCTACACTTCTCATGAGCCTCCTCCCACAAGGTCCAGTTAGCTGTGCTCTGGATAGAGAACAAATAACTCTCACTTTATCCAGCTGCAAACAACACGTGGCAGAAGTGCATGGCTCAAGGAAAAGGAACAGAGGCCTAAAAATTGAGATGTAAAACAACAAAGTATACAGGATTTGAACTGGAATTCTTCTCTGCATGAATATTTAAGTCAATTTTGCTGCAAGAGAAGCTACTGGGACAGAGATCTGTAATTAGAGAAATTGTCCTGGGGGAAAAAAAAGTTTCCAATACTTTATACCTGCATTAAAAAAAATACTGCTTTCCTGAGCAGCACTGATTCCAACCCTGCCTGTCTTGAAGGTTTTGGAATCTGAATATTCTTCTTCATAGATTATTTAAGTTTATGGTCTTGGAATGCATCTTAAAATGAGATATGCAGGATGCTATTGATAATAACTTGAGCCACAATTCAGGGTTTGATGGTTACACCCCAGCACAGATCCCTGTCCCTTGAAAAAACAGATAAAAAAATAGTGAGGATGGATGGCTGCTTAGAGGAGGAAGGGAAAAGGAGTGATACAGAACACAGATGCAGGCTGAAGGAGCTGGCATCTTTTTCATTTAGCTCATCATTGGATTGCTCCAAACAGAAACCCTTCCATGATAGTTTTCTCTACATATTGTGTAGGGACTACTTCTCAAGGAAAGCGTGATCTTTGACAGCACCCTGTGGTATGGGTGAGATGGGAAGGAGCCAAATGGAAGAATGAACTATTTGGTCATGTCTCTGAAGAAGTTCCTACTTTTTCACTTCAACTGGGGATCTTCTAGATTCCCTGGGGCCAAGTTGGAAACTAGAGATGTCATTTCAGGGAAAATGTCACTGACATCTGGAACACGGAGCTCTGAAAAAGGCATGTGACGTTTCGGTCATTTCTGGTTTGGTTTCTGTTTTTCTTCGCTTGACTGCATTCCCCAGTAAATGGGACACAGCTATATCCAACCTGTTGGAATACCTGTGGTTCTAATAACTGTATTTTTCCATACTTTTGACATCATTCTCTCACACACGCAGCTAAAAGGTGGAGACACTCAAGAAAGGCAACTGGGACGAGTGCAGCTGTTGTGCAAACAAGTAATTTTCATCCAGCAAGCGCATTGTAGTGACTGTTTCATCCCACAGCTGTAATACACTAATCAGTGAACAGTGCCCTGGTAGGCTAATTTTACGGACACAATCAAATGGATATATGCAGCCCCAAGTCCCGACAGGGTTGGTAACAGAAATGGACTCCTTCCTTTATTTTTTTAGGTTTGCTTACGAATTTGCATTTTCTGAACTCCTCTTCTGAGGACAGTTTTGCTGTGCAGGTTCACGATCTTGTTTTGCAACAGAATTTCTGGGTGATGTGGTAGAGAAGGCAGATTGTTTCATGCTTGAAAGGGAAAGGTTACTGATCTCCCCTACAGGTGTTGCCAAGACTGGTAATTTTTGAGTTGCTAGGATGTTATTTTGAGGGGGTTTCTACCTTACATAAAGCATCATGAATTCACTGAGATTAGCATATATTCAGGAAAAGTTTTTGCTGAGAGATGAAGAACACAACACTTTTAGCCAGACTGTGTGTACCACATCAACTGATATTCAGCAAAACAAAACCAATGGTTCGAAAACTTCACTGTTTTTCTCTGAATTGTATGAACTAGTGAACTGACCTAGAATTTCTCATCATTCTTACTTGTTTTGATGTCATGCCTTAGTTACAACTTTTACCATTTAAAAAGCAAAGTCAATTCATTAACCATCAAAAGCGAAGCAAGAAGCATGCCTGTGTGGTAGCAAACTACAAATGCTGAAATGTTCCTTGCCATAAAGAGTTTAAAGGCAAAAGAGGTGGATGATACAGAAAATAGAAGGAACAAAAGGTATATAAATAATCTGTTTGAGCTGTTTCTTCCAATCCAACACCTGTTGGTGGGGTATGCCATGAACATCAAAGGTCCCCTGGGACAGAAACTAGATTTTAGGATTCGGCTTTCTTTTGCTTTATTCTTCTTTGTTTTGTGGGCGTGAGTGGAGGAAGAGACATTTTAAACAGCAAAACCCCACCACAGGAGTAAGGTAAGATCAGAGTTCGATGCGGTGAGTTCAGTGCGGTTCCTTTGTAAGTGTCGTCGCTGCCAGAACCACCTTCTCTCACACTCAGTCCCTCTACATCCTTTCCCACCCCCCAAACCCTGGCTTTAGCCAGTGCTCAGTTTAATGCCAGTATTTTTTTCATACTCGAAGTCTTATTTTCAGATTAACAATTTCCTCTTGGTCTTCTCATAGTGCTTATTATAGCTGTATCCAATGCTTGATAAGGAGTCACTAAAACATCATAAAACTCCTCTGAAATCATAGGAAGAGCCCTTCAGGGAAAGCAGGAGAGTAATGGGTAACTTACACTGCAATCAAGAGTCCTGACATTTTGTATGTCCAGCCTAGACACTGCAGATAGGCCATGGGGCACTGGTATCAGGGTTAGAGTTAATTAAGGAGAAGGCTCAAACTCGTTACTTTTGCAAAACTGGTATAACCAGAAAGAGTGCACACACACAAAACAATCATCAAAGTACATCCAGCACAGTCCTTTCCTTCCTGACATCCCTGATCAAAATGATTTAGAACACAGTCAAGGCAATCACAAACTGCATCACGCTTCCACTTCTGTAGTGATGCTCTTTGCATTGCCAAGAAGGAAATTCGGAGTGTAGTTCTTTCCATCAATGCAGAAGTCCCATGTGCTACCATTTCATCTAATGTAGCATTTATGCTAAGCCTTTAACCAGAAACAATTTTTTCTTGCACATAAATAGAAAATAAAACAGGGAAATGGGTTTACAATCTTGAATTCCCCAGCTTCCTGAAAGACTCTTCTGCATCATATCAGTGGTGTAGAATACTAGCTGTCTGTGGCTACCAAGATATTTTGGGAATTGCTCCACAAGGACATGCTCAAGAAACTGGCAGAAAATCTGATGTTGAGTGACATCCCCCACAAGAATTGAATTCCTCATGATTTAATGTGTCTTGCTTGATCTCTCAAGTTTCAATGCCGTGCTATTGGATTTCATCTTAAACATTTAAACAAATATTATGCTACAGATTATTCTTTCAGAAAAGCCTGTCATAACAAGTTCCTCTCAGAACATTCATTTTAAACCAAGATGCTAACAAAGTCCCTTTGTAGCAATTAATATTACAGTCATATAGACAAGAGCTGACAATTGATCTTTGCTCTTCTCTATGATGGCACAATTCTGCTGTCAGTTTTTCCTGATCACTTAATCGAGATACCAGGTCATACAAGTGAAAGCAAGATCTAACATTTTGAGTATTAATATTATATATTATGAAGCAATCTTGCGAAAAGCGAAGATTTTGTGATAGAATTACTTGAAGTGAAAAACCAGAATCAGGCTTTAAGGCTCCAGAATTGGTATGTGTATGTCCTGCAGTGAAGGAGTAAAGTCACCTTGCTCTTACCTCCTGCTTTAAATAAAAGATTAAAAAAATCTAACTCTTTTTTCAAAAAACTGAAAGTTTAGGACTTCTGCTCTCCAAATCAGTATGTTCACTTAACATGCAGTGAGCTAGACTTGAAAGGTCACAAGGTAGCATTGAATCATTGTCTATTTGAGAGAATTAAGGGATAAAGGGGAAAAAAGTCAAGTCTATTTTTAGCTTTGAAATTTATGGCCGTGATAGCATCTGGCCAAATGAAAGTGATCTGATCAAAAAGCTGAAAGGCAAGGATATCTATCCTTCATGCATTTTTAAAAACACTGCAAGCCAAGATGCTGGAACCATAGAGAAGAAGTTAATCTTATCTTCAACTGAAAGATTTACTAAAGCCCATGGCAAAGAATTTAAATGTTAACAGATCAATTTCTCTTGCAGAAATACAGTTCTACCCATTCTTTTACATTTGTTATTAATCTACAGGCAAGGCTTCACAGAACAGGCAATTCAGGATGGGAGCAAAGCAATTTATCTTTGTATAATAAGACCACATGAAATTATGCAATATTTGTCACCTCAGAGTAGTAGGATTAGGTTGCTTTAAGTGCCTAAAGATAGTCAGGTCACTGAGACTCTCCAATCCCACTTCCCCAGCCTATAGGAAAGAAACTGCTTAAGCACTTTCTAAAATGTTATGTCAGTGTATAAGTGTGTATATAAGGATGCATTTTTAAGGGAATATTAAGTCAAAGGATCACATTGATATATTTTAAAATAACTGCCATAATCCAAATTTTTTTCCCAGGGGAGTTCTCACCCCTGCACTTGTCCTCCCTCCCCTGAGCAGACAGTTTCATTATTTTAGTAGAAGTTAATTTTCCCAGGGAGCCATGGCCACAAAAGTATGTTGCCTTCCAGGAATTTGGAAGACTAGGTCCTACAACGTGAATGCCGCTGATCTCAGCTCAACTCAAAGGGAATTTCTGTGGCTTTTTGATGGTACTGACTTGGAGACCCACATTGTTAAGCAACAGCTGCCACAGTGTCAACTAGACAAAACTTTCCAAAAGACTTACAAACACATATTTTTCTCCTTCAGATTTTAAAATAAAATATTATGTGGAACGTCGTCTCCATGCTGGCCCCCTTTCCCTGGGGTTGATTGCCTTCAGCTATGTTTGAGAGCTGTGGCATCTAGTCCATCTCCAGAGGAGAGCAGCTACAAGGGTGAGGATGCCTCGTGATTTCAGTGCCACAGACAACAAGGAGAGGCAGCAGCCACTTTGAATGAGAACAAAACAGCTGCCTGGAAAAAATGTTTACACCTCCCCTTATTGTTATTTTTAGATTTTTTTCAATAGCCCAGGAAGTAAAAGGGTATTAGACCTGGGAAAGAAGCAAGACAGTATTTCTAATGGACAATTAGGTGGTCTTTCTGTTTTAGTGTGCATTCATTTAACAAACAGGTTACATATAAATATTTATTGTGTTAGTCAAATGTCCAATAACTTATTATTATTGCTAATGATAGTGTGTGGGTGTGTCTTGGTCTCCTACACAAACTTCCACATCCATGTGTAAATCTTTCAAATGGATGTTACAAGTTGTATTTTTGTGTCTATTGCTATGACCATTACCTATTTTATATTTCAAAATGTGTAGGTATTTTCCCTGACAAACTAGCTTAAGGCAGAGCAAGGTCCAGCGCGCATTCTTCGGATCTTAGTTTTTGAGCTACCTCAGAACTCGCCACAAGGCTTTTTGTGGGGTCGAACTTCGAGACTTTGCTTTCAAACAGGATCCCTCTCCCAGAAGAATTTTGATTGTTTATGTTCCAGGCTTTTGTTTCTACTACTCTGTAAAGTATAGTGCTAAGTCTCCGCAGGAAGTGTGAAGATATACCACCTCCAGAAGCATGGAGTACCAAATGTGTGTTCTTTAAACACATCAACAAGATCAGGAAACAGCTGCAGAGACCGGATCGCAGAACACAGCCAGGCTAAATGAACAGCCACTATCCTGATATAAGTTCTTCATTAGCTGACGAAGCCAACTTGAGCCTACTACATCCAGTTTTAACTGCAGATTAGACATGAGAAGTCTAATTCAGGCAAGCTATAAATTACACTACATGCTCATTCTTTGTCATGATCTCCAATCTGTTCCTCCAGTGAAATCATGGAAATATTTCTTTCACTACTATATTAAGCCAAGAAGATGGTATGGATTTTTGTGCAAAGTGTAATGATCCATTTTACAGGCTTATGAATCTATATAAATGCTGTATTAGCAGACTGCAAGGTCTATCTTCTAAAATGACATTTTCCACTGCATCTGGTGTTCCAGAAGAAAACAATGTGTCTGCTTAGGCCACATACAGTTCTTGAGAAAAATAGGATTTCCTACTGCAATGCCATTTTTGACATTTTCCTGAGGCTTGAGGATTAAATATAGACAGCCTTGCTATGAAATTGCCTCACTCTCAGCTTTTCCAAATTTAAATGTTCCAGAAAGTTAGCTTCAAAGATGTAGTAAACCTATTCAGTGGCACCCACAGGGTCAACTGTATTTTCCAGCATGTATTGAAGTTAGGAAATGCCCATTAAACTGTCTTACCCTGCTAAGATCAAACCCAGCTGTAGGCTCCCCTAAAAGTCAGTCTGAGCTTCTCATCCTCCTTAACCAGTACCAGCCCGTGCACAGGACCATGAACTCGCTGGTACCCTGACTGAGGGAGGAAAGCACAGCCCAGAGAGGGACATTTGGACAGAGCTGTACTAGAAATTGCTCCAGCACTATTCTCCAGATGATTTTGCCCTGCAAGGATCAACTCCAGCAACTTCTTTTGTACTCACCCACAGACTCAAGGGCTGCATCTTCCCCCTTGCTGGTTTACACCAGAGTGGAATTTCTCCATTAGCTGCAGGGACAAGCAACTAGTCTGAATTCTTTACACCCCTGTCCTCCTGCAACTCCATTCCCATTTTCCTAGCACGAGGCTGCAGATGTAGCCACGAGTCCTCTGCATTGCCAAGCCAGAAGCCTTCGTTTCCTAATTTTGATTACTACCATTTCCCCAGCTTTTTAGCCTTAGAAATAAGATTTTGTTTCATGCTGCTTCCTCACTTAAAGGGCTCAGTGCTAAGCACAGACAACCCTGTTCACCAGAGAGTGAGGGGAGCAGAGCAGCTCTCTCCGAAGGACAGCGTTCACAGGGAGGGTCACATTCCATCAGAGAGGCACACTCCATCGGAGGGTCCTGTGAGCACAGGGTGCTCCCACACCACACTGCCAGGACTAAGAGCACAGGCATTAGGAAACCTTTGTAGGACCGAGGGAAACTGGATATTTTGTACTTGGCTTAGCCAGCTTCTCTTGGTGTTTCACCCCCTGCTTGCAAGAGTGCTACTGATAAAGCAATTAGCAGAGCTGCTGGACTCCGGCCTTCCATGCCAGATATTACTAATTATTCACTTACCTGCAGCCAAGATACTAATAGGTCTGTCTGTGAACTCTTCTGTAGCTATTCCAACATCGGGTTTGTACAACCCCTCATAAATCAGAACTGAGATTTTAAAACTGAGTGTCCCTAAAGTGCTGTTTCTTATGCCTGGGAAAAAAAAAAAAAGTCTGCATGAAGAAGGAGAGGATATGGCAACTGACACCAACAAGGGACAAGGGAGTTTATTCACACCCCATGCCAGAAGACAGTTACAGACTTATTTGTTTTCCTCTGGAAGAGATGGTGTTTATTAAACAAAAAAATAACTTTCTGGAGTATCAAAAAGTTATAATGTACAGCCTTTTTTTGCATTCAGAAATACCTTGCAAAAGAATTCTCTGACCATCACTATTCAGAAAAAGTACTGGGCAAGTTTTTGTATTTATGTTTTGTACGTGTACTGGTGTTTGATCATTTGGGTAAATAAAAAGTGAAGTCCAAAAGCTCCCTGAAAAAGGCAGTATTTAAAGAAATGTTCAATTGAAATTTTCAATCTTGTTACGCTTTTAGAAAGCAAAAAAAGAAAAAAAAAAGAAAAAAAAAAGTAAAATTAAATTACTTGTGCTGGTTCAAGTCAATTGATAACAAAGTCTGTTTCTGCTCCCCAAGAAAGAATTACCTTTCCAGGGCCAAGCTAGGCAGCAAATCATTACAAAAATCATATCCTTCATAAAACTCATTTCAAAAAGTAGGGTTTGAAGGGAGAAGATGCTAAGATTTGCCTTGAGTTTTGAGCATCAAGGGTCAGACAATGGCAAAGTTTATCACTGGCATCAACAGCCTCTGAGACATCCACAGTCTTCCAAATTCTGCCACGGAAGTGACTTGGGGAAGTGGCCCATGGTAGACAGGGTGTAGATGTGGAAAGTCTTGTCAGTCCCACTCCATCTGTCCTGGTTCAGTATCAATGTAACTGGAAGGACCCCAGGCAAGTGAAGGCAAACCATGGGCTGCAAATAAATTCAGTTTAGTCGCACAAGGAACTCCAGCTCATTTTCAGACCAAACACACTCTAAAGAAACATACAGAAGGAGAGAGAAAGTTGAAAAAAAATTATAATTTTCACAAAGGAAATCAGAATGAGCTTCTAGAGTTTCCTGCCAAAATAGAATAAATTAATTTGGGAAATACCAGTGTTGGCAATGAATGAGCTTCTCCAGGTGCACATAATTGCTGAGTAAAATAAAAAACCCATGGACGATGCTGAGAGGTCAAACCTGTGTACAGAGTGGAGGAGCTGGTGGGAAAAGCCTGCAGTCTTGGCAAGCCTGAAACCCTCCATAGACCATGGGCCTGGCAGCTGAGCAGCATGGGTACCTTGTGTCCTGAGCATCTGCATCACCAGGACAGCTCTAGAGCTGGTGACCTTACAAAAGAGACCTACAGTGCTGAGGAGACATGGTTCTTAGGAATTCCAGCCTCGTGAGGCAACCCACCTCACGGGTTTCTGAAGGAGAGGTCAAGTTGGTAAAAACACAGGCATGGTACCGTTTGCCCTGGAACTCCGCTGTTATCCTGCTGTTTCTGCAGAACGTTTTATTTTGCTGTTGATTTCAATGGGAAGGATAATCCTCAGGCAGCTTGTAACTGCCTGACCTTGTACAGGTTCATACGTACGGGAGGCCCCTTTCATGACGCCACTGGTTGCGTTGGGGTTACACCAGATTGCATCTGCGAATCTGATTTATAATTCAAGGAAACGTAGGCAGCCTGGAGCTTGGTTCTGCCAAGCTGGATTTGTCTCATTCAACGCAGTTTGCTTAGCCCTGGCTCAAGAAGGTGCAGACACATTGCTTCTGTGCATTCACGCTGCTGTCCTTCAGCTTTTCAAGGCAATGTTTTTATGGCCTTTCCTTCAGTCTTTCCTTTTCAAAGTTATTGCTTGTCAGTTATCATCTTAAGTCCTGCAGTAAACCACAGCTCTTCCTCGTGCTGTATGAAGAAATCTCTGTTTCTCCCTCTGTATTACTTGCCATGTGGTACAAGGCCTATCTATTTTTTACAAGAAGCCTTTCAAACCACTGGTTCATGCACTGCTACAAAACCTCTAACTGTCTCTTTACTTAGGAAAGTAGTTAAACATTTACTCTATTTATATGAATGATTTGCATTACTTAAGTTAGGCACATGCTGACGTGTCTTCTTCGGTGCAATTACCCACTGGTATAAAAGCATGTTTAAAAAACCAGTTTGGGCCAGTAGCTTTTTATCTCGTGTAGTTATTGCTGCAAAGGCAAAGCAGGGCACTCCTGAGTTCCAACAACAGTATTTAAGCCTGCCCCACCAGAAAAGGCAATGGGAAATCTAGCTCAGCAGGTTAAAATTGGAAATAAATTAAGGGAGTTGGGAAATTATAATTTACACAGCATGACTAGGCTTCAGTCAAGGCAAGATACATCGTTTATTTTGCTCCAACAGTTGTCTTTAGAGTGTGACCAAATTGCTTTTATTTTCTTGCCTTATTGATATGCCCTTTCCTTCTGCTACTTTGAAGCCAACATTGGCGAGGACAAGAAAAAGACTTGCCAAAGAAGCTGCCAAAATAGCACTATCCAAAGTGAAGTGTGTACCTTTTACCTCGGTCTGGATTTATTCCAGTCTAATGGAATGAATCCCAGTGTTCAAACAGCTTGTTGTGAAGGTCATCCTGTATTGCAACATTTAATTAACTGCACATATATATATATACACATATATATATCTATATATGCCTGTACACATAGACAAATAGATCTTTATATATATATATGAAATACATATATCAGAGAATGGAAGATAGCAACTAGAACAAATTCTTAGTAGGAGTGAACAAATCAACTTGTGAAAAATGAAAGAACCTCCTCATTCTCGACTACTTGAGGTCTCAGTGGAGTCTAGAATTGGATCATCCTCAAAAAGAGGGGCAAGGAGCATCACTGAGAGAGGGTAAAGGGAATTAATTGCAAGCAGGAATGTTCTGATGCAAAACTAACTGCAAATACAAAGTAATTAATTTTTAAATATAAGAGAAAGTATGACAGGATATTAAGTCTCTTAGTACAGTGGAACCCAGAGGATTTTTGTTTAAATTCCAACAGCAAATGTTTGCAGAGAAAAAGTTGTTTTACTGCTTTGCTGAACACATTGTATTTCATGAATTGCACTTCAAAAACAGAATATGAAGGGTACAGAACAAACAGAATTTCAGGTCAGGAAATTCTGAATTTAAGAGAATTTGAAAATATTGAAAAAAGGGAGAGAAAAAATTGTATGTGTATGCCATAAATATACATATGTACATGTGAAAATACACTTACTGATGATAAGCTGCAAATTAACCATAAATTATTCCAAATCATTCATCATATTTCGGTCAAACTTCGGTGTAGGTTACATCCAAGAGGGCAGGGGGATGAACTGTGCTGTGAGCAGTTTTCCCTTTGTGGCTGTGACCGTGCCCTTCACCTCTGCTTTGCCTTCCTCGGGACCTGCTGAGCTGTCCAGGAGAGACTCAGCACTCAGCCCCTCCCACAAGCTCTTCAGCAGCTCCTGACACACCGAGCGCAGCGAGAATTTTACGCTGCCAGAAATCTTCATACACAGTGCTTGAAAACTTCTGATAGCAGTATCCTAAATTACAGATTAACTGATGTAACGCCCAGAAAAGTCCTGCCCTGAGTTACCGATTTTTTATTTAAAAGCATTTAATATCTATAATTGTAGTAACTATAATTGCATAATGCCTGGCATTATTTAATACTTTCACTAATAGCTTGTATGGTAGAGAAAGCATTAGCTGATTGACTTTTCAGGTGACATCAAGGTGGAAGGGTCTGCAACTGTGAGTAAATACAGAACTTAAAATTATCTTGGCAGAAGTGTGAGCAGAAGATAACAAGATGCAACAAAAATGAGTGTATTCAAATCCCTTTAACTTCGCATTTTAGCTACTTCATATTGTAAACCCGTTTACAGCAGCTTACAGGAGTAAGGACATTTCATAGATATTTTAATAAATTATAGCAAATCTCTGCATAACATAAAAGAATAAAGCCTGTGACTTACCTGTAATGCTTTGTAATGTGCTTAAGATACCACAAGATGATCATACCCATAACATGCTCACGCCATCTCTTAATGTCTCTTAAATTCTTCGACATTCTCAACGTTTGGAGAATACTCTATGGAGAAATACACTGCAAAAGCACAAAAAAAAAATTTCTAATGAACAATTCTAAGTAGTAAAACTTGCTCTCAGAGTCCCGTGGGGAAAGACATGCAGAAACCAGTTCCTCCACACCAATGTATTAGGCTTTATTGGCTTTCCCAGGATTTCTTAGCAAGTTTTCACAGTAGCACACCTGCCTTCATCCTGTTTAGCAGGGGAACGCTGATTCCCAGGATCGGAGCTGTTGCACCTGATCAAAAGTATTGAAGTAAAGCATTCAGATAAAAGGATATGTTGGCTGGGAAAACAACACTACAAAAAACATGTAGCCCACAAACTGTGAGTGATCTGACCCTTTTAATTCAGGTAGCTGGGTAAGAGAGGCTGGGCAAGTCTTAATTGCAAATAGAGCCATTTGAATATTAGAGCTGCTGGCAAACAAAACGTGAGGTAAATATAGGTTATATCTCCTGGATCAAGCACCACAAACTGGCATCAAAACTGTTTCTTTCACCTTGCATCTGGCCTGGTCAGCCAGATCATGATATTCCAGTGTTAACGTTCCAATTCCCCTCTCTGCATCCAGTATGGGGAGAGGGATTCTGCACCTGGCAGAATCACTGAACTGTGGACTGATGGGTGTCTGATCACTGCGAGGGGCAGCCACCATGTGACACCTCTGATCAAAACTTGGGAACAACTGACCAGTGACTGGAAGAGGCAAATGATGGCAGTGATGCCAAACACCCCTGTTATGGGAAAATATGGCTCTTACTATCAGCCAACCTTGAATAGCAGGATAAATAAAGCCCCATTTGCACGTATGAAAGCACTTAAAAACCTCTAATCGTGGAAATGAGACTGAAGAAACATAACCAAACTAGTTTTAATGGTGTTTGGTTAGTTCTAATGGAAATTCTGCATGATTTATCCCCAGAAGAGAAGACTCTTTGGGAACTACTGTGTCTTTTGAAGAATCATGAAGGCTCCTCAGTGGAGGAAGATACATGACTTCATATAGGTATGGCACTTTTCTTCATTATGCAGCACTAAGCACATGCACTTCTGAAAAAAATTAAAGCAAATATTTCTGATTTGCAAAAAAATATTTAACCTATAAAATTGGCTTCATAATAAGTGGCATTTAAATAAGGAGCAATTTAAAAAATAGGCATTAAAGTTATGTGACACAACTGCTCTAAAAACTATCATTTTCCAAAACAAAGCTGTTTTTGTCTGATGGTGGCTAAGCAATTTATTATAAAGACAGAACAGAGACTGAATTAACATTGTGTCCCCCGGCAGTGAGAAGTGCTAATCTGAATAATGTACTCCAGGGGAATTCTACTCACCATTTATATGAATATGGAAAAAAAAGATAATATGATAATTAACACTGGGGTTTTTCTTCCAAGCAAAGATCTTTCACAGAGAAATGCTCAGCACTGATTAAAATTTTTCCTGCAGCTCCTTCTCCGTCACAGTTGTGTTCTGAACTCAGTTGGACCTGCAATGTTATTTTTGTCATGGGATTTGCGTTGCCCTGTGCTGCCCCTTCGGATTTCTAGAAATTCGATCTGTTTTTGTGGGGTTTCCAGACAGACCCAACACTGACAAAAACGTTGCCCGTTTGGTAGGAATGGTGTTGAATTAATGCTGAGCACTAACTAAGCCCCCACCTTTCACACCAGAGCGACTCAGCTCGTACAATGCATGTTCTCTGATAAGCTTTTACATAGACTTTGTTCTTTCTTGTCTGCTTTCTCTCCTCAACAAAAAAAAAGTAATTTCTACTAGCGGGTGTATCCACACCAGGGGTTGCAGTGAAGTGTGGACAGCCCTGAACTAATGCAAACTGGAGATAACCAGGAATGCTGGCAGCAATCCAGGTGCAGCTGAGGGAAGCTCAAAGCTATGGCTTAGCCACAGTTAGGTTCCATCTGATCTGTGTACTGGTTCATTTATAATTAAATAAGTAGGTAATTTATAATTAATTACCTGCAATCCACTGAATTATGACATAACCGAAAGCCAAAAGACTGTAGATAAGTGAGGCGGGGGGGGTGGGGGTGGGAATAGACACTGTGAAAGAAAAACTGAGCAATTCCAGGCACAAAAAGTGATTTAACCACCTTGGGCTGGGCTGAGTCACCCCCTGAGTTAACCCCTTCTTCTGTAAGTGTGCCAGGAAAATATCGACAGAAATTCTGCACATATTGTGTAGGACTACAGCCACACTAGTGAACGAGCAGTGGTAACTTCTTTTTCTGCTTCTTCCCATTTGTAGGAGCAAAACAGCTTAGTAGATGGTCCCTTCAAGGTGGTATTTGTAGTACTAGATCCTCTGGTAATAGAAGAATGCAAAAATATTTTTTTAAAGTGAATCCAGGAAAAATCAGCAACAGGAATAAATTAGGCACTAGGGTGCTGCTGTGGCTGTTAATTTGAAAAATATTTGCAGACAATCAACCCATACAGGACTTTCTCCAGAACCTGAGCAGGGGAAACAAGTAAACATTCAGGTTTTATTCAGAATTCCTGCATTTTGCATGGATGTGACAGGTGTTTTCTTTTTAAATGCAATGTAGCTTGCACAACCAGGCAAGCGACCATGAACATAGACTTGCTGTTTGGCAATGACTTTTAGCACTTCAATAACACTGTTTAATTTAACAAGTGAAATTTAACAAGTTAAATTTAACTTTACTAGATAATGAATGGAACTAGAGTACGAACATCTAGTCGATCTTGCTAACAAACAAATCCTTGAACCTGATTTTATTGTTTGGAACAAATGGAAAAAGATATATACATGGGATTTGGCTTCATAATCGATACTTTACAATCTAAACTTTCACAGTGTAAGTGACCCACACCTTTGAGTCTGTCCAGGTGAACAAGGATGAACACAACCTGATACAGGCTAACACCCTGCATACAAGTTTAACGTGCGTGCTCAGGACAATACTCTGTTCTGAATTAACTGTCTAGAGGAAAAACACACCCACTCCCATCCTGATTGAAGCATGGACCAAAGGTCTGCGCAGTGTTGCAAGTAGTACTCCCTGGAGAGTACAAATCGGTGCACAGAAAGTAATTTTCTTCTTCTATAGTGTATTTTGCCATAGAGAACTGTGGAAAAACACACTATGTTTGTGACCTTCAGCACATCTTTGAATTTAAAATAACCGATTTTGACACTGCCGTGGAAGGGGCAGAGCAGTAGAAAATTCAGCCCGCATTTAGTACTGACCAAGCCAGGCAAGTCATCATATGGTCCTTTCTGAAAATATATACATCCTCTAAGCTCCATTTGGTTTCTTTGCATTAAAATGGAATTAATAGCAAACTCTAAAATACTAGAGTAAATTGGATTTTATAATTGCAGAGTAAGACAGACATGTTAAATGAGTTGCCCGTGAGGAAACTAGCAGACACCTAACCTGTTAAAATTTATGAGGAAAAAAATTACTATGAGGGGAAAAATTACTATTTGGTCTGGATTTAATATGAAAACTGAAATTCTATTAGAAAGTATACCAGAAACATAGGGAATGGGTAACACTGTAATAGTCTGAGCACAGGCAGGACTGTAATTTGATGGAGATTTTAATTAAGGTTGCACTTTCACTCCTAAGGCACTGCAGCTACAGCTTCAGTTTCAGATTTCATCCTGAGCTGACACCACCACAATACAGGGAGGGCCCAGCCTGGTGAGCTCGGATGATGGTACACGTGAGGCCTGCATTCCTGTCAGGATGGGACCACTGCAGTGCTACTGTCTGTCCCTCACAGCCTTTGGAAGTGACTGTATACACAGGCCCTGATGACGCTAAGTGATTAGAAACCAGCTGGGTGGGAGGAAGGACTCAAACACAGAACGAGAAATATATAGAAACAAATCTCCACTGAACTTCAAGAATATTGAAAATTGTGTCAAGAACTTGTTACCCATTATCCCACCCATTATCATCCCCAAAACAGCACTGAAAGCTGTTGTGGAACAGCAAGTGTGGCTGGAAAGAGTACATTCAAGGCATGAGCTGATCAACAGCAGCAGAAGGGAACAGCTGCAATTAAATCACTGCCACAGCACCCTGCTGTCTGGATGAAGTCAGTGCTAGCTCCTGACATGCCATTTGGGGATGGGGGAAAGACAAAAGGATGCTGAGGCATCAGGCAAGAAACACGCACACCATCACTGCCTGATTTGTGGGTTTTTAAAAACTTACTGTCTTATTTTTTCATGTCATGATTACTGTGATCTTGAGCCCGTAAGAGATGAACACCCTTCTCTCACAGGATGAACTCAGCAAGGGGTGAGGAAACACGTCCTCTCCTGGGTGTCCTGAGGGCCCATCAGACTCGAGGTGGCCATGGAGGTCTTATCTTCTGCTCCCTGCTTTGGATCAGAGTGACTGACACTCTCCCCACTCAACAACGTAACTTACTGGAAGAGCACAAATTCAATTGCTGTCCTTATACAAGAAAAATTGCTCCTCTTTGCATTGCACAATTTTTTTATGTCTTTTTCCCCATCCTGCCTTGGGCTGCAAAATAAAACTGCAGTATGACAGTTCATTTCCACTAGTCCTAACATCCTTCCTCATTTTCCTCATGCCCTCCTGTGATTTTCAATAGGTAAATCTCCGTGTGTAGGTATTGTTCTGGTAAGAGGTACAACTAACTCCTCTTTTGCTGAGTTAGCAAATAAGTGTTTCAGATAGGCCTGAGTTAGCAATTTCCAGTAGTGTGTGTAAACTTTGAAGGCTAAGGTATCTTAAGTCTTACAGGCAAATTTGGGTTTTCATTTTCAATAATGCTTCTGTAAAAATCCTACGTGTCCCCTGTGGGTATGAAGCAAAGAACAAAAAATGTTCCACAGTGGGAATATTTTAAATAGAGGTTTGGTGGGTTGGGTTTTTTTTTTCTTCAAATTGAATAGCAAAATCATTGAAAGTAGTACTTTCTAACGTGTCTCCTATTTCGTACAGCCGCAGCTAATATATGGTTTCCTTTTAACGCTGGATACTTGGGTATTGTCTACCAAAAGCCCAATTTGGAAATGTGATTTACATTCACTTTCTGGTGTATTTGTTGTAACAATTCGTGACTTCCTGCACAGCACAGTTTTTTGTTAAGTCAATAGAATAAACCTCCATAAAAATCCTACGTGCTGCTCAGACCTTTGTCCAGGCAGGTGTGCAAGTCACGGAGTACATGGGAAACATGGGCAGGGGAATGTGGAAAACATGCAGCCATGTAAAAGCAAACAGCCAGCACAAGGGAGCATTTTCTCATTCCACTGTAGGCAATAAAGAGCAAAAATGCCGTCGGGCACCTCCCAGAACTGGGGTTGGATATCAACCAGGGAGTCAGGACATGTTCAGGGGAGAAAATACCTGGGCCCTTTGGAGCTATCCCACGTCTATATCCCTGCCCTCAAAGGACAGCTCACATGGTTTTTTCCCATGGAGGGAGAGGCATGGCTGTGCAGCGCACGGGATTGAGTCCCTGAGCACAGCGGGGGATGGCACAGCACAGCCACCGAGAGCCAGTTGGTACTGGAGGTTTGACAGAGCAAACATACACCTGTCAAGTGGCATTTGGGCAAAGCATTTGGGACCTCACTGACTGGGCTCATGTCACACATGTTTTGTGGGCTTGTGGGAGAGACAAGCAAGGATGCTGGTAGTGCAGGAAAGCTGAAAATTAGCATATTGTCTCCAGTTAAAGGACTTTTTATCAGCTTCCCAAAGTGCCACAGGCCAAGTCTTCTTTCTTTTTGAAGACTTGTAGTCAAGTTAACCAGTGCTTCATATCTTTCTATTATAATTCTGATTACAAATTTGCCCTTTTGAAATCGCACATTTCGATTGTCCACAAGGCACATTCAGGATTTGACTATTGATGTGTTTGTATATCCAAATATTCACATAAATGTATGCATAAATGAACACTAGGAAAACATCTTTCATTGCATTATATTCCCAAGCTGATTCAGATTCAAATCAGTGTCATTTGGGAAAATGAAAACTTGCTATTCTATACACACTTTCAATTTTTTAAATTAAGCTGTATTGTCTTCATGAGAGTAGGAAAAAAAAAAAAAAAAAGGAGGTTCAGACCCAATGAGAAACTTTCCTTAAATCTGTAGGTAAGAAATACAGGCTTAAGTGATTTTCAACATTTTGAATTATATTCTGCTTAAGCTGAGATCTCATGAACAGAGTCTTCACCTTATCCCACTTGAAATGGATGAAATATTAAACCTCAAATAGGAGGGATTATCTTGAAGGACCCATGTTACCCAGAGTAAATGGCTAAAGGAAGTGTTGTGGATCAGTGACTCACTGGCCAAATGGTGTAACATTTAAGGGAGCTGCTTCCCCATTAAAATTCTGTATGTCTCTTCAGGAAAACTCTTCAGCCTGGACAGCGCTTTGCATCAACCAGCTCCTACCTTTACTGTCAAATTAACTTTTATTTAGTATTTTAAAACCTCACCATACTTTAGGATTGGGAATTTTTTACAGGCTGATTCTGGTGGGACTCATTCCTACCAGTACACACCAGTTCTCCCCTGTTACCAATCATTTTAATTCCAAAAAGCAGCTTCTTCAGAACTTGTTCCAGCTCTTACTTGGAAGTTAGATGATTAAATATTGTTGATTGTACCGCTTTTTGCCCAATAAAATCTAGGCTTGTACTAACAAACCAATTAATTTTATTCGGCTACAAGTGCTCCGGGGGAAAAAAAGAAAAAAATCCCCTGAATTTGGGGACAAAAGGAACGTAGATTGACCCCAGGCTGTTATAATTTAAAACTGGACAATGCTTTCAGGCACGTGGTGTGATTTTTGGGGTTGTTCTGTGCAGAGCTGGGAGTTTGTGTAAGGGACTTGTGCTCTCAGCTCCTAGCACAGTCACGACTTCATTTTGCTTCACTACAACATAGGGAAAACACGATCCCCAAGCTGAGGGAGAACTGTAATTTACATTCTTGTTTTTTCCCTTTTGCCTACGGAAGTATGTGCCAATTATATGCTGAACAGTACTGAATGAAATTGCCACAAAACTGTCATTTGTTATAAATAGCTTATTTAATTGAGATTTTCTTGGCATTTTTGCAGAAGTGTGAATAAAGCTGCAGTATTTTTGAGCACATGGGCAATGCAGTCAGAGTAGTAGAGCATCCAGGACACAAAACAGTTGGCAAAGAACTTTTTTTGGTTGGTTCCTCAGCTTCGGATTCACTCCAGGACTCTTTCCTTTGCATTGCCCTTTCCAAGACAGTGCTGTGCAGCTGGGCTTGGAGGGTGGCTGCCCTCCACTCCCCTCACCTGCATAATGCCCACCTTACCCAGCCAGTACCTCTTTGTGACCCCAAGTCCTCCAGAGGCTGAGTCAGCCCAGCACACGGCACCACGGAAATGCTGAAGCGTCGTTGGGCTCTTACCCACCACCATCATCTCTGCAGGATGCAGCACAGTCCAGAGGAAGGAAGAATCCAGCCCAGCATCTCATATTTGGAAGAGGTGAGGGACTGATTTTCAACACTGGCATCTCCCTACAGTTCACTGATGTCTATATTGATATCTACACCTACAGTAGCAGTACTGCACCTGTTCTAGGGTGCTGCAAACACCCCGTCACCCTCACAGGTGCTATAATTTTCTGCTGTACTTCACTTGTATGCAGCCAGCACCTGTTCAGGCTTTGATGTGGGATCACTGGGGCAACTTGTACGAAACACCATGTGTCCGTTCAAACAGTGGATTTAAAACCTAATGATGTCTCTCAGGGCACGGGAAGTCACGCTACATGAATATTTATCTTTATTACTCTTACTGTGTTGGAAAAGCAACTTTATTTCTAAGCCATTACCTGCCATGTGGGAAAAATACAGCGCTGTCTTGAAGCTTATATACAAAATCTATGTTTCTTCATAGAAAGCTGTATGTTCCACTTGGGTTTTTATTGAAAAATAAGGCATGCTGAGAAAAACAAAAGACTGTTTATGTATGATAGCGGGTAACAGAATGAAGTGGCAGTAAAAAACAAATCGAAAGCCCTGAAAACCGTATATTATATTCCTTCCAAGAAAGACATTGGATTGTTGGATGTGGCCCTACAGACTTCGAGGTCCAGCTTCATTCCTACGTCTGCCTTGTGGCCTGAAAAAAGTAATTTCTCTCTCTGCATGCGCCTTTTGTCTTTTACATTTTGTCTGTCATAAGCACTTACTTCGTAATTCACCTGAGGTTGGTAAATGTGCTTTTAGCAAAGCAGCAGCAAAGCAACAGCTAAGACTGCATCAGAAAATTGCATGTCTTGTGGGTTAGGAATAAGAATTCCAGCCTTTTCCTTCAAAAATCCAGAAGAAAGTGAAGAACACGGGTACAAAGAGTTGTAACTTTCTAAGCCGTTACAGCACATAATGGAGAGTTATACCCAAAAATACACAAAAATAATAAACTCAATATCTTTTAAAGGGATTGATAAGGTTCCATATTTTATAAAAAGTATTTATCAAAAAGTGTATACACTGCAGAAGAATCACAAATCCTGGTGGTAAAAATATAACTAATAAACCATAAAATATATTAATGTAAAAGTAGGGTGGCACAAACGTGCTTATGTCTTTACAAAACCATCCAGGTTTATTCCGTGCGTAAGATGTCTGAAGACTGGCCTGAACATCCTCTTTAATGACCATAAATCATTCAGAAATTAGGCACATATCACTACGACTTCAGTAATTTTAAGGGGGGGGGGGGTTTCTTTTTCTCTTCTGCGAAAACACTTCACATCATAAAAGAGAATAAACTGAGTTACTGAGCATTCAGATCGTTTTAGGCAGACTCTGATGCACCTTGCCAGACTCCAACGCATCTTGCTTTATATATTTCTGTTAGGCTCTGATCTGGAAAATAGATGCACGGGGTTACTTTAAGATGTCTCAAATTGCATCCTGTGTGCAGGCTGCACTTCACACCTGGGAGGCACTGTTCGGTGCCTGCACTGAAACTCTGGGAAGCAGACGTTCACCGTGGCATCACCACAAGGTGCTCGTTAGGTGACGGTGATGGGACACGCAGTGCACGGGACTGTGGGGAAGGAGCCAAGAAACCTGCCTTGCTCTGCAGGGATTTGTGCTTTAACATGGTTTATTTCATGTTTAACTACACGATGCAAATATGCCACTTATGGGAAACTGTAATGCTAGAACCGATTCTGGTCAAACGCCTAAATAATTAACCAAAGCAATTTCTCTGACAACAGGACACCTCTTCCATCAGAAAGATGTGCAGCTTATAGGGTCGTGGTATTTATAGATAGAAAATAGGAGTTTATAAGGCAATTTTAAAGACATACAGGTGAAGCTAATAAATGAAAATGTGTATTATACTTTGTTTAGGAGAAAGAAGATTCCAGGAATAACATGTTTTAGGGCCAACACTTTATCCTGTGCAAAAAGAGCCTGTAATGCAAGTGGGCTACAGAAATAGTACAATTTTCTTGCGGAGAGTGTTTTGTTTTTCAAATCCTTCTTATTAGTCTTCAAACTTCATGAAATAACATCAATGAATAAAGAGCACTCTCCAGAAATGCAGCTTTCTGTTCCCTGTGGCCATCATCCTTGCTTTCTGATTCTTGGGAAGTTCCTTCAGGACCCCCTCACTCGTGGCACTGCTACAAACCAAACTTCCGCGCTGGCCAGTACAAATATGTTGGCTCACCCAGAAAGCTTTTGGAGTGGCTCCAACGGCAGCCAGAGTGCTGAGGTCCTGGTGGGACACAGGGGACACCCACAGCCTGGCAAAGGCAGAAGAACGAGCACTCTCACTATTGGTAGGTAACCATTTTGCTCACAGGTTATCATGGTTTAACCCTGGCCAGCAGCTGGGCACAACACAACCTCTTGACCACTCCCCCACTGGGGAATGGCAAGGAGAATCAGGAGGGGAAAAGGGAAAAAACTCCTGGTTCGAGACAGAGACAGTTTAATAATTAAATAGGGAAATTTTAAGTTAAAAACAGACAAACAAAACAACAACCAAGAAACAGAGAGCAAAGTAAAGACCAAGAAAAACAAGTGATGCAAAGGAAAGCAGCTGCTCATCACTAACGGACTGTAATGTAATTCATGTTTCTTCAGAAGGCATAAACCTTTGACAGCTTTTTTGAAATACTTAATTTTAACTTTCTAATACCTCATCAGAAAGGGCAAGGAGGTCAATGTATTCTCAAGAGATGTCAGTTCAGGCTATCACTGATCACTAACACATAACCAACACAGAAAACTTTCATTGACTGGAAAGGTCATTTTGTAATAGTCCTCCAGCAACTTTCTTACCAAATTCAGACCAACTATCTAAGAGCTGTGAAGAAAGGGAAAATAACTTGTTAAGGGGCTATTTGAGAAATACATTTAGACAGATTGTTGAAAATTGACTGCATAAATCAAAAAGATGCTCTGAGAAATCTGACCACATTAAAAAAAGCATTTGCATGTGCTCCACAGGTTTATTAAAATGGATTGTGTATTCAAGAACTGTATATCTCATCAAGATTAGCAATGCAAAGAGAAGAGCTCCTTTTGAATTACTGCTGAAGGAGATGCTTTTCTTCTTTCATCACTCACTGTGGCACATTCTGTTCCTCTCTACAGGCAGACAGCTAAAGAGTAAAAAGAACAGAATAAATCAGAACAAATCAGGAGCAGTACTTTCCACTTGTTGCTTGGCCATGCACTCTCCTCTCTCTTGTGCCATTACTTTCATCACAGACACTTTCCCTCTCCTGCATCAGAGCTACTTTCCTTCCTCTCCCTCTCCCTGGAAACTTCTGCTACTTCTGGTTGTTGGTAGTGTCACTCCTGGAGTGAGGCTTGACCTCAGGTCCTAATGGTGACTGCCTACGCCCCACCAAAACATCCTTGGTATCCTTCCCACGGGGTCAGCAATGCCCAGTAAAAGCATCTGTGTCAAAAATTAGGAGAAGGGGCAAGCACAGTTCTGTGCTCTGTCTGGAAAACCTTATGAAATGGTCCATAGAGAGAATGGTTGATCTGTTATAATGTGGTACCATTACATCCATCTCACTGCTCTGAACCGTGCCACATCACAAGCCAGCTTTCACTGATACAGCCTAAAATATCAGCCTAGACACCAGTGCATTTCTGGGGTTGGATGTTCAGTGGGGACTGCAGGTATATTCCAATGTCGAAATTATTCTTTCTCCCAGTATTTTCCACAGAGTTTTGAAACTAGGTGTTCAGAATGGACTTTATAAAAAATGCCTTATTAGTGGAAACACATTAAAAACAAGGCATGATTAAAAAAGCAGATCTAAAGTTACAAATATCCAATCTTTACTAGTGACCTTAAGCCAAATTCTGCACAGGCGAGCAGTGTCAGCAGGCACTGACCCAAACTGACACCAGCAGTTTCACCATTCCGAGCACTCATGGGTGTGCAAAATGTACAGAGTTGCTGATTCTTTATATATGTATGTGCGTGTGTGTGTGTTTATTGCCTGGTATCCCCTGAAATCAGCTTCAAGACATGACCAATCCCACGGAAAAATGAAAAACAAGAGTTGGGTCTGAAGGTAAACGCAAGACCCTTCCTAACTCCGTGGCTTTTGCAGAACAAATCAACACGGCAACTCTGAAGTTCCAGACCTGGAGAAGTTAACTCTAATCTCCATTCTTCCCAGGTGAATGACGTGTCCTCAAAAATAAACCTCAAGACACCAGGCCAAAATGACCACACTCTTTCCCCTAAGTTTACACAACTTGTGGCCAGCAAATGTGTACAGATTCCCCAAGGCTTCTGATTTCTAAAATCAGTTTGTGACTCACACAAACACTGACACCAGGCACACGCTGAAAGGGAGCCGTGCAGAACACAGCAGTAAAAAAGACATCCAAAAATACTGAGACCTCAGCCTCGTATATATTTATGTAGAAGTTGCAATAAACAGGCTTTCTTGTGTGCTTCAGAGTGCACAGTTCTCAGGTACCACCCATCAGGAGAGAGTTTTCTAGGTTTGTTTAAGGATATTTTAAGGTGGAGATATGTCAAATAACTGAAGCTGTGTTCTTTGTCTGCATAAGCCCCCTTAGACTTATGGGTGAGGGTAATTCCACCTTCTAGAAAGCACTGAAAAACACCCTCTAGAAAACCCCAGGCTTTCTCTGTTCAATGGGAAGCAGATACTGCCCTTTGAAGAGCAGGACAGGGAGGTTACCCCAATCATACCTTATCCATAAGCTGTCAATGAAACCAGAAGGAAGGTTAATACATTTATAACTCTGCTGATTTACCTGCAAGCAAAGATAAGAAACAGCTTTCCATGTTTGCCCTTTGGTGGGAAGATCATTCAGCTCAAGAAACACATCTGAATTTTATGAGCTTTCCTGGGTATGTACCTTGGACTGAAATCAGCTTTCACTCCCCAGCGTTATTTATAGCACAGCCACAGTAAATAGTGGCTGCAAGTAGGATGGGAAAGGAAGCAAAACAACATCACTAAAATACACGGCTCTGCTAACTCCAGGAATGGGTTGGTGGCTCTCCTTTCCCTCCTACAGACAGAGCATCCCGGCTTGGCTCATGTCCTCTGCCACCACATTTTCCTACTTCCCTTGAAACCCTTTGTCAGTCTGTTAGCAACCAGTAACTACTTTTGGATGGTTTCTTCTCACATTTCTTTGCAATGGCCACCTGTCACAGCACAAATAAAAGTTTTCTAATTCCCCAAACCTGCCAACTAACATTTTTGAGGTTTATTGAGCAGTGAGGGACAAGCTGTACCCACTTGCAAACAAGAGCGGAACGGGAAAGTTTTAGCTTGAGTTAGTTGCCTTTAACTTCCCAGCATAAAGGAACCTCCTCTGGGTTCCCTTGTGACAACAGAGGTGTGAAACTATCCAGGAGAGAAGGAGGGAAATGTTGACACAAGAAGTCAAAGGAGAGATTTAGGGAGGACAGGAGACTCCTCCGGCAGCTGGGCCAACCCCAAACTGAGATCTGAGAAGTATCAGCCACGTTGTGGGCCTCCACTGCCAGTGGCAAGCACAGTCTCTGGCACGGTCCATGCTCCAGTAACATGCCAGACCTGCCCAGGTGAGCAGGAGGAGAGCAAGGAGAGCTTTCTGTGGGCTCCTGCAAGCAAGCACCCAGCGTGCATGACCGACGTTTGACATAACAGTGCAGGAACTTTTGGTGTACCTGGTCTGTGGCAACCGGATGAACATTCCTGCCTGTGACCTCCTAAAGATCATTTGGAGAAGGATGCAACACTACATGTCCTTTTCCTTGCAGTGTCTCAGCAGTAACATTTAACAACTCTGCTCTCTTGCATGGACTTTTGTTCTTCCTCACAACAGCGTTCATGTGAAATAAAGGCCATTAAGACGGAGAATGTGTTTGCTCACGGAAACAAGCAAGGTGCATTACTAAAAGGCCTACAGGCATCAGAAGGGAAAAGTAATTTACTGTGGGATATGATGGCCAGGGCAGAAATCCTGTCTGGCTTCTCACAGTCCTGAATTCAGCTGAAATTCATGGGACACACTAAGTAGAGCAAGAGTAATACAGCAACTTACAAGCAGCAGAATGTATGGAAGATTTTCCTTGCATGGAAGCAGAATAAGACCTGTACTATGCCATTGCTATGGTCAATGTGAGGATGTGAAGATAACTCCATTATTACTTGTTTTCTCTAAAGACTTTGAGACAAGACAGGAAAACTCCACTTCCCATTTTTTTACTGTAATTACAGTAATAAAGACAACCTAAGCTAATTTTTTTTTTTTTTCCAAAAACTCTCCTGCTCCCCATGCCCTTGTACTCATGAAAGGCTTTGGTGTATTTATACATCCAAGATCAAAACCAAGTCGCAGCCTTCATCTTTTCTTTCAGAACAGGAGGAATTCGGGTCTAAAATCCATCTCTGGATGCTCTTTACTCAGAGCTCTCATCATGGTATTCATACAGTGATACTCTAAACAGCCTTTCAGAGATTTATACCCTGTTTTCTAATACTCTTGTAAGTGTCATTGCCCAACCTGTTACTTCAGAGCACCATTCACTGGAATACAGCTGGCTGTCTGATTTTCAAAGCAAGAGAGTCCTTATTTGCCGATTTATTGCACAGTCACATGCAAGTCCTGTTTTTCCTCCAGATTTCCTGTAAAATAATGTAGATCCTACTTTTTCCAAAGGCCAAATGGCTTCATCCATCTTAAAAATGTCACATAAGCGTTCCTATTCTGCCCTAAGTTCCCTCTAACCAGCATAACCAGTATTTGAAATCCCAAAGGCTCCTTTTGGAATACCTGTTCCATGGTTTTTAATACACTTTTCCATTTTTCTTATTCTAATAATCACCAAAAACTTTAAAATTGCTAGTTGAATTTTCTACTTTGTATTTCTGACTGAGCCAGTCACAAAATACCTACAGATGGAGGGGCTTGTTTATGATACTGAGATGACTTCTAATACTATCTACATCGCTGATATTTTCAACACCCAGCTGTTGTCAAGTCTGTCTTTTTTTGACTCTCTACGGCCAAAATATACACTAAACCTGATCTTAAATATCTTGGGGTTTTTTCCTACTCTTCTGACAAGAATATCCGTAATTTCTGTCCAAATTACTGTTCCCTTTTTTTTTTTTCATTAAAGCCGGTGTGGAAATAGCAGCATTAGAATAATCCAAATGTGGATTTGAAAGCAGTGTTATTACACAAAAAAAATCAGCCCTCATTCACCACTCCTTGCAACAATTTGTAAAAAAAAAAAAAAAACAACCAAACAAACAAAAGGAACTGTTATGCATTCAAAATGGATAACGAAACCTTGGGCTCCCCAGCATTCCAGAGTTGACACAGAGTCAGCTGTTGGACCATATAAATTGTCTGTGTTGGCTTTTCCTATTAATGCATAAATCACCACCTTCACACAGCATAAATCCAATAAATCCACAAAGAGACCCAGCTCAGTACTGAGTGACCTGGGTGACCCAAGCACCCAAGTGCAACAACGCAAAAGGTTTTCATTCACTCGTACACATGCTCATGAAAATGAACATCACGGAATTCAGTCTTTAGAAAACCTTACTTAATTAATAAATCAATGAAATTAATTAAAGTGAGCAAATGAAATGTGGAAAAGTTCAACAAAAGAAAGGTGAAATCTTTACCCTACTGATATTAACACCAAAGGTAATGCTGGTTTTCATGAAAACATTATTTATATGCTGATGTGCTGGGAGTCATTCCCCAGTGTTATATCCATTTTATATAGTGGGATTCCAAAAAATGAAATCCCTTTTAATGGAGTAGAGTGTTTGATTTTTGTGTCTTGCTTTGATAGGTATCCCATCCAAAAGCAAATCAAAGAATACATACAAATTACATGGTTTACTTCAGGCTTCAGTTCCATGAGGGCATTGGCTTGTTTTAAGTTAGTTAGGTGCTTCTGTTCGCTGTAATTTTGAAGCCATTTTTTTTACAGAAAGTGCATGCTTTTCTTGTCTGATTTCCTGAACTATTTCTGAAGCTGCTTGCAAAGTAGCTTTGCTGCTGAAATACTTTGACAGACATATAGCCAAGCTAAAACCAGGACACATACACTTTCCTAACCTGACTGTTTCCCATACATTTGGCAGTCTTCTTTAATAGCTGTGTTTGTTGATGCTTTTTTTAGTATCCCTCAGAAGGGAAGCTTAATTCTGAGGCTAGGTATATCCAGAGAGATTTGTCATCAGCTCCCTGGCTTGCTCGCTCTGAGCAAGCAGTTCTGTTGATGCTGACATGAGCAAAGACTAATGTCTCAGACTGATAGAGATACTATACAACGTTTTTTAGCTCCCTTCTGCATGTATAGTCAATCTCATGCATCACTTATATTGGTGAGAGCAGGAAAAATAATTAAAGAAAGTCATTCCAAGATAGAATAAAGGTCCATATTTATTGCAATGGTACAATACACGGAATAAAAATAACATGCCCTGCATGATTTCTAAGGAAACAGGGATGCTTTCAGTAACCAAATTATTCAAAACCAGGCAGAGGCTTTGCAGGAAACCAGGGTGGCTGCCAGCCTTTCCCTGTAGCAGCAGGGAGGTTGGACAACCCAAGCAGAGAATGTTTTTACACTCTGCAGAAAGCTCTGGCTACAATGAACGTGTTTGCCCCGGAACACTTAGGTTTCATCAAATCACCATTTTTTTCCTGTGAAAATCACTCTGAGGGAAACGTTATTCTTTTTCCATTTCATGCCACGCAGCCGAGTCATTAAGGATCTTCACACTCAGGAATTATTTTAGTCCCTCACCATATGAAATGTTTCCTGTTTAAAACAAAGTGGGCTGATAAGAAGAAGGCACTAGAATATTAATGCAAATATATAACAGTCAGTTAAGTGAGCTATTAGGTAACAAAGAGTAGTTACAATTAACACGTGACAAGGTATTGTGTAATTAGGAGGTAACGTGAAAGTGTGTCTCCAAAGCTAACATGGTAAAATGTACAAGCTCCTCTCCTAACTAAAATTTTGCTGCTTTTTTTTTCTGGCACTCGTAACTTGCCAAAACCACAAAGAAATCTTCCAGCCGTGACACAGGCTGAGCACAGGTCAAAGCGTGGTTTACGAAGAAGAGCAATTAGAAGTTGTGGTCCCCATTCACGTCTCACTTGTTATGCCCATAAAAACACAGCAGCTCTCCCTTTCTGAAGAGAAATGTTCAGATATCTGCCTGCTGCTTTGACTGCTGATGTCAGAGTGAGCCCTGAAAGCTGTGCCTCTTCCCTTGCCATCTTTTATTTTTAATGCAGAGAAGTGCAGTGCAGCTCTGGGTGAAACTTAAAAGCTGAGAAATTAAATAGTGCAGAGGCACTTTTCCAATGAAAGCAATAACGAATTAAAAAAAAAAAAAAAAAAAAAGAAACTCCTTATCTTGAAATGCTGTAAAAATATATAAGTATATCATAATTACAACACTGTAACAGAAGTGTGCTGACTATTGCTTTGAAACTACTTCAGAAATTTCACTGTTCCAATCAAATAGGGAAAACAGTTGCAAAATTACCACTAGAAAGTCCTGTAAGATAGAAGAAACATTTTCTTATTCTTCAGCAAAAAAGTGCATATTCCAGTACTGCCATGAACTACATTTTGTGTAGAAATATGAAGCTGTGCATGAGCTGGGTTTTGTGTGGTACTCCAACAACCCAGGAGTCTCTCCTGAAGTACCAGCTTGTTTAACTGGAGTCCCATTTCTCTGGCTGGATGCTGAGAATGTTGTGGTTTTAACATCTGATGGTGTTAAAAAAATGTAAAGGGAAATCATGTGTGTACTAAATACAGTGTATCTAATTCACCAAATAAACATGAGAATCATCAGAAACGTTCCCTTTTCCACATCTACACAATAGAGGACTTCTGAGGGGTACAACAAGGACAAATATGAAAAGTTTGGGTATCACCCATTTTGTTTCACTTTGGCTTTTTATGCCACTGATAATAATTACCAATACCTAAGCCCTTCAATGCAGTGTTTGTAGTTACTGCCTTCCTTAAAAGTGCACACTCCATGTTTTCATCAGTCATACATTGCATGGATATATTTTTGGCTGTGGTGTTTGTTTTCGTTAGGAAAAAAATCCCCTTGAAGAACACCTTGCTTTCTGAACAGAGCATACTGAATTTCAGATGGTGCTTAGCTTTTGCACCAATCTGTTCCGCAGCCACGGAGCAGTCTCCAAGGAAATGTTTGATTCTGTACCAGTGAGTTCTGTACTTGCAGAGAAGTGATCTGCTGTGCCTGAGAAATGAAGTGATCAAGCTTGATGATGATCCTTCAGGTGATGTTTTAAGCATTTAGAGCTGGGTCAGTGATGATTTCAAAGATATAGAAGATATCTAAGACATTCTGTGGTAGACAGTTTAGTGAGGAACTCATAGTAGCTTATGCAGCAAAATCCTGTGCTGTTATTTTTTTTTAACTGTGGTGGCTCCATGCCCAGGTGTATTTTGGTACTGCTGGGAGGTGATAAAGGCAAGCGTTACCAGGTCCTTTCAAGCCTCAGCTAAACCACAACCCCCCAGAACTAAATTATTATGATTTAATTCCAGTATATGATAGCACTTAAGTCATGGGATTGGTGTTATATCTATGAATAATGCAAGTTTATTTAAAGGAATGGAAGCCGACCAGATTATTTAGAAGACACTGACTGCCAGGGCTGAATATAAATTTTTCCAAATGTCTTCATCTGTTAACAGATCTGTAACCAGAAGCACAAGGAAATACTAGTTTTGTTATTTATTATGAATGACAGAGAACTTGGTGTCTATCAGCATTCCTATTGCTTCTCTCTCCCTGTTCCTTTGCCACTCTTCAATATCTTTCCATCCTCTGTTTAGCTTTCTTCTATAGTTCTGAAGAAATACTAAGGGTATTTTTTTAAAGGAGTGTGCACTTTCTACTGATTTTTTTAAATTATTATGTTGTTCTTCTGGACGGAATGGGGAATGAAGACGCACTTCCTTCTCATGTCTTCTTTACCTTCTCAGAAGAGCTGCCATGTGAACTCCTTCCTGCACCAGGGAAGGAAATATTTGGACAGGCAGGAGCAGCAACAGGAAGCACACTAGGTCCCTTTTTTTTTTTGTGAAAGCAAGTGGGGGACTGGAAAAAGGCGCTAAAGGTGCTAAAAAAAACCCCAACAGCTTCCGGGGCAGTACTATGGAGTTTGCACAGCTGCCAAATATTTTATGTGAGCACTACTAGTGTTGGGATACCAGGTGAATTTCAGTGATTTGTTACAAATGTTCCATCAAGGCAGTATTCACAGCATTTTCTGCTTTGACCCAGTTGTTCTAATGAAAGGCACTGATGGGAAGTGTGTCATTCATATCTATAGACTATTGTGTTTATCACAGCAGTGATACTGCACGAGATACCATCACTGCTTCAGTACATCTGGTATCAGTGGCTGGTACCATTATCTCTACTGGTGGCACTTAATAACACCTCCTGGCAGGAACAGAAAGCTTCATTGACCCTATTTTCCCCTTGGAAAGCACTGATAGTTTTGGCATTTTCAACTTATTGCAAAAGCAGCTTTGCTCATTTTTGATGAAGTTACTCAAAAGGCTTTACCCATGAATTGCAAAACCCTCCAGTAACCAAAATTGTTTTGAACATGGGAGGGAACTCTTAAAGTGTGAACATTTTTCTGAATATTGCCTTTGAATAGGGAAACCATGGGAGTACCTCTTCTATGACAAGAGACTGAGAGGACTGGGTTTGCTCAACCTGGAAGAGAAAAGGGCTTGGGGTGACCTAATGGTGGCCTTCCAGTACCTGAAGGGAACCTACAAGAAAGATGGAGAGAAATTATTTACAAGGGCCCGTAGTGACAGGACAAGGGGGAATGGCTTCGAACTGAAAGAGGGTAGGCTTAGGTTAGATATTAGGAAAAAATTCTTCCCTGTGAGGATGGTGAGGCACTGGAACAGGTTGCCCAGAGAAGTTGTGGATGCCCCATCCCTGGGTGTGTTCAAGGCCAGGTTGGATGAAGCTCTGAGCAACCTGTTCCAGAGAAAGGTGTCCTTGCCCATGGCAGGGGGGTTGGAACTAGATGATCTTTAAGGTCCCTTTCAACCCCAACCATTCTGGGATTCTAGAATTCTGTGATTCTAAGTCTCACTGCTTCATTTTAGGATACTCTCCACATCCTGAAACGTGATGTGTGAGTTGACCCCAATCAACCAGACAGTTTAATTTTCAACTTTTTTCTTGCTTAGTCATTCTCTGAAAGACCATTTATTAATGAAGCCCAGCTCAAGGGGAGGAAAATGTGGGTTTTTTTTTTTCCCTACAAAAATCACATGATTAATTGAAAAAGGTAAAAAAAAATCCATTCTTGCCACTGATTCTTTAGTGCAAGTTCCTGGGGTTTTTTTCTGATGATTATTTAATCCATTTTCCTCTGGGCAACACACTATTTCTGATTCCTAAAATAAACCATGACTTTCTCAAGGTTTATTTGACTTGGAATTAACAGCTGATCAACTTATAACTTGTAAGAGCTTTTCAACTGAAATATGAATTGATTACTGTCTTCCTTAAAAGGAACATGCTTCAGTGAAATGGATCCTTTTTGTACATACTAAGTCTGGGACTGTGTCTAAAGCAAATATCAGATTTGAGCTCCGGTTCTGCCTCTGCTGGCATGACACTGACGTGAGAGTTAATACAGATGGAGGGTACAGAATGTGGGCATCACTCTTCCAGAAGAGCAGTGCGGAATCCAGTAGAGGCGATAGGACTCTATTGAAGCGACTTTGAGATGAGAAATAAGTTTGACAGAGAAGGGAAACCTTACTGACTGTAGAATCGTCCTGGAAATGCCGGTAGACATTGCCAATGCATGACAAATAGCCCCGCCAGCTAGGAACTGGGAGCGCTGCAGGAGAAAAACATGCTGGTTTTGCTCAGTCTACATTTTTGCACCTAAAATCCTGCGTGCAGTATTGATACCCGTGAATTACAAGGCTACAAATATGCCTGGTGTTTTGGATGGAGTCTTTGCAAACGCCAAGGGGGAGAAGCTGAAGTGATTGGCAATACCACCACCAGGCATATTCGTCTATCTTACAGTTTGTCTTATCGTTTCTCATCTCTGTGTTATTCTTGTGGCTGAACTTGCACTTGGCTCTCATTGAGGCCAACTCAGAGCAGTAAAGTCATGCTGATGCCAAGGCAGAGGCACAAAGGTCAGTAATCTGGCTCTGTCATAAAGTACTTCTGAGTGTATTCACATTTTCATGGGAACAACCTTAAAGATCTTTCGGAAATGTTAGAAAAGAAAAAGGGGAAATATTATGAGTGGTTTATGGTGTTGTCCCGCAAGAGAAGGGGGAATGAAAAAAAATGAGTAGATTCACTGAACACCAATATTCGTAAGGGTATCTTGGCTTGAATCCTCTTGTCTCATGGCTAATTTAGGATCATCCTGTTGGCAATCAGGTGGTGCTGCCATGCTTCTCCCTCGGGGGACACCCGCTTTCCTTCCCGGCCTCTTGTCCTCTTTCCCAGCCACTTCCCGTTTGTGCTCGTGGGCCCCACGGTGCCACTGCTCCCCTTGGTGGTGTCAACCCCACCTTGGCCACGTCAAGGCAAGGAAAAGTGTCACTGTTGGGCACACTGACTGTACTGGCTTGAAATGCCTCCCTTATAAAGTTATATAAGCAGAGACATCATGTAGGAGGAATAGAAATAATAAGCTGTTAGGATGCTTTGCTGAAGATAATCTTCACCTCAGCTCCCACGGAAACACAGAAATAAAAGTCCAATTTCCTTCACAGACAAAGATCATTGAGGGCAGAGAAATCACAGAATGAAAAGAAACATTTCCTTTGGGTATCTGTGTCGGCAAAAGTGATGCTAAAAAAGATGTGGAGTTATAGCCACAAAGGGTGTAAGGTCAAAATTAGGTGAAAACTTCAGTCATCAAAGAGATGAAGGAATAATGTGTTTGCAGGCTGTGACAATAGGAAGAACACGCCTGGCTTGTACAACTAGGATGGAGAGGGAAAAGCTGAAGATCTTCCTCCTCTTTAGATAATAGTGATGTTCGAGAACTATATATTCAATAGATTAGAAACAATTTTTAAAGGTTATAAACAGCTCATGTTTCCAGAATATCCATATTGTCTGTTCAGCATTTCTAAGTAGTCAACACCCACCAATTGCCCACATCTTAGGGCAAGCTTAATATTTACATTCACATGCTCATATGTTTTATTTTTTCTGGAAAGATATATTGATCAATCCAATATGTTTATAAAGACTAAAGGGTAACAGATAATGTTACTCCCCATACATTGCTGACCCATTCCATTCTTGGAGTGACATAGCAGAGATAAAGACTTGCATTCCAAATTTTATCAACTGTAAAGGAGGTCATTTATTTCTTAGTGTAATAAAATCATCAGTGATAACAATGCCTTAGAGAAACAGCCACATTGAAAGTACCTCCTGCTGTCATTTCCTTGGTATATTTGTGTAAGACCTCACAGAATTGGAATTTCTCCTGCCCTTACTCTGAATTAAGAGTTAATTCGGGCAACATTGCAAACTGCCTTTACTATTGTATGCTCCGGATAACAAAGTGAAGTGAATAGATGGGCTGTGGACAGTGAAAGGTTAGTGGGCTAAAGTCTGCCGAGGAGCTGAGCTAGTAGTTGTCCACCTCGTAGACTTGAATCCTGCTTGTAACACAGCTAGACCACCCCAGCAACCTTCCTGTTCCTTATCAAATTGTTTTCACTTTCCTTATATGGCATTTACATACTTTATCAATTAGGTAGCCTGAGAACAACACGCTAAAAATTTGCCAAACTTGATATTGCAGCAATTTAGCAAAATCTTAGCAAAATCGTCTTGAACCATCTCAACACCAGGTCAGTATTCTCCTCACACACTCTCACACATGAGAGGTTTCCTCGACACTGAGCGACCCTACAAGGTCCAGCATCATGCCTCATACAACCACAGATCCACTCCAAGCACCACTTACCTCTGGGCATAGCACTACAATTTTCCAGCAGATTAGCTCTGAAATGGCAGGGCAGCAGTGCTGCTCACCTTGGCAGCTTCACAAAATTAGGCATGCGACCAAAATAGTTTATCATCTTCTTGGCAAACAACAGAAGTGCCAGAGCAAATTTGAAGCCTACGGTGCCTTCCAGCTGAGCGGCACTGCCACTGGACCATCTTATCAGGGCTGGGAATGAGGCGTTAATTTCTCGTCTGTAAGCTGGTTAATTTTTCTTGAGTCATAAGCTTTTGCCAGTCATCCTTAGCTGATTAACCATTAGGCAAAGTATCCCTATTAAATTCACACAGAAGAACCTGCATTAATACTGCTTTATTATTATCATTATTGCTATACTACTGACAGAGGTCATTTACCATTTATGTTGCCACTTCATCTGCTTTGGGAGGGACTGGAAGGTGGCTCCAGGACAGAAGGGAAGGTGATTATGGAGAAGACTGCTACACTGAATCAGCAGAATATTGTCATAGCACTATTGTACTTAATTCAAGACTATCCCAGATACTTTTTATGTACTTACACAACACTGTCTAATTCCACAGACCATTTTTAGTCTTCACCCTTTCTTTCTTGCCTACCTACCAGGAACAAAGACCATGGTCTTAGATTAACTTAACTTTACTTTGATGAGTGGAGGTGGGGGCAGGTGTTGAAAGCAGAATACTTTTCTTTGATGTCGCAAGGTCCTACAACTTTTCTGATGAATCCTGAGCTTTCTCCCTGTTGTAATTTTTCTGTTTCTCAAGGAATCATTTAAGATGTCATTCATGGGCACTTTTATTGCCATTGAAGTAATTTTAAAACACTGCAGCATAGTCCTTAAAAACCTTCTGAGCAAGGTTTAACTGCAGAATTCTCAGGAAAAGGTTCGATTTCACTGAATGTTTCAAGTTTTCAAATGGTAGTGAAAGAGAAGGCATTCCATTCTTTTTCCATCATAAATCACATTGACTGTCACCTGGAAATGGCCCTGTGTTTCTGTGGTAGGAATTTATTCCGTAGTCTTCATGCAGCACATGGCATTGAAGGGTTCATCCTAAGAGCTGACAGAAAAAGCCCTTGGATACATCTGTCAGTGTAAGAGTGCTGCACTCTGTCAGGCTGCAAAACCGGTGGTTTTACTGGGGAATGTAATTTTCCCCTCATACAAATATATCAAGATAAGTAGCAGAGCAAATCACCATTTGCAGTTTCATCTGAGACATTTCAACAGCACCAGCTCGTGGTCCATTCCCTATTCCACCCACACAGCAGCTTTTCTGGCGATAACCCTTCCCACACCTACCTAACTTTACCTAGTTGCGCATATTTAGGACAAGCACACAAGGACTGGAAGTTCCTGGTCCCTCCCCTGGGCATCTAGAAGCTGCTATCTGCTTCGGGAAGATGCCAGGGAGAGTGGTGCCTTCTGGTCACTTCATTCCCAGAAGGCTTTTGGACTTGGCTTTGAACCAGCAGTGGTGGGACACCACATGACAAATGCTTCCCAGCAGGAACGTGACAGGAATGCAAAACATCCTGCTGCAGCCCTGAGGACTGAAAGAGCTCCAGGACTTGTCCCCGTAGGAGGAAATGGTGTTTATTGAGTTAGCTGTTGATTATAAAATCCTGCTTATCTTAGTGGCATCAAACCTCTAGTGACAAAATGCATCAAGAGATAAAATCTGCAGCCAAGAGTGATAAAGTTCTGTGACTTCTCCAACTGACTGAAAAACTTTTTTTCTCCCATCTGCTCTTCACTGAGTAGGAAAACACAATATACTTCCCAAAAGGGGTTTGTGCCCTCTTAACTTTCTCCATCTCTACTGGCTGATAATGTCTTTGCAACTTACTCTTGGAATTACTGTCTTCTGAATGAAGATGTTTGTTTACCTGGTGTGTTTATAGACAGAAGTCAGGTCTTTTTTCATCCCTGTTCTGCTAGACAAAGCAAAACACACTTTTTATCTTTTCCTGTGTGGTGCATTTTCATTCACTTCTCTTTGTCATCTCAGCAGATCTTCTCTGAACCTGCTCCAGTGCCAGTCATCAGTTTTGCAAACAGATGAAGAGGATGCCCGAAGCAGTCCAAGGGAGGACTTTGCAAATAGGTTTGCAAAAGCGCTAAAACAGGGATGAGATTGTCCACCCCATTATGCAGAGGAGTTCAGAAAGGGTCCACCTGCCCAGCTGCATGCACCCAAGGCTGAGTGCATTTTTCCTGCACTCCAAATGGATCAGCAACCATGCAGCTGTGTTAAAGCAGCACAAAGCCTGTACTGCCATACCCCTACCTCTCAGTAAAGATTCTGGGAAGACAATGAGTTTTAGCTGCATTTCCTGTGGGTGTGGGGCACTTCTGTCCACCTGCAGAAGACTATGTAGACTCACGGTCTCAATGGAGAAACCCTCCATAAATATAGCAGCTTACTAGCACTTCACAAAAGCTCAGGCTCTTTAGCATATAAATATCACAGACAGACTTGAATATCACAGAAGTGTCATTTTTGCAACCAGGTCTTGGTTAATCCCTCTGCAGTAGCTGGTACACCCAGAATACAATGCCCTCTCAGATTATCATTATCCATTAAAGTTGCACTGTAATGGGGAATAGTAAATAGCACAGACTAGTTTTTAACAATACTTTTCTGTTACCCATCCAGAATCTTTCTCAGTTTCTGTAGCAGAGAAAAGATTGATGGAAGTTGGACCTGCTTCCCAACAGTGCCAATTTACCCTTTACTTGAGCAATTAAAGCTTCTGCTGCGGTTGAGCCCCCCCTTTTATTTCCAGGTTCCTACGTATGCACAGTCCAGAAGTAGCAATGTAACTGAAAAATATTGCTAAGCTGTTGTACACACAGAATTTTTCACATCAGAATAATATTTAACTTTATTACAAGCGAGTAAATTATTAACAAAAAAGATCAGATTTTGTTGGGATTTTTTCAGTATTTTTGTTAGTGTCACGCCATCTTTCAGATATCAGCACTCCTAAACAGGAGCTCTGTTCGATACATTGGCTTGGACACATTTGCTGTTAGTATTAGAGTTACTCTGCCAACTTAATATCCAGTGTTCCAAATTTGAGCTGTGTTGCTTCATTTGGCTTGATCACAAAAGTCACACAGTAATTTTTCAGATGACTGTAATCTTCACAAACAAAGGACATGAACCAAATATGAGCTATTCAAATTCTCAAGAATGGATAGATTAAAGAAAAAAAAAATCTATGAAAATATTTTTAAAGTTCCTTTTGGAACCCCGTTTTTACTCCAGACATGGAAAGCCTGTTGTGACCTCAAGCCACAGGCAGCAGATCTGCAAGCAAAAAAGCTCCCAGGCTCTCCCTGGGAATGAATGGGAGAGCTGACAGCATGCTCCTGCCTGCAGTTGCGTCAGCATCCATGGGCCACTTCGCCCTAGTTTCTTCTCAAAGTTTTAGAGGCTGGACTAGATGTGCAACAGGGATTCAGCCCCAAGCCACACTTTCTCAGCAAGTACTTGCTTGTCTCTTTTTTTTGTTTTCGGTTGGTAAGGACAAACACCAACTGACATCTGCACAAGAAAAACACTACTAAATGCTAAATTTTGTGAGGGCAGAAGGTTGATAGAACTTGATTCAAATTTTTACTCCCTAAGGAATCCTAAGCCATGCCAATTCTTGCTTCTGGCACTACTTTCAACACCTGATTGAAAGACTAATTTACAGCTTATTGTCTGATGAAGATGAATTTTTTCTTGTCTTGTGGCCACAAAAACTACAGGCCTGTCAGTCTCACTTCAGCATCTGGTAAGGTTATGAAGAAGATTATTCTGAGAAGTATTGAAAAACATCTGAAAGACAATATCAGACTGATGACCTGTCACTAGTGGGATTTCACAGGTCTTAAGCCTGTTCTCCTCTACATCTTCATAAATGACTTGGATGCAGGACTGCAAGGGATACTAAGCAAGTTTTCAGACAACACAAAACTGGAAGGAGCTGTTGACTCCCTTGAAGGCAGGGAAGCCCTGCAGAGAGACCTGAGCAAATCAGAGGACTGGGCAATCACCGACCATAGGAAGTTCAACAACGGAAAGTGCCAGATTCTGCACCTGGGATGGGGCAACCCTGGATGTTCGTACAGACTGGGGAAGGAGATGCTGGAGAGCAGTGCCAAGGAAAGAGACCTGCGGGTCCTGTTCGATGGCAAGTTGAACATGAGTCAGCAGTGCCCTGGTAGCCAGGAGGGCCAACCGTGTCCTGGGGGGGCATCAGGCAAAGCATCGCCTGTTGGTCAAGGGAGGGGATTGTCCCACTCAGCTCTGACCTGGGGTGGCCTCACATTGAATATTGTGGCAGTTTTGGACACTGTAATATAAGAGAGATATTAAGCCATTGGAGGGCATCCAAAGAAGGACAACAAGGATGGTGAAGGGCCTTGAGGGGAAGCCATATGAGGAGCAGCTGGGGGAACTTGGTCTGTTCAGCCTGGAGAAGAGGGCTGAGGAGAGACCTCATTGCAGTTACAATGTCCTTGTGAGGGGAAGAGGAGGGTCAGGCACCGATCTCTTCTCTGTGGTGACCAGTGACAGAACCTGAGGGAATGACCTGAGGTTGCATCAGGGGTGGTTTAGGTTGGATATTAGAAAAACATTCTTCAATCAGAGGGTGGTTGGGCACTAGAAAAGGCTCCCCAGGGAAGTGGTCACAGTACCAAGCGTGACAGAGTTCAAGAAACATTTGAACAATAGTCTCAGTCACGTGGTGTGACTCTTGGAGATAGTCCTGTGCAAGGCCAGCAGCTGGACTCGATGATCCTCATGGGTCCCTTCCAACTCAGAATATTCTGTGATTCTGTGAAAACGATTGCACTGCCTGTGAGCCGCCCTGACTCCAAGAGAAAGGGAGCCAGCATGAGACCCTGTCCCTCGGGCAGCATCCAAGCTGAACACAGTCAGTGCGTCCAGCGGAGCAGCTGCACGTCACAGCCAGAGCTAAAGACAGCCAGAGGGATGGCAATATTTGGTGTCAGAGGAAATTGTTGCAGCATTGGAATCAGAAACAGGAGCTGTGTCCCTCCACACTGTCCACTGCCACCGCTGGTTTTACTGGGACAAAGTCATTGCTCTCCTGTGAATTGCTGCTGAGGTTCTCGTCAGCACTTTTTGCACTCATGACACATGACATGCAAAATGTTCTTCAATCCTTATATAAGGTATATAGCTATCATAGCATATATTATACTCAGTTATACATATGAAAGATCTTTTCATTAAGACACCTAGAACGTCCTTGTCTCCTGTGGCTGCAGTGTTCCAACTAGGGACCAAGCGCTTCCCCTCTCTAAAAACCTCATGGGTTGCTTTCTCTAAATACTTATCATTAGTTCAACTGAAAGCAGAATTTAACCCAGCAGGCCTGAAGTTTAAGTTACTCCAAAGAGTTAGGCAAACTGACTCACCAATCACCAGTATCACTTCTAGCCCATCATGGCTGCAGCTCCCATAGCTCAGGGCCTCCTGATGGATGCAGGTGGCAACAAAGTGAGCACCCTGCAGAGTTTCTAATCTCAGTGTAAGGCATCTGTGATGGGGACAACAGGGAAAGGGGCTCAAAATTCTCACATGAGTTGGGTCACCACCACAAGCAAGCCACCGTCCCCGCTCCCTCCAGCTCCCATCCCAGCACCCCTAGGAGAGCAATTACTTTCCCCTGGGATAATCTCACTAATGGCTGCACTTGGCACTGATATGGAAATGGACTTGCTGTCATTTCAGAAGCTGGAAAATTTCAGCTGCAGTATTTACTTGTTTCCCAGCAGCTTTCCAAGGAGAAATGTGTGAATCTCCAGTTTTCAACTCTGACACAAACAGAAGAGAGGGCAATCAAGTACCAATTTAAACCCAATTTTTCAAAGCCAGCTGCTGAAAAGTTATCTAAGTGGCAAACCACCAATAGAAGTAAGGCAGAGAAAGAAATAGGAAGTAGGAAATCATGCCAATGACATTCTATCTGAATTCTAAACACAATTAAGGTAATTATGCTTCATCAGAAATACGTACAATTTCTTCATGAGCTATCAAGTACTTTGGAAGGCTGTGCTATGACATGTGCTCATAGGTGTCAACATGCACGTTATTTTGACAAGGAATACATGGAATTGATTGCATCATATTGAGCTAGGAAATAAAATTCTTTTTTTTTGCTGCTGTCCCAAATTCAGCTGGAATGATTTGGACTCTACTCTCAGTAGCACTGAACAAGCTCTGCTGGAGAGCAGCCAGACTTGGTCTGAGTTTCTGTCAGGTACAGAAACTGGCATCCCAATGCCTGCCAGCTGCAACTGAAAGGAATTATTATAATAATAATTAAAAAATCATGGGTTTGCTGGAGGGCATCACGCTGTGACAGCACATGATTCTAGAGAACAACCCAAGGTCATTACTTATTCTGTTCCCTCAATGGAAGCACAAGAAAATATGTATGTAGTGTTAATAAAAAGAGCAGGCTAACACACCAAAATTTAAAAAAAAAGAAGAAAGAGAAATCATTTATCAGCAAAAGAAAAACATTAATACACAGTAACAAAAGGATCAACCCACCAAAAAGTCAAAGAACTCTATACACAATGTCAAAGTCAATCATTTCCTGACGTTATCACTCCCCTTCATTATCCAGAACTCAGCAGTTCACACAACCACACACTGAACTTTCCACTTAAAAAGGATAAAATAAAAAGAGATATCACATGGTCTTTTTATATAACAGTTCTGATCCATGGTAGGTTGGCTGATGGGACAGAGGATGAAGGTATAATTTCCCAAGGGACGTTTGCTGTTGCCAGAGTAGTGCTACATCTACCCTGTGTGAAATGTATGGACTGATCTGAGTTTATTTCTGCTGCTAAACCAATGCATGGCTGACACAGACTGGAGTAGCAGAGCATGAGGAGCAGCACAGCTGGGAGAAATGAATTTGCTGCCACCACGTGTGCCCATATGCCAGGGAAGAGGCCTGGCAGTGTGGCAAAGCTCAGGCTGTTACCCTCCATGCTACACCTACTTACTCCAGACATCAGCACAAGACTGGACCTTCCCAGCCCATTAGTCTGCTGCGGCACTTGAGTACTGAAAATTAAACATATTAAAATTCAGAAGCAAAAATAAATCCTACATGTGTGCCTTGGATATATTCAGGAGTATTAAAATTTTATCTAGCAAACTGATTGCAACGTGCAAAGAGAGTGTGTGTGAGAACCAATTGCTTGTGCCTTCTGTGCAGTGAAATACAGAGGAGCAAAGTCAGATTAAACATTTACCTACTTCAACAGTCCTCAACCAGCTGAGGAACTGGGAAATAAAGGGAGCTGAGACATAAACACACTCAATCTACTCGAAGCAACTCAAGCTCTGTTCCTCTGGATTTCATGGCAGATTTCCTCTCTCTTGCTATTTAACAGAAATGCTTGATCAAATTCACCCATTTAAGGTACACTGTACACATTACTGCCTGCTCTATAACCCCGCCACCACACTGGTGCTACTGGAGCAGCAAACATAGGAATTTAGATATAGGTGTGTAAAAAGAAGAACACATACCGAATATTAAAGCCACGGAGCTGTGAAGTCCATCCTGTTGCTTTTATGGGATAGCACATTTCTCTGAGCTTCCTTTTATGTCCCTGTGATTCACTGCAATGTTGACAAATGTGTCCTCGTTACCTGTCCGTGTTATGCATTGCTAAAATTTATGGCCTCCTGCCATCTGTTTTAATTAAGAAACTTATATATGGATTTGGAGTCCTTGCCCAGTAAAATACTTCTGTAAAGAGAATTTTATATTCTGATAATGGGCTGGATCTCCTGTTGGCATTCGTCCATATACTTACAGTAGTGTCACTGGTGGTGTGTTGATTTACAGCAGCCAAGCAGTCAGGCAGGTCCATCACAACAGTAAATTCAAAATGTTATTCATCTCAGCAAACTCTTTTTAATTGCAACACTACTGACTGCCGCTTGCAACAGATTACAAAATAATCTTCAACTCCTGTTCATGTCAAAACTAATTATTTTAGTGAGACATTTCTGCAGCTCAAGCAAATATGCTTGGCTCTATTCACTCAACACAGACTGCAGATGATGGCTCCCATATATCAAATCCACCTTTGCATTTTGCATGGGTCTAAGACATGTGTCAATCACAGCTTCCTGGGAAGAGCTTTTTGAAATCATTCCAGTGGCAGTGGAGTTATTCGTGAAGTTAAAACAAATAAAATTTCTACAACTTATCACATGACAGCCCTACAGATAGTTGCAAACTCCTCTACCTCAATCAAAAAGCTACCCCTTCAGCCAAAAGGGGATGAATGTAGCATAATTTAACATCAGCTACACCACTAGTGCCACCTACAGCATCCAGCTCAGAGAAACCACTCAGACTATCAGCTGGCTCAGGTGTGCATACATTTCTAGACCACTTTTATCTGGCATCCAACTAGTCAACAAGACATTTTAACAGAGATAATATGTGCTTGTGCAACCCACGGACTAAACTATCCATTTGGAACATGCAATTCAGACACAGAGCTAAAAAAATAGATGCTTCTGGCAATTGCCAGTGGCACATTAGGAAATCAGACAGCATGTATGTTTCGTCCTGAGAGATGAATAGGTTTTATTTGTTGAATCTATTTTGTTTTGGAGAACTTAATGCTGAGAGCTGGAGTTCACCGCGGGACAAATTTTTTAAATGGCGTGGTTTTTCCTTCTCCTGCTTCCTGGGCTAATCACGTGCTTCAGGTGGATCAGTGGAGTGGAAGGGCTGAGCTGGCTTGCAGGTGTGATCCGAGCAGCTCTTCCATCAGGTGTTTACAGCTGTTGGCTCCTCCAGCTTCAGCACGGCTCAGGACACTGCATACCCACAATTCGGAAGTGCCATGCTGATGGCTCGCCTTCGGCACGTAAGCTCATGGAAAACAAGTTTGTTACAGGCTGGCTAATAATGTACCACTGGGACCAGTTCCCACAGCTCAGTAAGCATTAACCTCCAATGAGGCTTGTCATTTCCAAGATTATTTCCTGGTTTGGCTGATCCATTTTCTGCAGTGCTCACAATGCAATCTGTAAACACGACTGTCTTTTCCATGTAATTTTTACAAGGATCCCAGGGGAAATATCATGTCACCTCCTCTCTGGATTTTATGCAGGATTGTTTCCTGGTCGCTGCACAGCTGCTGAAGGCTTAGATGTCTATTCCTCAGAAGGCTGACGGCAGCTATGAATCCTGGTGAAGTGAAATGGATTTGTCTGTACAGCTCTAAGTCTTGGCAAACAAAGATATTCAAAAATAGAAACTCTTCTCGCCTTAAAACACACACAAAATGAGAGCTTGTAGACAGGATCATACTGATTATTAGGTGATCGAGGAATTAATTAATTCCTTTTAATAAAGAATACTTCTGTACCTTACACTTGACCACTTTCTTTAAAAAAGAACCATCTCTTGTTTACCTTTCCCTGACTGTTTCTCTTTTCTTTGACACCTCAAAGGAACAGCCTCAAAATATGTGAGAAAAGAGTTCTCTTCCACCCTTACTTTTTAAACAGCAACACTGCTGAGGTTCAGGCTCAGGAAACCAGTATTTTAGTCCTTGCATGATTTGAAGCTGAGAAGCAAGGGGAACCCTTGGTAGGACTGTGCCCCCAAGACCTGTGTAGCTGCTTTTCTACCCTTGCTCAAGCAGCACGCAGCCCTAAGGGGTTCTGGCTGTGGCCAGGGCCATCTTCCAAGTTGGGCTCTTCTGGAGAGAGGATTATTAATGCAGACAAAGCCCACAGGTCCGGACCTCCTGCACTGAAGTGACACTGGTGATTGGCAATTCACTTGAAGAACAGCCTGCTGAAGTCACAGTACAGGTGGCTCAGCACAGAATGTTTATCACCCTGACAGGTACGTTCTCCTGCCTGGCTCAGGGTCTGACTGCAGCATCACGGGGACACTGAATTACAAGCAGAGTAATCTATCTCTTTCTGCACAACTCCATGTTACTCTAAAGCAGCTCTGTGCCACACCACCACCTCTATGAGCCCTCTTAACCATCATGAGCTAGTTCCACCACTGACACAAACCCTGCTCTCTCTCTCTTTTTAATGGAATATGAAACCAATGACCTTCTGCCTTGTTACCTTCTCTTCTTGTTCACTTTGTAGTCCTTCTATTTCAGGTAGACATGCTCTCTGAGCTTGTATCATGGCTGGGCAACTTCAAATAAGGAACTGCTTCAGCTGATTGAAACTTAGATTATGAATTTTCTTCTTCTTCCACAGCCAGAGTGATGCACAAACACATGGCCCGGCCCAGTCCAGCTCCCTGGAAAGCCCACTGCTTAGTGGCACTGTGACACCTCTGTATCAAATACCAAGAGGCACTTTAATCTGTTCCCAATATGAGATAACACTGGCTTAACCCAAAACGCAGTTCTGCACATACCTAGAAATAGGATTTACAAAAGCAGAAGTCAGACTCGGCCACAATTAGATACTGGTTTGAGATTCAAACCCAAATGAATGTGAATTTGAGAGAGGTGAGTAACTGGTGTGTTCTTGACACCCGGACTTGGGATTTGGCAGGAGACCTACCTACAGATGCACCAGCTCCAGAAGCTCCTCTGACAGCCCTGTGCTCGGTAGGGCTGGCTGGCCAAGAGCCTCTGCTGTAGCCTCCTGTCTCAGGGGTTGGCTCTCCCATCTTAACGAGTATGAACAGAATAATGTGAGGCACTTGGACAGCTGAGCTCCTGGCTGTTGCTGAAATACCAAATTAACATCATACACTACAGCTGATCTGGGTACAATAATCCCACGGCGGCCAAAAGACACAATGCTGGTAGACACTGTCTGTAAGGGAGCAGTAACTTTGTGTGCAATGCCACAGAGGACCTTAATTAAAATCCCTTCATGCAAATATGGATTCTAAATCAACAGTGGGCACATGAGTGTTCAAAGCATCACTCAGTGTGGGGTAGCATTTGGAGAGGGAAGTGGAAACGGGGGTAAATCTGACATACTCTGACTTTGCACTAGAGAGCTGTTTTCCCCATTCTTCTGTCCCGGTAGTAATTAAAACAGTCCTGAGTGACAGACTGATGACTGGCTGTCTTCCCTTGTGCCTTCCTCTGCCTCTCCTGCATGTTGAGAAGGTTCAAAACACCTCAGGCTGCTCCTTTGTTTTTCGCAGGTCCAAATGTTCCTTTTTCATTAATCAGGATGTGAGCTAGACTGATTGCTCCTCTTTCAATCTTCCTTCCTGCTCCACAGCCAGCCAGTTTGCTAGAAAAACTCTTGTCCCCTGAGTATGGTTTCACCACTCAGCTGCTCACGAAAGTTTTCCTACTCCAAACGATTTTGTAAATTGTACTGCTTAGCTCAAATCCCATCATGGCCTGTTAATGGTGACTCTAATGGGTGTTGGCAGATTCAGTGAGATATCCAAATATATTCAGATTAAGAGCAGAAGGCTCTCAGGCTTGGTAAGAAATGTTTGTTCCCTTGCAGTTTCAGAAGATTTGTGTGGTGAAGGGGAGCAGTTTATGGCAGAGCAGAGCTAATGTAATCCATAACTGACAGTTCATAACATTGATTTTTATATCATAATTGCTATGACTCTTTGTAATTAAAANAAAGATGTTCAGCTACCTGGGGTCTTATTTCAACCTGCATAGCCTTCCCATCCTTACTTAGAGCTGCTTGGCATTTCCCAGGAGTTAACTGTGCCTGGGGGTACAGGCCTTACGAGAATGAGACAGGGTTTGGGTCTCTGGTTTGGAATCCCAAAGCATTTTGCAGTCCACATAGCTCAGAGTGGAAATCCATAAAAAACCAATAGAGTCGATGTACATCACTTCCGAAAACAAGCAGTGCAAAAGTGCAAAAAATATTTTGAGATGATGAGAAGATCCACAGAGGACTGGGTATGCCTCTGCAACAGCAGGCTCTGAGCTGCAGGACTAGATACCTCTCTGGTCGGAGACTCCACACGGCCCAGGGGATAGGTATGGGATAAGAGGCAATGCTTAGGACCCAGGAGCCACACCTGCCAGACCTCTCCTTTCCATTATCAGCCACAGCTCCAACTGTTTGGGTCACACTGCTCTTCATTTTAGTGATACCTCAACATGAAAGATGATTGAGGAAATTAATAGCACTAATAAAAAGACAAGAGTAACCTTTTACAATTAGTAACTGTATTTAATTTAAAATACTGTTTGCATTTCAGTCGACTGGAACGAAGAAGATTTATTTCCACTGGAACTGCATGCAATAGAAATACCGAGAGTAGGTTCAGTGTATGAATAAATAATATACTGAGAAATCCTAACCAGGGAAGAGCTCTTTCACATCCCCCTTGGAGCCATCAAAACCACAATATCAGTAAGCCACACATGAAACTCCTACCCAGGTATGTTAAAATAAAAAACTGTAAAACCTATTGAAAGGCGTATTCTGATAATCATTTTTAACACTGTAAAATTACACACAATCATGAGAGATTGTGTTTTATCAAGTACATATTGGAAAAATCCTTAAACAAACACACAGAACAATTACAGCCCTTCTCCCTCTCTCCACATCACAGATGACTTGCTAACAGGTGGTATCACAAATGATTATCATGTCCCCCAAAGACATAGTCATACAATGTAAATTTTCACATCAGTGACTTTTAGGTGCTGGTCTCTTCCTAAAATATGCAGGAACATAAAGCCAAGGAATTGAGTTGTTTTCACAGAGCATCTATTGCACATCATTCTGTTAATGATGTAAGTCTTAACAACCGGCTCCAAAGGGCTGTGCTATTTTTAAATGAAGATAAGACTGTACCAGTCTCAAAAACTTCTAATAGATAAATCTTAGCTGAAACAGCATAATCAAAACAGCCTGAGTCCTATGCCATTCCTATGCACTCTTTTTTATATTGCTGGAACTCTTTTCCTGCTGAAGTGAGGAATATTTATGGTTCTTCCTCCAAGCGCAAATCAAAAGCTATAAATAGCTGCTTGTCCCAATATATGGGAAGGGAGGGTCCATAGTTGCAGTTCCACATCACTTTTAAACCCCCAAGCTTGGAAAGCAGTAAATGTAAATTAGAAATATTAACGCTGAAAAATAAAAGGGTTTTCCTGATGCAAGCAGAAATCCTTATTCATGTTCTTTGTTTCAGACTCATAGATTTTCAAGGCCAGGGGGGAGGATGAGGCCAACTGGTTGGAGAATGTTGTTATTTATCCTGAAAAAAAATGTATAAAAATCAGATGCTGAGTAAGCAGGATTTGGACATCATTAGAAAACTTTTTCTGCAGAGGTAAAGTAAGAGCAGCTGCAGGTCATCCTGACTGTATCTAGCACTGCTCTTGTTGCCAGCTATACCCAAGACATGGAGAAGAAACACAGTAGCTCAGTCCGTGTGTACCCCAACCCCAGGATTTCCAAATCATACATAAATCACATACCCCAGGGGTCTGCCACCCAAAAAAAATCCAGTGGGCCCTTGGTTTCTTTTTAAACCCTGCAGTATTCCCAGGGCAAACCATACAAAAACCTCAAAACCACAAGGCTACACAGACCCTCCAGATGGTATTTTCCCTATGGCATAATAAATGGGAATTGCTTTTCCTGCATGCAAGAGAGGTTTTAACAACAGAAATGAACTGCACCTTGGCAGCAAGCTGAGGAGCCAGCTGTATCCTGATTTCCCAGCTCTCAGGCAGGAGCTCTCACCACTACTCTGGTACCCGGAGGCAGACACCAATGGTACCAAACATACACCTGGGTAGGACTGAAGAGATATCGCCCTCTGGCATGATTTCTACCACTTTAAATACTGTTGAAAACCTAAGTAGTTTGGAAACAAAAGGACTGTACAAAACTGAAAAGGCAGAATTCACTGTCCTGAATTATGGTTAGATAACCAGCTACAAAAGAGCATTGTCTGCAGCTGCACTGGCAGTATGTCTGATCACTCCCTCTTTTCCAAACTATAAAATTCAGGTCCTGTTCAGACTAGAGGGATCGTTATAAATACTGGATGTATTTCTGTTATGTTGCATTAAAAGACACTTGTTTTTTTCCTCCGTGATTCGTAATTATTATAAAATATATTTTCCTGTTCTAGCATCATACAGCTACTTTGCACCAACCCTGTGAGTGGCAACACCATGCAATGTGTAACAGTAGAAAAATAAGGATCCTAATCTGCTACCTTACAGCCCACACATATTCTCAAAAAAAGAAAATTCACATTCCTTCCTCTCATATGGAAAAGTCCTGCCCATGCGCTTACTATGGTAATAGTAAGGAGAACAGGTAGAATAGTAACAGCAGAACCATGACATTATTATTATTATTTGTATGATAATGCTACAAATGCCCCTTGCAGCGAGTAAAGGTTTTAAAGGCTTTGCTGATGAAACTCCTGCCAAGCCATCCCGCCTTTCTGAAATAAGGACACTGGGTTGCAAAACACAAGGGAGCCACTAAGGTTCTGGAAACCTTCTGGCAACCTTGTTCCTCCGCATTTACTTTCAACAGCCGTGGTTGTGGTGGATCCTAAGAAACTGTTGCCCATTACAAAACAAAGTGCTCCATGTCATCTCTAAAACTATAGGAAGTCATCTGTCTTCTCATCTGAAAACAACTGGTCCTCCATCACCAGGTTTGGTGATGGAAGCTGTGAAGGGATATGGTCAGAGCATCAGAAGGATGGACAGCATGATTGCTGAGGTGTCTACCTAAGGCATCTAAAGCTCATCTTGAAAATACCAGACTTCTGGTCTTTTCAGTCTTTCCCTTTGATGAAGGTCAACATCCTCCACTGTTATTTTAAAAGCCATTTGCCACACTCAGAAATCACAAGACTGAGACCAGGGAAGCCCTTGGTGCCCTCTTATGCTGATATGTAGTTTGGGGCAGGCTCATCTGATGCTTCATTTCAGTTCCCATATTCTTGCAACACCCTGCCCTGCTCTGCACATGCAGTGTAGGTCGATTATTTGCACAGGGACACGTAGGGCTTAATATTACCTTCCTGACTTTGGCTGAGGAATTCTTGCACAGCAACAGCTGCACTGGATCAGACCAAAGATCCCTTTGGTAGTGGTTGACGGCAAGTGCTTTAGGGGACGGAACAAGAATCAGGAGCACGCACAGCAACACTTCCACCAAAGCACAGCTCTGGGGCTCCCGAGCACGTCTGTGTGTGAACACCTCTGTCGCTAACAGGCCCTGGCAGACCTCTCTTCCCTGAATGAGCTAATTTCTGCTTGAAGCCATTTGAATGATGGGTCTCCAGTGGCCGGCGGCAATGAGTTCTGCAGTTGAATTACGAACCATATGAAGCAATACTTCATTATTTTAATTTTAAACCTGCCACCCAGCAGTTTTGTGGGGTGCCTCGTGACACTGCTCTATGAGGATCAGCAAACAAACCTCCCCCATCTTACTGACCTTACTGATGCTGAGGAGCCATAGCCTGTTTAATTTCTCCTGACTGTGATGCCATTCATTAGGCTGCCCTTCTTCACACCTTTCTGTTTTACTTTGGCTTGTAGTGGAACTTGGAAAACCATGCATCAGGAAGCAGCCCTTACCTTTGAAAGGACATTTAAAATTGAGTAACACCATCTGGAGTAAATCACCTTCTGCTTTTAATAAAATACACTAAACAAAAAATGCTTGAAAATGAATGGGATGTGACAACTGAGGCACAGTGTCAGTATCAACTGTGCCTGATGTTTTGTGTTTGGATTCTCACATTGCCTTCAAACTGACAGAGGCAGGAGCCATGAGGTACAATTCCTGTAGGCTCCCCCTCAAGCCAAAATCATGGTTAGGCAAGTGTTCATCATGTGTTCACCATTTGTGGCAAGTCAGGTGAGAGTCCAGCAGTGACTGTATACAGATGGTGTTTGTTAGAGCCTGGAAAACAAAAGTACTAACTTGGACTGCAGCCAGCATTTGCGCAGATTTCTACCCAAAATAGGATTGGTTTCTTCTCCCTTCCCTCAGTGACACTGGTCCACCTGGCACAGGCTGAGGTGCAACCAAGTTGGTTTCAGGTCCCACACCTCACTCCTGCTTTTTTTGGCTTTGCAGGGATGATGCAGGGGGTGTGATGCAGTAAACAGGAACCAGTTGTAATAGTTGTGAAAAAGATTTGTACCAGATAAAACTCTTGCTTTCTCTCCTCTCACAGTCTTCATTAAAAACACAAGATTTTAGAGGCTTTTGAGGTGTTCAGCGCTGGAGAACAAAGAGGTTGTGGTTCCTGCTATGGCACCAGGGCAGGGTCACTGCTGAGGCTGTACCTGGCACAACAGCAGGGCAAGACCATGCTGCGGTGGGGCTGCAGAGCAATTTTCTTCTACATAAAATGAAATGTCGAGTTTACTTACCAGTGCAATGAAAATTGATGTTGTGACTTACAAATATATCCCTCTTTTCACTTCAGATCTCTGGGAGTGGCAAAGAGAGAAAAGCTGGAGAAGGAAGATAGACACCAGTGGTCAAAGTGGAAAAATTCAGTTGTCTCTCATGTGTGAGAGCATGATAAAGACAGTCTATGTGCTACCAAGGATTTTGTATCCTAGAAAGCTTGGTGATTTATGCATCATAAAGCACTGGCCACTGTTCTTTTGTGTTAAACACTTGTTGTACTGTACAGTGAGTATGAGAGATGGAGACAAAAATTAATAGTGAGATTTCCTCAGCTTTTAACTACCTTGTCCTGATTGTAGGCTCATTACCCTGTGTGCAACATCAATTCACGCACCAAGGCAAGGTATTTCTGGTTCTTATTCTACTCTGTGCAAAGTAGGCAGCTGGGTGGTAACCCACAAAAGGTTGCCTCCCTGATCAACAAAACTTTACATAGTTACACATTTTAACAAACAAAGGCATCAGCATTCACTGGTTACAGATTACATAATCTTCATTAATCAGAACACAAATCCCTATTTGTTAGTTCTATCTCTTGCTTCTCGTGCCTGTCAATCCACAGGTGCAGTTCTTCCCTCCACTTGAGTCAGAGGTCCATTTTGAGTAGGTGGTCATGATCTCTCACTGCTGGAATTACCTTTCCCCCAGTTACCACTCAGATCTGCTGACTTCATTCCTGGTGGCTCTCATCCAGACAGCCCATTCATCTTGGGATTGTCTTCCCTTTTCCTTAAAACAGAAGATTTGCCAAGCATACAAGGTTCACAATGCAATTGCTTAATCATAACTGTCCAGCTTTAACTACTGATTAAAAACTAAAAAAAAAAATTTGCAAAGGGACTCAAATCTTGAGGGGCTTGATGTCAGTGATGCAGGACAGGTTTGACTGTAGGCAAAGGTAATAGTTATTTAACTATTAGTATTTACTATTAGTAACTGGAATTGTATATTACCCTGTCTACGGTTTAGCCTTGTGATTTCTGGATGGTTTTTATCAACCCATAAATTTTGCTAATAGGTAAGAAAAATTCACATAGACAAAATAGATTTCTTGACATGGGGATTAGTATTAAAATTTATTTTTACATGATAAGAACTAAGGGAATATTTATATACACAACAATTGTAACTAGTTTTCTTATAATAACAAACTTACATATTTACAAATACCACCCCTCCTTCTTTTCTGCAAAAACAGTCTAGAGAAAGATGGAGAAGAAAAAGTCTTTAAGGTAACAGATCTAAATCACCATAGCTAGAAAATCTCTCTCTCCATCGGAATCTAGAGGAGAGAGCCACTTGTCTATGGCTACTGAGGGTTTACCATGGGCTTCAAGGGAACACTCGTATCACCAGGTCGTCACCATGGAGTACAGGGCTCCGTGGAGGTTTCTTCCACAAGGAGTTTCGGGGGGTTTCCTAAGAGTCACCACCCCTCCCCGGGTCACAGGGGTTCTGGGTTTTTTTGGCTCAGTCCATATCCAAGAACATTCTGCGGTGCTATGCTCTGCTGCTCCAAGTAGTTTCTTTTCTCTCCCTCTGGAATTCTTCTGACTTTCTGCTTTTGGCCAAACGCCCAATCTTGGCTCTTGGCTGCGGTCGGTGACTCTAATTCACCACTGCTTCCCCATTGGCAGTGAAAGGGGTCATCCTGCCATCACACCCGGTCCAAAATTGCACCAGGCCCCCAGTAGTGGGGGTTTAGTGTTGGGCTCAGCCCTCGGACTAAGGCCCGAGGTCGTGAGGGGCTTGGTCCCTCAATGGAGAGTTCACCGGCTTCTTTATCATTTTGTGGCTGTAATTCTTCTGCAATTTGTTGCATGTGGCTTCCAGGTGATTTAGGTTTGGCTTCAAGCCATCCCTGCCCTCCCCAGGCCAGGCCAGGCCCCAGGAGGGCCACACGCCCAGGCCCAGCCGGGTCGGAGCGTGCTGCCACATTAACTCCTTAATTTCTTCTGCGCAACACGTTTCTTTTCCGGTTTGTTAAATATGTCATTCGTAGAGACGTCACAAAAGTCTTTGATTGGCTGCTTAGCCAGAATTTCACCTGGAGTTAACCATCTTCTACCCCAATACTGGGGGGATGGGCTAAACCATGACAAACTCTTCTGCAGGCCAATCTCATGATCTCCACTGTAGAGACTCACTTGGTGAATGAGCGAAGACTGCAGAGACAGTAACACTCCTCCTAGTCCTCCTGTTGTGGTTTGAAGCAGTGGTTCAACCTGAGATGGCTCCTCTAGTCTCCTCTATCAATATGCAATAAAGGACAGCATCCCAAAGAGATCTTATCTTAAAAAAATCGCAAGACCCAAGCAAAGCTGGCAACATGTGAACTTTCGTGGCTTGCTGCCAGCACCTTTCCTTCTCCTACTCCTCCACAGCCCTTCCATCTTGGGACTAGGAGTGAATATAAAGTTTTATCCTTATTTAATGCCCAATTAGACAAGAACAAATGCATCTCCACTAAGAAGTGCTGACTTCTTAGTGACTCTGTTGGATAAAGCAGTGAAAAACAGCACACACCAAGATTAGTCACTAGATTAAAACAGGTCCATTTCTCCACCAGAACACTTTGCCATATTTTGGTTAGCCATTGGCCAGCTAACACAGAAGCAGCAAAGCTGAAAAACTGTACTAGAAAAGATCCACAGAGTGTGAAATATACTCTATTTTGGTTAATTAGTTAGTGCTTGTAAAGCATTTTCTGGAGAAAGAAAGTGCCAAGTATGATCAATATTATCAACAGTATTTTCTATCATCGAGTCCCTGCCAATAATCATTTCAGGTTTGTTTTCACAGCTAAATTAAGCACTTTTGTAGTTCTGTTAGGCACAGCCAAACAATTCTTGCTTTCCAGCTCAACCCTCCCAGGTATGGTTTGATTTTATCTGGGCTTTGTTCTACAGCTGGCTCCATTCTTTATTAAAAGAGCAGTTGAAGCTGGTGACCTTTCCCTGGATTATCCATATTTAAGATAGTGGAAAGAATGGACTGAGAAAGACATTTAATTAATTGGACTTTAACAACAAGGAAGATTGAGAACAAAGCTGGAATACAAGAATAAGCACAAACCTAGACACAAAAGAAAGAGGGATGAAGTACAGAATAAAATTAATAAAGATAAATGCGATCTCTTTCCTAGAGAAGAGGTTGGTGTGGATATCTTTCCAAAACATGATGCACAAGAGCTTCATGAAAAAACAGTAGTTAAGGTAGAGAAGAGGAGGCTCAGCATGAAGAGAAGGACCCACTTAAAGAGGAAAAGTTAACATACTCAGATAATGAGTAACTTTTGGGATGAAGAAAGAATCAGCTGAAGTTTCTTATGGCTCACCCTTACAAATATATATTTCATATTTTGGTTTTTTTTGCTCTAAAAAGGAAAAAAAAAAGGAAAAGAAAAATAAACTGGTGAGAAAGAACTTATTTCAGTTGCTGGCAAGATTTGTTGACAAGAACTAGAATATGCTACAGGAAGAAACAGATAATTGTGAGAAATACGGTCTAAGAAATTAATTTAATTGTACAGTCCAGTCCAAAGAGGAAGATAATACACTTAGGAACTGCTAACAAAATTTTCTGCTTTAATTAAGGTTATCATCAGTTGGAACTCATGAGAAAGACACGAACATTATGAAAGCACTGTTGACCAAGCAAAAGCTACCTTTGTGAAGTTTCTTTTGAGCACAGTTTTAGACTTTGAATTGCTTAGAGTGTATGAAAATGTGACTCTCCAGTGCCTGTCAATCAGAATAACTTTTTTGTAAGATCTAATTATCCTTTTGGTGCTTCATTCGTGTGTCACAACCTTTATGTGTTGATTATGTAGTTAATTTGTCCTTCCCTTTGTTAACTTCAGTGTGGAAATTGAGATAAATACACTGTTAAGCAACTGAAGGGACAGAATTAGAAGGTGGAGGAGAAAAAAAAAAGAAAAAGCAGAAAAGAGAGTAGCTAGCAAATCAGGTCTGCATTTTCACCCAGCCTGTGTGAATCACATAAGAGTGACTTAAAAGAGTGAATGACTCAAAAAAGTGCAGGTCACTGCATTGTAATATTGTCTTCCTGTGAGCTCTGAATGTAAAATGCTTTTGGTTGCTGTGAGCTTGGGCAGTTAAAGCGCTCCTCCAAGTTTTGAATTTCGCTTGCAGAACGGATTTGAGTGTATTTATTACATCCCTCACCAGCTACCTTGTTCTGAGTGTTGGAAAAAAACAGTACTTGGTGTTCGATAAACTAAATGCTCTACAATTTAATTTTAAAATTCCCCCCACAGCCAATCAAGGGATGTCCAAGTCAGAATAAATATGAGGCAATAGAATTGAAGTGCCTGGCTGTCATGGTTTAACCCCAGATGGCAAATAAGTACCACGCAGCTGCTTGCTCACTCCATCCGCCCTGGCCTGGTGGGATAAGGAGGAGAATTGGAAAAAGGTTAACCTGTGGGTTGAGATTAAAACAGTTTAATAATTGAAATAAAGTAAAATATAATAATAATAACAACACTAATAATGATGATGAAAAGGTATATAACAGAAAGAAAGAGAGGAATAAAACCCAAGTAAACCAAGTGATTCACAACACAATTGCTCACCACCTGCTGACCAGTGCTCAGCCAGTCCCTGTGTAGCAAACAAGTAACAATTAAAACCTCAGTGTGTTTTCAACATTATTCTGTCCCTAAATCCAAAACAGCACCATATCAGCTACTAAGAATAAAATTAACTCTATCCTAAGTCAGGCCACTGGTATTCCTCTGTCAGATCAATTCTCCAGCTTGACATGGGTCCTTCATCTATTTCTACCGGGTTTGACAATTGTGTGAGAGCCAGCACTTCCCCCAAAGTGCAGCTGATCGACCCTGGATGATTATGTACACCCGTGACTCAGAAGAACGTGGGTGAGAGGCAGACGAGACTCTTTTCTGAGCAGCATTTCATGACTCTGGGCTGAAGGAGCCAGACCCAGTACAGACACACCAAACATAGCCCTCTTCCCACGAGAAGCTATGGTAACACTGCCAATTCCGGTAAGTCACTGAGTGTTCATCCTACACTAGCAGAGGATGCTGCAGAAGCAAATAAAAACAGACAGAAAGCTAATAGATAGGAAGAAACTTTATCTGCATTTATTTTGACGATTGTTTGGGCTCCTATGAAGCACAAGGCTTCTTTACACATCTGGCATACAGTTATCAAACTGTCTTATGCACAGTCAACACCATCACAGAAGCAAACACACACAATGTAAGAGCCCTTTCTATTTGGTTCATGACTTTATTTTGGGAACAAAATTAGAACTTTGTCAGCCTGAAAACAGCACAATGAGACCAATATCATTACTCTTTCCCTGCTTGGTGAAAGTTTTATGGCTCAAACAGCATTTCTAATCCTTTATGTCCTGTCTCTATGATGCATCTAATGAATAATCTCCCTTTCTCCTCTATAATTCACTTGACAGCAAAATAATGGATTTTCAAAATCACACAATTTCTTAAGCAGTGTTTTATCTCCCTCATTTCCATCCTACTTGTGCAGTTAATGCCTCTTCTCTGTTTCCTTGCCTTCTTTTCCCACCCAAATACCTCTTTGCCTCCCCAAACCTGCCAATCAGCCATCCATCTGTCTCCATACAGTACTTCTGCTGGCAGCCTTGCCGCTTGCTCCAGCTTCTGCTCCTGAGACAGGACATACTTCTCCAGAAACTCTGTCTGCAGACAGAAACATGCAGCCTAATGGCACTGAGAAAAAATCATATTAATTTTCAGTCTTCTGCAGCCCAGGTGTTCAGCAGAACCGAATACCTGCAGGGTATAGTGACCAGGAGTGAAGAGTAGTGCTGGAAGTTCAGAAGTGGGATTCAAGTCTTAGAGAACTGACAGCTTTCTTCTACTAAAGGTACTGGAGTAACTAAGAAAAGGGGAATATGTTTGGGGGTTTATGGGCCAGTTGCAGAGAGAACAATTTCTGTGAAGATTGCTTTTAATCAGCCACTTGGCAAAGTGGCCCAAGGATGAGCAAGATTTATTACCTTCACCTTGAGGCTGGCACACATATAGTCTTAGTTACCTACAGCACACAGATTTGTAACAGTGACATCGAGAGGGTTATATGTCCCACTTCCTATCACCTCTACTAATGACTTTAAACATCAGCAAGAAAATTCCAAAATTGAGTAAAGACTGAAGTATATTGGGGAAGTGGGGGTGTCCTAAATTCCATTGAAACAGAGAGAAATTTCAGAAAGCTGTACCAAAACCAGCTTCAAGTATAGGGGAGAAGCAATCCTTCTCACAAATTGTCCTCACAAGACATATGCACATCAGCTGGGCAAGTTAAGAGCAGTATAAGAGGGAACTTGGTAACTACTCACAAAGAATTCTAAATACTCTAGGATGTAAATTTTAAAAATGTGGTATTTTTTGGAGTAAGTTTGGGTGAGAAAGAAAAGAGAGTAAGAAACAGAGACAAGTAGATCAAATTTAGGAAGGAAATCTTTGGCTATTGAGAAGATTTCTTGACATTGAAATACCCGGGTCTGAGGCCCTACCCAGGTTTGAAATATCGAAATAAGCAGATACAGGGCAATTTCAAGCCACAGCACCCAATAGCATTTGCAGATGGAGTAAAGTATCCATTGGGAACAGAGCTGTAGAAGGTCACATTTGGAGGGTCGCAGCTGACCCCTACTGTGTGTGTACACATAGCTTTAGTTGCACCAAATGGCACATTTTTACTGTCTTAAATTAGTTTTTTAAATGTTTATTTCCTTTGCAGCTGGAGAGGCAGTGTCTCATTACAGCAAATTCAAACAATATCTTTCACAGAGACTCCTGACAGCACTGAGTCTTTTCTAAAGTGTGGGAGAATTCCAAGGCAAGCACGGGTTCTGCTCTCCACAGGTCCTTGGCAAGAGCTCAGTGGCCCATCACACCCACCATGACCACAAGAAACAGTGCTGCCTTGAGGGGAAACACACCAAACAGTCCTTCATTCTCTCTAAACATGATTCAGCAGCACCACCTCAAAAATATGTTAGACTGGAGCTGAGGGAAAAGAAGAGAATGAAAGGAAAATGTATTAGAAATTCACCGTAACACATCTACATTAATATTATTTGTAATATACACATATATAGCACCCACTTTCACATTCAGGTCCATTTAATACAGCTGTAGAAATCGTTTTTTCAGGATGCTCAAAGAGAGGAATAAATTCATACCCAGCTATCTACAATCCTGCTGTGCCACTGGGAGCCTGGGAAGCCTTTCCCCTCTCGGTTCAACTGCTAGCATCCAATTCCCATGTCTTGGGATCCAAAACACACACCTGACTCTCCCAATACATTTTAATCAAAGCTCTGCATATCTTAGCCGTAGGCTTGTTGAACAGACACAAAATTTTTCACCTTTTTTTTTTGTGCTGGAGGACGTAACGCGAGTAGATGTTCACCACTGATTAATGGCAGCCAAGCTGCTTTCCCTACTGTGTCATCTTTTCTCTCTTTCTGTCCATCTGTTTATCATTCATCAAGCAAGGCTGGGAGAGGCTTGCAATCAGTAACTTCAAGTGTCAAGGGTACTTCAACAAATCCTGGAGTTACACAAGTGCCCTTGCCAAGCTACGGGACCCTTTGTCCTGCCATGTCCAGTAGATGCAGGTGTCAGCAGGCAACTTCTGGGAGCGTATTCGAAGCAAGTGTTACCAGTGGCTCCTTACTCCTGAAGGGCACATCCATTAAATAAAGATACATGGGCTTCCTTTTCCCTACACTGCACCTGGAAGCTAAATCATAAAGTTTTATCACAAATGTAGTAAGAGCTGATATTCCTCTTAAGATCCTATTTCATTTTCTAAGCACATTTCAATTTGTTTTTTATGTTTCAGAAAAACATCCATAAAATCCAGTCCTACAGTGCTCAGCAAAAGGCAGCAGAAACAGGAAACCTTTTCATTGCTCTTGATGAATCTGGGAGGGGGGTGACTTACACTTCTTGAATGTCTGAAGATAGCACAGATTAATAAGAAAGGGAGAACAAATCAATCATAAGTCTTGCATTTTATAAACAAAAGACAAAGTTTTGAAGAACTTTTCCATTCTTCATTCCAGCAACAAGATTAATTCCCAGCTCCTTCTGCAGGACTGTCCCCCTTGAGTTGCATGGTGATTTTTTAAAATTTTTTTTTCAGGGAAGATGGGTCAGAAGGAAGAAGGGAAAGAGGAGGAGGGACCAAAATAGATTCCAAGTTTAATTTCCAAATGATTTTTAACCTTGAAAAAAAAAGCTACAGGACTGAGAAGGTGCTATCAGCAAATTTCTCATCAGTTCTCCTGCTTGAGACATTTCCCTGAAGCATTAAAATCCCGATGAACAGATTATGTCCATCAAGGGGGTAGAAGTAGCTCCTATCAATAGCTGTTCAGAGTTGTGGACAAAGAATATGCCTCCACACCATGGACTGAACTGCAGAGGTGCCCCCGAAGCCCTGACTCAACCTACCTCATCCACCCTGCACAGAGCAGCTCTGCAAAGTGGTGCAGGTTGAGGCCCAGAGCACACGTAGCCACCTCGACCGAAAATAACGTACCCAGGGGGAGCAGCTACGTGCAGTGGAGTTCCAGGCACCAGCTGGGAGACGGGCACCCCAGACCAGCCTCTGTGCTGCCACACTGAGCCCACCATCACCTTGGTTTTGCACCGTAGGCAGAGAGCTGGGTCTAAGGTGGGGCTCTCGGAGCCCCTCACCCTGAGCGCCCGAAGAAACCCACCAGAGCAGCCTCACACCCCTCTGTGTCACATCGCTTCAGGTATTTCTAGGAGTGAGAAAATGGGGAAACCAGTTTGTCTCCATTTTTAAATTTCAGAGGCTTTCCTGTGAAGGGTTTTCCTTTGCCCTACCCCAATGCTCTGCAAGAGAAATGTGGACACAGGGCACAAAGGATGACACTGGTGAGTAAAGGTGCTTGCTGTGAACTTTGTGGAAACCAGACAGATTTAGGTAGGTCATTAGCATCCAAAATATGATAGCCAACATGAATTCCATCTGAAGGTCTCTTAAGGTTCATGCAACCTGCCTAGATCAGGCATTCTGCTTAAACAGAACCACACAGAGCTCCCCTCTCTCAGCAGAACTTTGACAGAGAGGCAGCTTCCAAACGCACAAAGTTCCTGCAGGTCTGTAACCAGGGTCACACGTACAATAGGAAGAGGGTCACCCATGACTCCCTCCAGGAAACTGTTGCAAGCAGAGCTCCACAGCCACCTTTGCTGCCGCACCTCCCAACAGATGCTCCCTCTTTAACAAGAACTTTTGTTTCCATTTCTGAATGGCTCCAATCACACGTAAGCTGAGATCAGTTTGCCAGTCCGTTTCCTTAGGCTGTCTCTTGGCTTTCTCCTTCATTTTTCAGTGTCTTTTATTCCTTCTTGCAGTTTAAATGTAGCGATTTATATATTGGACAGCAAGGCATCTAACAGTTTCCCGTCTTCTCCACTGTTTCCGTATTTATAAAACGGGTTTTTCATGGTTGCAATGTGATTTACATATCTACTTTTTTTTAACTTCCAGTATTTGACAGAGACAAAACGCATTATAGTACCTGCCACTTTTTTTTTTCTTAACCAGCATGCAAATCGCTGGCAAAGCAGATGCTGTAATACTGAAATTCATAGAATCATAGAATATTCTGAGTTGGAAGGGACCCACTAGGATCAAAGTCCAACTCCTGGTCCTGCACTGAACAGCCCCAAGAGTCACACCATGTGCCTGAGAGTGCTGTCCAAACACTTCCTGAACTCTGCCAGGTTGGTGCTGTGATCACTTCCCTGGGGAACCTGTTCCAGTGCTCAACAACCCCCTGGGGGAAGAAGCTTTTCCTAATACCTAACCTAAACCTCCCCTGACATAGCTTCATGCCATTCCTTCAGGTAATTCATCTTTCACTCCCTTTCTTGAAGAGGAGGAAGGGGGCAAAAAGCAGGAATAATTTTGCACTTGTAAGACAGTGCTGCCCAGAGAATTTTCTAAAGATTTTCCATGCTATATTTACAGTCCCTGGCAGCCCCTCTGCTTCTTTCTGAAAACACTGTTCTAGTCTGAGGTGTGAAGTCCTGCCTGTGACCCAGCTTTGCTGGGTACAGCCTGGCAAGCATACACAGGGCATCAAAAAAGGCACTAATTTTCGTGCTTCTGACATCTCTTCCTGTCCATTCCATTTTCTCTCTTTATTTTGCTTTGCATACTCTACTTATTTCTTAGCCACAGGTCTAGACTGAATTTGAGAAGGACTCCCCTCTAAGAAAAAAGAGTCACAGTATGGAGGACCCCAGCATGAGATTTAGATCAAGTAGGCTAGGGACTACTCTAAATATGCAGTCACATTCAAAAAGAAAACCAAAAAACATCTACATTATAAACACCTTCACGAAGAACAAATAGTACGTACCATACTAGAACTCAAATAGTAAGTATGAAACTAAGAACTAATGTCTGGAAACCAGAGCCAGGCAAGTCCGAACTCAAAAATCCATGTACATTTTTAAGCTTCAAGTGTTATTAATCACTGCAGCTTACTGCAGTCTTTCCAGAAGACATGCTTGAGTCAGACACAATGTCTTGGGCTCCCCAGAAAAATAACTGGATTAAATTCTACTTTCACCTGATGGTCAGACTATTCCCTCTGGTCCTAAGTGACAATGACTCCATTAATTGAGTCAGATAGAACGGAGCTTTTATCAAGACAACTTCAACATTTCATTGCTATATTTAACCATTGGGGTGTTTGCTTTCCTTTTCTGCCAGCTACATGTTGACTTTTTTAAGATCTACGTTCCTATAGCAGGCAGTATATCTTCTTTCACAAAGCTGTCCAAATTGTGTTTGAGTATCCGTCTTCCTTAGGGCTAAGAGTAATGTTCTAATTCAGAAAAAAAAAAAAAGTTTTGACTAAGATTCTGAACTTCCAGTCCTATGGGATGAGAGAAAACTATGTGATTTTTATACTGAACATTGATCACTAAAAAAAGAGTTTCCACTTAATTCTGCAAGCAATCTCTAGCAAAATTCTGTAGCTGCTCAAAACAATTTTGCAGAATCACTGACATGACATTTTAATGCTCTTGTTACACTGGGACTTTCTACAGTGCACAAAAGGCAGTTTTCACTCAGCAAGGGCTATTTTCTTGGTGCCCTCTACAACTATGTCAAATAAAATTCACAGTTTTATTTCCCATGTTACGTACAAGCAGGACAGTTTACAACTCAGCTGAAGCCAACCTAGTTGTTCAGTTCCACTTTCAATGTTTACCAAGAAATTCTTCCCTCTAAAGCAGGTATTATTCTTGTTTCTTCCTCTTCTTCTTGAGAAGTCTACTGACCACAAGACACAAGTGTTTTGTCCTTAAAAAATTTCCCAAACTAAGGAGAATTCTTAGATGACCAGACATCTCCCAGGTAGATAAGAATTTCTGTTACTATTTCTGCAAAAATAAAATAGTGATGCAACAATTCCATGTTGTGTTCTCAGGTACCGAGATACCTTGGTTTTTCCATTAAGCATAAAAATCTGACCCTGTTTTAGGACTCTGTGTAAGAGGCAGACACTCAGCAATCATTAGTCATCTGTTGATTATCAGATAGTAAAAGAAGTTAGATGAGCTCAGTGAAGATGGAGGAGAAAGCTCTGGTCCCGCCTACTGTCACATCATTTTGCTGATTTTGGTGGAGCTACTTTTAGTTAATTAAGTCCCCTTAAGGCTCTCATCATAAAATCTCACTTGATTCCTCATAAATAATGTCTCTAGAGTAATAAAAATATATAGTGCACTGATTAAAATTGTTGTAATTTATACACATTAAAACCTCAATTTAAAGAAGTATTATGGGGCAAGATTCCTCGATGATGACACTCTAGTTTGCATTTCATTACAAATTAACAATTCAGGAGCGGAGATTCCCATAGCAAAGAACGATAAAACTCAATGAAATGATTTTCCTATTCTTCTCTGTTGGGAGGAACCCTTTCCCTGAAGAAAAAAAAAAAAAAAAAAAGGCACTAATAATATTTTCCATTGATTTAAAAAGAAGTTGTCAAGGCAAGGTTCAGGACAGCAAATAATCTGCCTCAGTGTCCATGATGATGATTCAGATGACCACCGGAGCTATTTTTAAAACAAAGGCTCACTTTTCTGGTTCCTGTCAAAAGTCTGAAGGGGGAGGAAATGGCAAACTCCACAACCAGCCCCATGCCTGGTCCTTCATCCCATCAAGCTCTTCCTGTCCCTCTAATGATAACAAGGCTCAACACCTCATGAGAGAGTACCTGATGTCTTAGAGGAACAATACTTTTTGCAATGTGTCTTTCAAAATGATCACTTTGACTTAATCCAAAGAAGCATTTTATACTTTTTTGCCTGTTCTGACAGTTCACAAGTACCTTACAGAATGCAGGAGCAAAGACCCTGCATTAAAAATACTTGAGCCAAAGGTTGTATTTCAGGTATCAGGGGCTGAAGTGGCCAAATGTCTGAAATGGTAAAAGCAGTACAAAATTCCAGGTAAGGTTCCATGTCTAATTCTCCCCTGACATTATTGAGTTTGTTACACCAGTTTATTTAATTGACCTTGCTTTCCATGCACTCAGGTTAAGGATATCTTTTCAGTCTGAATGACCCTGGGTTGGAACAAGCAATCCGAGAAAGAACAGAAGTAAGATTTCAAAGCAAGAGCTTGGAGAAACACAGGACTCCTGTGTCACTGCCTGTAGCTGGGAGCAAAATGACTTTTTTCTCTACACAAGCAGAATCCTCAAAGGCATAAAGGTGCCAAGCACAGAAAACCATTTTTAATGTGTTCAGTAGCTGTAAACAGTATTATCTGCTAAGTTTAATTATTAACTATTTCCTTCCCATTTGTTCAAACAATGACAAAAGCAGAAACTGAAAATGCAGAAAGACTCTTCCATCAGAAAGCACTTCATACAGCCAGCACTGTAAATGTACTCCACATGAGCTGAGAGCTTATCTCTGGAAGGCCAATAAAAGCAGCAGTAAGCTCTCATAAAACAAAACACAACAAAACAGAACAAAAAGCTCCACCACATTTTAGGTTATTACAGAACATTCCTGGTGAATATTCCATGTTTTGAGCTCCTGAACATCAAGGCTTATGCTGCACAAGCCCATTTCCACTCTGTAGTCCCTTATTGTGTTCCTACAGACAGAGGACATCTCATGCACAGCACCACATTCACTGGCCTGAAATAAGCTCTTCAGCTACTCATGCACTGTCAGCACTGCTTCATCTGCTGTGAACAAGATGGTTTCACTTTGACCTGTTGCCAACCCACCTGAGTCAGAGCCCTCTTCACGTTCCTTAGGCTTGGATGTGTATGTTCGGTATGAGTTTCACTATCCACAAAAATATTGGTTTCATGTTTTATAGTGAGATTGAAATTAAACTTCTGCCATGCCAGTGACAGTTTCTGCCAACACAAGGCCATACTATCCATTCGTCTCCTGTGCCTGTGCCCTCACAAACTCTTCCTTCCTACAGGACAATTCATGCCTACAGGTGATGATCCACCAGGCTTTCTTCCCAAACAGGCATAGCAATGAAAGGAATCATTGTATGGCCAAAGAAGTAGAGAGGGTAAGTTTGTAAAATCTGATTACAATTATAGACAGATACATTTCTATTCAAGATTTTCACTCCTGATGTCAGTTGAGAGTGATGCCACTTGAATAAAGAAGTCTCCATCAGATTAAAAGCACTCAGTGCAGTGAAGTGGTATCTGTGCCAGGTTTTAGGCTGTAGTAGAAGATCCTCCTTCACCAGCACTCAGTTACATCTCTGAGGGCTGAACAACCCTGTGTGATTCCATCCTCTACCTCAGCAGCATTTGCCTCACTAGGCAGAGATCTACAGGGGAACTGAAACCTCTGAAACAAGTAGAAACCCACAAAGCCTATGGGAGCCTGACATGGTGTTTGGCCTGAGCACACTCCCAGAACAAGACAAAATTCTGGCTAACCAAATCTTTGGGATGAAGAAAAATATACGTTTTAAGGCATGAAGACAAGCCTCCTGTCCTTCCCAAATGCTATTGCTCACTACAGTTGGTCCCTGCTCCCCTGCCCCACTCCCTTCCATGGAGCACCACCATCAACAACCTTTCAGATACCTTCTATGGGTGAACATTTTTTTTACAGTGCTGTGCTCTGAATAACATACAAACAAATCACTCTGGTCCGGGGGGATGGTGTGCTTAACTGAAGCTGTTGAAGATGACTTACCCTGCAGATGTCACTAGGAATTGCTCATGTGCTTCAAAATCAAGCCTGAGATGAAAGGCTTTGCAGGATAAGGGGCTGAGCTCCCAGTGTTTTCAGGATGAAGCTTGAAATTGGCAGACTTTTACTGTTGCAAATAAAGCCAATAGCAAGAGCAGCTTTTCAAACTCTTTTACTGGGAATTGACTTAAAATAGATTTATTCAGCAGGACTGAGAAAGCACTGCATCACTAGCCATTTGGGACAATGTTGCTTCATAAACACATACAGGATGATATCAAAATTCCAATTATTCAACTCTGAAATTTTAATCCAAAAAGCCAGTATCATTTTGGGCTGTTAGAAATTCTTTATTTGTTTTTAAATTCAAAGTTAACTGTCATCATAAAACAGGAACACGATTTTGCTTTAGATTTCCCTGGGGATCTGTGCCTTTAGCCAGCTACGCTCAAAAATAAGAGGGTACAGGAGTTTTTATTGCATGTGTGGAAACAGGCAGCAAGTAGAATTACAAATTACAGCTGGGCAATTCTTAGCCTCGGGTCCCCCAAAAGATGCATCAAAAACTGCTGTGAAGGCAACCCACTTGCCTTTGAGAAACTGCTGAACTGCGAGTGCACCGTGCAGATGCAGGCAGAATTTCTTATGAAGGACCCGTGGCCCACACCTATATCCCTTTTTCTTCCACCAGTGTCTTTACTTATCTTCTTTTCCAATTAGCTGCTTTCTTAGAGGCTGAAGAGAAAACAATCGTTACATGGTGTCTTTTACGTTTGAGGTGTTTTCATGAATCCGGGATAATTGCTGCCTTTCAGACTGCTGAGGTAGAAACCCTGGAACAATTAATGTAAAAGGTGAGGTTTGATTGAGTTTCCAGTGTCACTATATTGTTCTCAATAATATTGACGATGCTGAAGGCCATAATCCATGAATATCAGGGAATTTAATATCAGAGACAAGGAGATAGCTTATAGCTATCAGGCCTCTGTTGGGAAATGACTGTGAAAGGTGCTTTATTGCAGAGGATTCCAGACACAGAAGCAACAGAACAGGTGAATGCAGCAAGTGCTCAGACACCACAGGGTTGTTCGTTCTCTTTGCTTTTCTAGCAAAGTTTTCCTGCTGCATAGAAGAGACAACAAGTTTGTGCATAAGTACTAGACAGGAGCCTCGGAAACATGGAGGTAATTTCATGTTACCAGGCAGGAAGCACAGCAGTAAATATTAAATCTTTTTTCCATGTCTGAATCTCTTAGCAGCAGCAACTGAAGGGATGATTGATAAAGACCTGAGTTTCTTCATAGTAGAAATTAATCTTCCAGTTACTAGTCGTCTTCTCATCAAGAAAATGCTGATTAAAGAGGCTGGGAAAAGAGCACACAAGAGGAGATCAATCTGCAGTGATACGAAACTAAAGGTCAATATGACAAAGCGTAGAAGGGCATCTCCTAAAAATGGAAATATGGTTGTTCAGCCAACAACTAAGGCATGTGACCATCATTCCCCCATTTCTGGGCTTTCCCATCGTGTTTCACCAAGCTAGGTGCAGCCCCATGGATTGAATTTGGCAGCTTCCCTACTCAAGAACATTTGCACTTACCTTCCAGACTTCGAAGCACAGAGGTGCCTAATTTTTTTTTTTTTTTGCCTCTCTTCATTCAGGAAGGAGTTAGAGTGTGGCATTTAGCAAAAACCTAGCTAATAGCCCTTTTTTCTCCTTTGTCATATTTTTATGCTTCTTAATCAAGCAAGGGAAAAAAACCCCAAACCTCCTCTGGGTCTAAAAGATGAATTACCGCTTTAAATGTACAGAGCAGTGTCTGCCTTGAAATGAACATCCAAGGCAATTGCTGTGTTTTAAAAGATCCCTGGGTTGCAGGCGTAATATGAAGCAGTTCTCAGCAGAATGTATTTTACTGGCTTTCCAAACAACAGTCTAACCATAAGTATAGATCTTCTGGATATTCTCAGTGTAAAAGATCAATTACAGAACAGGCAGCTTGATGTTTGCAATCTGTCTCTTAGTAAACATTTCTCTTTTTCCTCCTCAACTGGAAAATTCCTGCTGGGTTCTGAATGGTGGAGACCTTGAGGAGCTTTCATGTTGGTAAAATAAAACAGACGTAACTTTTTTCTTTTTGCTTCCACTGATAAGGATGTTCTAGTAAAATCAGCCCTAGCCTTTCCTCCTAAATGCATTCCCCAGCCAGCTTACAATAGTTATTTGACTCCTGAGAGTCAATATTGCCATGAAAAGAGGGTAGAAATATGACACCCATTTTGGCAGTGATCAGGAAGAGACACCATACATGAATGAGGTCTGTATGTTATCCAGCTCAGAGTACCTGATGATGTTTTGGACCCCTTTTGCCATTAAATTCAGTTTTCTGCTACTGCAGACATCACTTTATGTAATACACTTCAGACTCCACAACACAGGAAGTCCAGCTTTTTGCTCTCATTCTTCCTACTGGAACACCGCTTAAAAACTTGATTACTTTGATACCTTTTGGGTCAATGTTATTCTTTAGCCTAAGCATACCTTTTCTTTCCCTGATCTTCATCACTCTGATTCATGTATTGATACCAGTCCCAAGGCCTGGCCTTTTACCCTTTTTTGCCTTGTTCTGACAGAATGAGTTGTAAGCATTTGGAAGTACAAAATTTGAACTGCTTTCCTAGAAAGGTTGAAAAGGTGGTTGTGGGAGTTAATCTGCAGCAGCTGTTGCAGGATTTCTGCCTTCATGATAGTTCCACCTGAACATGAAGAACAACTTTACTGTGCAAGTGACCCGGAAGACATTGCTTGAGCAGGCAGGTTAGACCAAATGACCTCGCTGTGGTCCCTTCCAACCTGACCCATTCTGTGATTCAGTAAATATGATGTAGCCTAGAAAAAGTATCTTAAGGTCAGGCAGTCCTCAGGATTCATAAATCCTACAACTGTCAAATAACGAACTCCTGATCTACATCTCCAACAGCTATGCACTTCCAGTGTGTGTGTGTGTGTGTGTGTGTGTGTGTGTGTGTGCAAGAGAGAGACCTGGGCATACACACTGGCAGCGCATAATTATTCAATACTCAACTGATAAAATCCAGGAACTCATCTCCTCAGTCATTTCCAGATGATTCATAGATTTACGTTGTTGTCAGGCTGAATCCCATGGCACAAGCTTCTACATACCGTGTTAAGGTGATGATTTACATTCTGTTTTATTGCAATGGCCCCTTAAACTTCAGCACTTGATCACAAATGAGAGAATTTGCTTAACGGGATTAATACACAACAGTACCATTGACTGGTGTAGTACACCATCTTCTTCCTGACCAGAAATTCACAGCTCCAGAGACACTCCATACTTGTCAAATGGAATGTACTCGCTCAGTTCAGAGCAAAAGGAGTGTTTTGCAATCCCAAACCAGGTGAAAATTGTGACTGGGCCACCACGAGTTCAACCCTTGGGAAGGACCATTGGAATAACCTGAATTTTGTTTATCTGAATCACAAGTTAAATCAGGAGAGCCAAATTTTAGGAAGACTAAACTCTGACAAATGTAACGTTTCCTTACTTGAGGGTAGGCACGATACAGGTGTGATCCCACAGATAACACCCTACAAAGTGCACACCACGCTGTGGGACCAGCCAGCTGGTTTATCCCACAGCACAGCCCCTGTTCTGGTAAGAGTTGTCACCAGGCTGAGCTCAAACAGAACATCTCATTATGACCAAGACCCACCAACAGTCTTCAGGTGATGCTGAGAGACTTTTTCTTCTTCTGGAAAATACTTAAAATCATCTAGGATCATGCCCAGATCGTTCCATTCTCCTGGATGGACAAGTGTTTAAGATGTGACAATTGTCTTTTAGTACAGAGAGACAAATATAACGGTTGGGATGGAGGTCAGAAACATGGTTCGTAAGGACAAAGAAAGAATAAACTTAACATCTTTTGCTTTGAAAGCATGCCCTTTTTTTTCCCCCTGTTGCCATTCTCAAGGGTATTTGGACCATTTTTACTCATGAGGAAGGAAGCAGATCCAGAATATTTCCCCTAGAAAAGCGAATATTCCTTTTCTAATAATATTTAACACTGGACAAGTATCTCCATAACTTAGTGCATGGCAGTTCTATAAGAAAAAACTCTAAAGACAGCACACTGAAATCACATAAAATAAATAATAATCTGTGATTTATTGCCTGAGATCATTCTGTTGCTTTCCCCAGTCCAGCCACAAAAAAAAAGCGACTATTTGATTTCTATGTTATACACTGCCTGTTTGTCAGCAGGAAAAATTCAGAGTACTAAAAAATGCTAACTGCTTTGAAAGCAATAATAAAATGTGTACTTGCCTTTAGATTAGCTATCATTGTTTTTTCCTGCAGAGACTAGGAGAAATATAGAGGTGAAATTCCATGTTGTTATGTATAAAATAGTCTTTAAAGAAGTGCATGGGGACTTAGCTGTATTGATATTAATATGCCTCATGCAGCTAAATCCCTGCTCACTAGTTATAAAATATAAAAGATACGAAATTTAGAATCTTGATCATAAAACAAATTAAATCAACACAGTCAACTTCAGAGAGCATGAACATATTTCATTTCATTAGAAAACAATAAGCCATGCTGGCATTTGGACAGCAATGAAGACTGCTTGCTAGAATGTATCTTTTTCACAGCACAGCATTTTACTCTTCTATCATTATCAGCACGGCAAGATGTCCCCAGTACAATGGTTCTCACACCAGCAGGATTCTCTTTTATTCCCTTCATGGATGGTGGGAAGCTTACTATGATTTCATTGCATCTCCAACGCAGTTGTGATAATGCATTAAAATAAAAGACATTCTATTCTGGAATATTTCTCATCCTAAGGAGAGAAACAGGACCAAGGTCAGATGGGTAAGCAAGGCAACTGGAAGAGAAATTAGTGGGTCAAGGTGTTGTTATAGATCAGCTTATAACTGGTGAGAAACCCCATGCTTTCTAAGCTTGAATCAGATGACCTGGCTGTTTGATGAGGAGTCAGGAGCTGACAGCATGGTGTCAGCGGAAGATACATGGCCTGAACCTGACACAGAGTCACTGCGAAATGGGAATGTCTCTGTCTTGAGATACAGTTGAGAGTCCAAAGGAGCCCAGCAACCCCTGCCTGCCAGGGGAACACGACACTCAGCTGCCCAGTGGCAGCTTTCTTTCACAAGGAACAAGATCTCACCTCTCCAAAACATCTATTAGCACACTGATTCTGATTTAGGAAATTAAAATATAGTTTGGCAAGCAATGCTTGAAAATCTTCCAACCTCTGCACCAGACCATGCTGACTATCTCACTTAACTGGAAGTCAACAAACCTGAAGGACCAGCAAGGAGACTGTGCAGCTGGCAGGAAATATTCAGAGAAGACTCTCAGCCTGAGCTTTCAGAAACCTTTTAAAAGAAGTCTGTGCTCCTTTCTATTCTCCATCCCTACCTCCTACACTTCTCACAGACGCAGAGCTACAGAGGTGATCTCTCAGGCACAGCGTGCTCTCAGAGTTATCATTATTTACTCCACTTCTGAAGTGTCCACTCTCAGGCATTTGTCATCCCACTATTCTTTCATGTTCACCTCATTCCTTACCTAAGTTCTTCTTATCTGAAGCACACCACGTAGCTTCGTTTCAATATTGTATGTTCTTCATTGTGCATTTTTATTTTTTATGTTTCAACTGATGAATTTTCACCAGATAAGTGCTTGTTAAGGGCTTAATCATACCCCAGTGTCAAACCAAAATGACAGCACTGGTCACAGTACACCTACGATGGATTAAATCCCCTTGCAAGAAGTTTAACCATTTTCCCTTTCCACTGCTTTGACTGTTCATTTGTGAAATGACTGCAAAATGCTGCCAAACTTCTTCATTCTGTTTCCCTCTAGTGCCTAGGTGCATATGGTCAGTGGCCACCTCAAAAAATAGGAAAATGAGAGGCTGAAGTTCATTTCCAGGCCAAGAAGACCAGAGATGAAAATTACTCTGGTCCTGAATGTTTTCCCTGGCACATTTTTGCATGCTCAGTGGCACAGCAGTTGTCTTTCTTTCGTAACATGCACAAAGAATGTATTGGTATTACAGATGAAACACCTTTTGTGTAGCTATAAATAACAGAAAACCTTAATCTGGAAAGAAAGGTCCTTTAAAACCCTCTACACAGTAAACTAGAATTTCACTTTTTTTTAAAGCTTGATATATTACCCTGTTTGCTCACCACATTAGAAGCAAGAATGGACAGTTGTAAAAGGGAGCCCTCCTCACCACCACGTTCTCTTCACCTTCTGCTTCCTAGGAGAAGCTTAGAATTTGCTCTAAGGATGATGTTCCTTTCCTTGTACGTGTCTCATTCTTAGACACAGAATGTACCATGTCTCTTCACACACAAATATTCCCCCAAAAAGAAATAATAATTAAGCAGTGCAACGTTATGCCCCCTTTTACCATCATTTCTTCCCCTCTAACACAGTGGAACAGTCAACACTCTCTGCTATGTGCAAGGTGAACCACAGAGGGGCTGGCACCCCTTTGTTGCCTCAGGAACCTTCTTGCTGGATCTCAGAGCCTTCCCACACAGCCTGACACTGGGCTAATCAGCTGCTGCATGTCAGAAGGTGAACAGGAGCAGGGAAGCTACTCAGAAAATGATCCACGCTTCCACTTCTTAGCAATGCTCAACAAAAGAGAGAGGAGGGAGTGAAAATGAGACCTTGTGTAAAGTTGGTCACTCAACACAACGTTGCCATACATTGGATGGATACACTGATGATCAACCAACTGTAGGCTCTTTTTTTTTAATTAATGTAAGGGAAGTTATTTGGTTTTTATCTACATGCACACACATGCACACACACACACACACGTGTCTCATGTGGTCCACTGCCTGGGAAACACACCAGCCAGTCACTCTCAGGAGCCTTGGGTCAGGTACCAATAAATGTGTGATGAACGCTAACGCTCCCAAAAACTATCACCAGTCCTGATACCTGCATGGGAACCAGCGCACAGCATTCAGCCACGTGCTTTGACTCCACACGTCCTCGAGAACAAACCAAATTGTATGAAGTTGCCTAGTCACAGGTGGAACCTGCTTATGAAAAGCTTAGCAGGGTAAATAGTCTCAGAGGACCATCAGCCAGCAACTACCTGAAAAAAACAAGAGGGACAAATCCAGGGGATAAGGGACATTTTGACCTGTCTGTTGATAACTGACAGGTGTAATCAGCACAGGATCACTCTCTGCAGCTTCTCACTCTAGAAAACAAATCTGGCAGGCCAAAGGGGTTGCCAATATTTTCTTCAGTGCTGTGATCAAAGGCTGCCTGTCCTGAACTTCTGTAAAGCCTCATCCTGATGGAGTGAGTGTCAGCTTAGCAGGTTTCATTTCGATGCCACTGGCTGGAGAGATTTCTAGGAGCTGTAGCCACAGGGTCTGTAAAATACATACAGTACATCTTCAGATGGCATGATAAACGTGTTTGCCATTTCACAACTTTTTTTGACAATTCCTCAAGCTGTCCTTGGCTTTTACATAAACAGGATAAAGTAGACTTGCCTGTCTTGAAACTTTGTCTGCCCAGCAGCCCCATTTCCAGATCCACATGCCTGCACCTTCCCTTGAGCACAGTGAACCCCTAGGGAGGGTGAGAGAGTTACCTTTGCCATGTCCATCAAGCCAAGTAGGTTAAAGCACCCAGCTGTCAAATGCAGGAAGGGACATGAAATGTAAGGAGGACTCATTCCAGTCATTGTTGTCTCAGTAGCATCACGAGATTCAGGACTCCGGGCTCCCAGACAGACATTCCTCCTCCACTCTTCACCACGCTCTGCTGCAGCAAGGCAAGTGCTTCTGGGAACATTCTGGGGACTGGATCCCAGCTGAAAGTAGCCCATCAAAAATAGCAATTTTTAAACTGAATCATTTTCCAAATCACACTCTAAAATTACTTCCCTTCCTGGCAAGCTCCCCGCAGCTCATCGGTACACAGGCACGCATGGACTTGGAGGATGCAGATTTCTCAGGAGCTGCACCAATCCCATTCCGTAGGTTTCTGCATCCATCCATCCATGCATCTGTCCATCCATCCCTCCCCTCTGCACTCTAAACCTCAGCTACAGAATACAGGGGCCACCTCTCTCACCTCAACAGAGAGATTTTACAAAGAGCTTGTCCTCTTTACTCCAAATTCTTGTCAAGAGAAATGACATGTTGCAGAATTGCCTAACTGGCCATTCAGTCCTTTCAAGAATTCAGTTGTTCACTTGGAGAGCTGAAGAATGCTGATGTCTTCTGAAATGCCAGGTTCCTGTTATGCTGAACAAGGTGAGATCCAAAAAAACCCAAGAAGGTAACTGGTTTGTTGCCTAATATTCTACATGAACTCAACAGTGAGGTGTGCATTCAGAAATTATCCTTTGTAGGGTCTCAGGAATATTACAGAGCAGCATCACCCTGAGCTGTAGAATAGTAGCTTTCCATTATTAAAATGTATTAAAAATCCTTTGCATGCCAAAACACTGACTGAGATTTTCCCGCACAGAGAAAGAATAGAAAACAAATAAGCAAAAGTAATGCAGAAAGAACATAAGCCACCAGAGTGAAAGGTTTTCCAACAGAATACAAAATTTCATGCCACCAAAGATTGAGAGGAAAAGAAGTCACCTGAATACAGAACTACCTGCACAAGACTCAGGGTGCCTCCAGCTTCCGTTGACATTACAGGCAAGTGAGAACACATTAATGTGATCAGGATGCTCAGAGCATTATATGGGATCAGGCCTTTGGAAATTGGCTATTCATCACATTTAAATTGAATGTAATTGCCAGTGCTTATTAGATCATTCCCTGAGTGAGAGTAGTGAAAGTGGGAAAATGTAGTTAGGGGCCTCAGGAAAAATAATATTAGAAAAAAAAAGACATTGCATAACTATTCATAAATTAGCAGGAAGAATGCAGGAATCTCTGATTTAAACAGCAAACGTTTTCTGTTTCTCTTAAACCTGCAGAAATATTCTCCTAGTAAAAAACCCACCTATTTGGTTCACAGTACTCCTGTTTCAAAACAGTTTAGCATCCCCCTGGCAGTGAGAACTAGCAAATCAAAACCTACACATGGTTAACTCCTACCTCTGACCCTGACTTGATTTTGAGGTTGGGAGTACAAGACACAGTTCCCAAAGGATTCTCAAGTTCATCTCATCAGCTTCTTCATCTCTGCTCTCATGAAAGCCGGAGTGCTACTGACAGAGCAAGTAGGGCTCAAACAGCCCAGCTACCTGACAACATTTTCATCCCAAGGCTCCAGATGGACCACCTGCCTGTCAACCCCTAACATGTCTTTGTTTTCAACCCATCTGTCTGCAACAGGTAACTCATGGCTTCAAGACCAGTTACAAGCCTGCCTTTTTCTCTTTCCCCTCCCCAAAAGGTCACTCTAATTCAGAGCAGAGACACGAGAATACAAGAGGCCATTTGGTTCAGAGCACTGGTCTTTTGCTTCAAAATCTACCAAAGTGGCCTGAGAGGGCGAGGAAACATTAGTAACATCTAAGGCTCCATGGAAACACACGTTCTCCCCCTAATACTTTGCAGTTAGTATATTTTTCACTGTCCCTATCTCTACCTCAGTAGGGTACCAGGAAGATCTCACCCTCTATCCCAAAGTATCCAGGTTTCTACCTTAAAAAACAGGCATATTGACTTGGGTTACGGATTGTCACCCAAACTCTTGCTCATAGTGCTACTTTGTAGTGATTTAGTTCAAGGATCTCCCCTTCAGCCTGAAAAACACTCGAACCCATACTTGCCCCTGGCCATCAAGGACCTATTTCTATGCATAGACTACCAACTACCTCGTCCATTTCTTTTAATTACAGAGTAATACCAAAGAGACTGTCCCCCAAATCCAGTAGGAGGTACAAGTGAAGAAGAGGACCATCTCATTGCCCATGCAGTTTGCTGAGCACCCAGGCTAGCTACAAGGCCACTCATGGAAAATTAATTTCCTTGGCACATATTACAGACAAAAACTAGTTTGTACAGCCAATACCGAGACATATAAAGAGCAACATAAGAACATCTGCACATTAATTCCAGCAGTAACAGTTATAAATCTATTTGTCTTCCGTCAGCGTCAAGGTAGAAAATACGTCCAGCTACTCCAAACAAGCTGTACGTTTCAGGTCAGGGACTGTATGGCATGTTTACATTCAAACTGCATGAAACAATTCCAAGAAAATACTTGAGACATTTCCATGGCAATATAGTGGTAAAAAGCTCCTAAAGTATGCATTTGAAGTTTGTTTCTCAGCAGATATTTACTGCAAAGTCGGTGGGGACATGTATGTGCAAAAGCTTGTATTGGAACCAAGAATACAACTGTGGAGGTCTTGGTATCCCTGGAGTCAAAAAACGTGGTCCTGCTAAGTTGCTTGTAAAATCGCGTAGTCAAACCATGCTAGTTAAGGATTCTACCCACACAAAAGAAAAAGTGAACTATTCCCTTGAAAGGAATAGCGGTAACTGGGCTGCTTCAGGTTTAAAATACCATATTAAATGAATGCATCTCATTTCTTTGTACGAGCTTCACTCTAATCAACCAAGGTAATAATGTAAACATCACTTTTTGATTATTAAAATAATCCCTTTCACAAACATTGACCTCCTGACAAACAAAATGGCTGGTGCCACCTATGCAATATGCCCACAGTGCAGGGGCTCAATTTTAGCAGAAAACCCGATTTACAGTTGGCCATCAGCTTTTAAAAAAAATCTTAGGCAAATGGTTTTAAACACAGTGATGTTTTCACCAAATCCCTCGATATTTGATTCAGTTAATCAAGAAAATTTATAAAAAATCATTTATTTAACCATATAACTGCCTTTAAGAGTGCTGCCCAAGCAGGGATGAAGCAGCAGCTTCAGGATGTTTCCTCAAACAAACTCTGGTATTGGATCAAAGCAACCAAAACCATGAGCTTCTTTTAAGTCCTGCAGCTGTGGAGGATTTGTATCCAGCTAATGGAGCTTTTCCAGGAGTTAGTCACTTTGGAAAGGACCATACATTTTCAGTGGGACTTTCATGAAAAAAAAATGGACTTTTTTCCCCTAGCTTTATAACCAAAAAAATCTGAAGTATTTTTGCAAAATGGTGACAAATTTTCAAGACTCCAAGTAAAAAAATCTTAGTGAAATGAGTTGTCAAAACATTTTGAAAATCTGTCAACAGCTCGAATTCTTAGAAACCATGATTCGGTGATGCTTGAAATATTGTCTTGTCCATGCTGAAGCAGCTAAACCACATTCCTTGCTGTTTCAGCTTAGTCTTTTTTTCTCCATGGAAAGTTACTGGTATGCTTTCATATCTATTATGTGATTCCTCAAGCTAATCAGCATCCCACCAGCATCATCCTTTCCCAGGCAGGACATCTCCAGAGAGGCCACTACAGACTCCAAAGTCAGGCGGCTTCTACTGCTTGGAAAAGACTCAGCCCTGTTTCCTAAGGAAACAGGCAATTTTTCATCCCCATCTATGACCCAAGAAGGGGTAATGATGAGAATATGAGTTACACAAACTTTGCTAACTGGTTTCTCACTTAAAACATCACTGACCTTTCACAGTAGGTGAAATTGCTGAGGACTCCAGAGAACTGGACTCTCATTTTTCAATGTTTCCAACAGGAAAACTATAAAACAACAACAACAAAAACCCAACCAACCAACCAACCAGTCTCATTTCCCCTGCAAACACAAAAATACCAGGAATCCAAAGCCCAATATACATCTACAGCAACAAAATTCCTGCATATTCAGGTAAATTAGCTTAGTTTTACATAGTCTGGCACAGTGGATTGCATGTAATCAGTCTTGGATTACCAGAGTGAAAATTATTTCTAACTACAGACATTATCATTAAATGGTCCATATCTGACCTATTATATTAAGCCCTTGATGATCCATGAGAGACTTTCCACTCATTTCAATGGGCTTTTGATTAGTTCTGATACACTTTGTTAATTTTTTTTCTGCTTCTTTTGCCCTTGAGATCTACTATTACTTCTCACAGCTCTTGGGTTTGTGATTTATTGGTTTAATTATTTTATTTTTACTTAGTTTTAGTATTTATAATGGGACACAACTGACACTTTGAAATAGGAGACCCTTTTTTTCTTAAGGGTTGCATGTGGTATTGGTTGCCTTGAGCACAACAGAAGATGGAAATCTTCTTTGATACTTCCAAACACTTTCACTTCTGAAAAAAATGCTTTAGCACAAAAGCAATAGTGGTAAAAAGCAAAGTTTAAACATGCTAGTGGCTATCAAAATATGATATTTGAGTATTTTGTAAACTAAGTATTTGCGTTTTATCAGTGGTCTTTTCCTAGGAAGCACAGTTGTAAACACAAGCTATTTTCTTCACCTGACAAGTCTAAACGGTTCTCTAGAAAGGGAGGAAATTCTCCCACTACAGATGTGGCCAAGAGATAACTGCCAGTAACTCGAAATCTCATGGCCAAGCAAAATCTCTCCGATCCAAAATAAGAAATAAATGTGTGAAGAACAACTATGGAGAAGTCCTAGTGATGGCAAATAGCCCTTTTCTAAAGACATCAAGTAGCTACCTAGAGACAGCAAATATTTTCCTGTATAAAAAAAAATAGAACCTAGGCTATAAAAAAACCATAAACCAGGACACAAGCTCCCATCGCAGTGAGACTGACACTGGCAACTGTAAATCGTGGGGAGGATTTGCTCCTCCAAGCCCAGATCTTTCCTACACGTGTTATCATCCCCTACACACACGTTTGCAGGACTGGCATCACTCCCATCCCCTTTGCAATATTTTATCAGTGTGAATTCTTATTTTATTTAAAAAATACCAATGTAATTATTTAGTTCAAGTCTACCAGGAAAGGACTGCAGTTCTTACTGCAGCGTAACAGATAAGAAAGGCTACAGTGTTTATTCCAAGGCAAACAGCGAAGACAGAATCCACCAGATTAGGGGGTGGGGAAGCCACCTTTCATACACTAGCTAAAATTGAATGGACGTTTGGCACCGAACCCAAAATTTATCCTTTACTTGGGTCCAATTTTGTGCAGCCCGAAATCTGGAGTCAGATCAGAAACAACGATTCGCGCGCCCAAAAATGGCTAAAATTAATTAATTAGCGCTCTACCGACCGACACTAACTCCCTCAAAAACCCCCCCTCTTGGCACGGGGCATGAGAGAAACGGTTTCAAAGCCAAACAACCCCCGCAGCGGCAAAGGCGCATCGCACACACGGCGAGGGAGCGGCCGCGTTCGCCGCGTCCCCGCTTCCCGGGAGCGCCCGGGGGGGCGGCCACCGGCCGGGGCCGCGGTG